>VYZX01018511.1:0-19418 GCA_013401335.1 Brachypteracias leptosomus
GCCTGTCCAGATCCTTCTGAAGGAGTGTCGATTACCCCACTTATTTTTGTGTCATCAGAAAACTTCATCAGGGTGCTCTTGATCCCAACATCCAAGTCATTTATGAAGATATTAAACAGCACTGGGCCCACTACTGATCCCTGGGGGACTCCACTTGTGGCCAGTTGCCAGTTTGAGAATGAGCCATTTACCACCACTCTCTGGGTACAGCCTGTCAGCCAGTCCCACATCCATTGTACAGACCACTTGTCTAGGTCGTAACATGTGAGTTTTCAAGAAAGAGTCTGTGGAGGACCATGTTGAATACCTTGAAGAAGTGTAGGTAGACTATGTCTACTGCTCACCCCACATCAACCAAGCAGGTCACCTTGTCATAGAAGGTGATCAGGTTTGTCAAGCATGATTTGACCCCGATGAATCCACGTTGGCTTTTCCCAATTATGTGCTCCAATTTACTTGTCATAGTCCTTAGGAGAATTTGCTCCATAACCTTCCCAGGGATTGACATAAGGCTAATAGGTCTATAATTACCTGGGTCTTCCTTGGGACCCTTCTTGTGGATAGGGGTGATATTAGACCTTTTCCAGTCTTCAAGCATGTCTCCTGATCTCCATGACTTCTCAAAGATTATGGAGAGTGGCCTCACAATAACATCAGCCAGCTCTTTTAGCACCCTTGGGGGGATGGCATCTGGGCCTATCGATTTGTATGGGTCAAGCCCCTGAAGCAGTTGACACACCAACTTTTCCTTTACTGATGTGTCTTCATCAATCTGGATTTTTGTTCCCTTGGCATGGGACCCAACAGCACTGGTAAAGACAGAGGTGAAGAAGGTGGTGAGGACCTCTGCATTTTCAGCACTGTTGGTGACCTCTCCTGTTTAATAGTGGGCCAATACTCTCCTGCTTCTGCTTGTTGATGACGTATCTAAAGATTAACATGAAAATGTTAGATATAGATTCCACTGAAGTATTTTTCAGAGATGGGCTACAGTCTTACTTTCCAGCCGTCCCAACAGACTGCAAATGTCACTCCCATCTACAAGAAGGGCCAGAAGGAGGATCCGGGGAACTACAGACCTGTCAGTCTTACCTTGGTGCCAGGGAAGGTCATGGAACAAATAATCTTGAGTGACATAACACACCATTTACAAGACAACCAGGTGATTAGGCTCAGTCAGCACGTGTTCATGAAGGGCAGGTCCTGCTTAATGAACCTCATCCCCTTTTGTGACAAGGTGACACGCTTGATGGATGAGAAAAAGGCTGTGGATATTGTTTACCTGGACTCCAGCAGAGCCTTTGATACTGTTCCTCATATCATTCTCATTAAAAAACTGGCTTCTCTAGATGTGGATGGGCGTATGCTCTGCTGGATCACACACTGGCTGGATGGCTGGGCACAGAGAGTGATGGTGAATGGAGTTAAATCCAGTTGGCAGCCAGTCACAAGTAGTGTTCCCCAAGCCCGGGTGCTGGAGGCATTCCTGATTAATACCTTTATCAATGATCTTGAAGAAATTGAGAGCACTCTCAGCAAGTTTGCAGATGACACCAAGTTGGGTGGCAGCGTGGATCTTCTTGAGGGTAAGAAGGGTCTTCAGAGGGACCTGGACAGGCTGGATCTATGGGCTGAGGTCATTCATAGGGACTTCAAAAAGGCCAGGTGCCAAGTCCTGCACTTGGGCCAAAACAACCCCATACAAAGCTACAGGCTTGGAGAGAAGTGACTGGAAAGCTACTTGGTGGAAAGGAATCTGGGGGTGTTGATCGACAGCCAACTGAGCATGAGCCAGCAGTGTGCCCAGGTGGCCAAGAAGGCCAATGGCATCCTGGTCTGTATTAAAAATAGTGTGACCAGCAGGAGTAGAGAGTTGACTGTGCCCCTGTAGTTGGCACTTGTGAGGCCATAGCTTGAGTACTGTGTTCAGTTTTGGGTGTCACAGTATAAGACAGACATTGAGGTGCTGGAGCGNACAGTATAAGACAGACGTTGAGGTGCTGGAGCGGGTCCAGAGAAGAGCAATAAAGTTGGTGAAGGGTCTTGAGAATAAGTCATATGAGGAGAAGCTGAGGGACTTGAGGTTGTTTAGTCTGAAGAAAATGAGGCTGAGGGGAGACCTTATTGCTCTCTGAAAGGAGGTTGTGGGGAGGTGGATGTTGGTCTCTTCTCACAAGTCACAACTGACAGGACAAGAAGAAATGGGCCCAAGTTATGCCAGGGGAGGCTTAGGTTAGACATTAGGAAAAACTTCCACACCAAAATGTTTATCAAAGAGTAGAACAGGCTGCTCAGGGAAGTGGTTGAGTTACCATCCCTGGATGCATTTCAAAGCTGTCCAGATAGGGTACTCAAGAATATGGTGTAGAAGTGGGCCTGGCAGAAATAGATAATGGTTGGAATTGATGATCTTAAAGGTCTTTTCCAAGCATAGTGATTTTGTGATCCTGTGATTCTTTTTCAAAACACTTGCCTGCATATAACAGTGGATGATTAATCACTAAAAGTTCATTGATGATGGATCATTGAGAGTTCATGATCAATAATATACAGAATTTATCATGATGTGGTTGAAAACCTTGTTAACTGCCAAGTCAGTGGAGTCCGAAGTGGAATGGCAACAAAAATGTGAAACAATTATTACCAACTACATTTGTTAAAATTTTTAACTGTGAAAGGTTGAACTCATTTGTTCAGTCTGTAGTGACTGGAAGGGAATTATTCTGAATGTGCATTTAGGAAGGAGGAAAAAGAGGATGGAAGAGAAAGACATCGAGCACCCTGCATTTTATCTTGCCTCTTTCATAAATTGTAAATTCCGAAATGGACCCTTTGACTATGTAATGCCACCTTCTGTACATTACAAAATACGAAGTTCTCTATAGTTATCCTGTGTTCTTCTGTAAACCTAATTTTGTTACATCATATCTTCTAAAACAGTATTCACATACATCAAAAGATGCACAATTCTCCATTTTCTTTGCTTGTTCACTGTCATTTTATTTTAAAAGGGCTTTATTGCCAGTTTAATATCTCTTACAAAAAGAGCTTAAATAGCTTATGCTGATATAACTATCCTGTGAGCTTGTCAAGTAAAAGGTGGCTAAGAACTATACAACATTGCAGTTGTTACAACTCATTTTATTTTTCCCTACAATTCAGTGTAGAAGACGTTTAAAAGCATAAACAGAAAGCTTTGTTCTATCTCCTTCTACCCTAGAAAAGATCCAGCTCAAATTCCCTCTACTACAGCCTTGGGGTGAATGTCCAAATAATTTGTTATTTTGTCTGAGTATGACTGTCTGTCTCTAGTTAGCTACCACAAAAGCTGCCAGCAAATTCTGCATAGGATAGGAAGCAAGAAGGAAAAAAAACCAAACCTGTAAAAGAAGTATTAAAGAAATTGAGATTAACAATATCATATAAGAGGTAAGGTAGTTCCTGAGAAAACCAGCCAGCTAAACTGTAACAGGGGTCTTTTAACTTGAGGTCAGTCAGAAAGGCTGGAGGAACTGATACGGCTGCTCTCAATGCAGAGGATAATGACAGAAAACCCCACGAAGCAGTGGGCAGCATTTTTATTTGTAAACTACACAATTTTTACAATCCTGGTTGTGAAGTAATTTGAGTAACATAGCATTCATAATTAATAGTGTTTTATAGTAATTACTGATAACATCCTTAACATAAATGCATTTAGCCTTGTTGTTTACAAAATATTTAAACAGTGATGCTCTTATGCAAGAATGGGGGATCAAAGGAAATTCACATCAGGCTTCAAAGGGTTCATTTCTACTGCAGTTTGAGTGTGTTTCTTTGGGCAACACCCATTTAGCTATGCAACACTTGATTTCAATGGTTCTTAGCGTGAGTTTAAGGTATGACAAAGAACTGTCAACTTACATCACTGTAGTTGTTCAGAACTAGCAGAATTAGCAGAATATAGCTCTTAAGTTTAAGACCCATTGAAATATATATTTATAATTTGATTCTTTGACTATTAAAGGGATATTTAAATATGGCCTGATGGCTTTCAATATTTTTTCTGCCTTCTCATTGGAATAATTATGAGAAAAATGAAGAAAAGTTTGGATAGCTTGTGTCAGAGAAGACAGACTGAAAGGGAGTAGCTATGGGAATCCTTTCATCTGCACTTTCTCCATTATTTGGTTTGTGTACTTCTTGTTACTCAGAGGACAGGTTGCAGACATCCTTAACACCATGTTTAGTTATATAAAATTTCTTTCACTACCAGATGATTATCAATCATTTACAGGGACTATTGCTTCATTTTAACTTATTTTTAAGGGTTTTTTTCATAATTGTGGTAAGAATTATTAAGAGTAACTAAGTGTAAATTGCTATAAAATTCTTCTTGGAAGCCTTCAGAAAAGCTACAGACTCTACTGAAAAGCTTTTCCACTCCTTGTTTATTTGGCTAGAAGGGGAGATACATTTAGTTTAGGGTAAGTCACTCTCACTCAATAGTTCACACTTTGGGGTCAGAAGTTTGCAGATTTTGTGCATGGTACCCTGACAATATTTTTTAATACTATTTTTTTTTTTTTTTAACATGAAAGGGATGTGGAATTTTGGAGCCTGCAGATTGTGTTTGCAGCAAATGGCTAAACCAGAAATTTCTGTGAGTAAAGAGGGAGAATCACAAAAGTATCTTGCATGTTGAGTGGGTCTAGCAGGGATTGTGCATATTGTTAGAAATCATTAGAATTTATATGACTATAAACACCAGAAAGCCTTAATGTAAAAGAAATGTAAATGTATTGGTTAACAGAAAGTCTTAGAAAATGAATGAATGTGCTTCATAATTATTCTCCTTTATTTTATATACACATTTCTTAAAAAAACACAGCTTCTTAACTGGACTCAAATATCTCCTCTGTGATATGATTTCCAGTTAGTCCATATTAGTCCATCTTCTCTGCACTGGTTTTTCATTGTTATTAAATACATCACTTTGTTCAAAGTTTGACACTGAAACTTAATAGCAAAAGCACTCCACAGATAATGTAAGGAATTCAGTTTCTGTCTAAGATTTTGTCTTTCCATGACAACTCCATGACAACAACCACTCTCAAAACCAGGAGTGAACTGTTAACCAAAACAGTGAAATTAGACATAATGATAGCAATGATCAGATTTTCAGAAGCATTTTCGTGATTTAAGAGCAAAGTCTGATGGCTCAAAGTTACTTGCTCATTTAGAAAATCCTACTCTAAAACAAAAAGTAATGATACATAAGGAAAAACTGCTTCTTCAATGTGTTCAAACATGAGAGTGGGATTCATGAAAAAAAAACCCCAGGTATTTTCACTGATAAACTTGCATGAGAACCAGATGACAGCCTGGAACACACTTCAGATTATTGTATGCTTCTGTAACTGATCTTTTCTATGTATTTTCTGCCACTGATTTTGCTCTATGTAAGTACGTCAAATGATTTGATTGTTCTTTCTCAGTATAGGTTTTCTGACTCATCATCTTTTTGCATTTCTTCTGATTTTATCTTCTATGGATGTAGACAGCTAGACTTCTTTTTTGCAACATTCCATAAACCAGGACTGTCTATAGCATTATTTCCCAGTTGTTTGTTGACTACTTTACTTTCTACATTTTTTTCATGGTCAGATCTGAAAGCAGTTTGCTCCTTGGTATTGTTTTCAGTAACTGGATGTTCTGTTATTAATCCCAAATCCACTTCTCATTTTCTGCTATCCTCAAAGTCATCAAATTTTTAATCAGCAACAACACTGTACTAGCACACACTTTTTTTCTGTCAAGAACATGAATGAATCAGTCTTGGCCCAACAGCAATATTTGAGAAGATCTATATACATTCTGCATAGTTTAATATAAAGCTATTCTCAGTACTTTTAGGTATTTTCACTATTTATTTTCAGTAAACATTCTCTATCCTTGGTCTTCCCATTAGCCAAAATGTTCAGCAACTCATTTCAGCTTGTGATTTCCCATAGGACATGATATCATATACTTTATGCAAGCATAGTTACTCTTGAACTACAATATTTGTTTCATTAAGAACACAATTTACTTCAGCAAAGAAAGATAACAGGAGAATTTATCAAAACACAACTTTCATAAGCTCAACTTTACTCTTTGACTTGAGTCTATTATTTTATCGTACTTTTGCTTTCCTCTAAATTAATCGTCTAATTCCTTAGAGAATAAGATTTGACCTATGTACAGTTGCCTGTGTAACATCCTTTTTCCTACCTTTCATATAGGTGCAACATTTTCTATTCTCCAATCTTACACTTTCATCCACAGTCTCATTTTTTTTCAAATTCCTACCCTACCTGCTAATTATCTCAATATTTTTAAATGGATGATTATCCAGTTATCTAATATTGAGTGCATTAAGATGTCTGAGTTCTAAGTCAAGTTTCATTCAGATAAATTTTGTATCTTAATTTCTATTATTCAGTTTACCTCCTCCATTTCATATTGAAATAATTAGTACTCTTACTGAAAGCTGAGGCAAACTATTCATTTAGTATGGGGACCATGTCTAAGTTATCTTTAATGTTAACTTTGTCCCTTTTTTTTTTTTTTAATTTTCTGTTTTTATTTATATTCCCAAAGTGCCTTTCTTTGGTATTTATTTTAATATCCCTTAAAGGTCTAACTTATCTTAACTTTTGACTATTCTTA
Source organism: Brachypteracias leptosomus (assembly GCA_013401335.1). NCBI lineage: Eukaryota > Metazoa > Chordata > Aves > Coraciiformes > Brachypteraciidae > Brachypteracias > Brachypteracias leptosomus. The sequence goes on from VYZX01018511.1 coordinate 6,691, forward strand.
TTTTATCATTAGACTTCCTGACCTCTATGAGATGATTTCTTGACTGATTAGTTCCTTGCATCTCTCTGCTTACTCCTAATATCTTTTTTTTTTTTTTTTAATTCATCCAGCTAGGTCTGAAACTTCCTTGTACAGTTTTGTTTTGTTTTGTTTTGTTTTGGTTTCAAATGGAAACTTGTTCTAGGTGGTTTATGAACCTTTGCTTAAAGCCTCCTTCTATATGCAAGTCTTGAGTTAGTCCTTTTCCAATCCTATCCTGTAATTCTGCTCCCTTAATTTTGTTTCTCAAATTGCTTGAATGTATATGTAAAATATTTATTTCTTTTTGTTCCTCCATACTATTGACCACTTCAAGTTTCCTACATAGACAACAAATAGTAATTTCTTTACAAAATAGGTAATTTCAACTATTGTTAGTGTCAATATTTTCTTTGTTTGGATGGCCTGTCCTAGAACCAGTGAAATTCCTTTCTCATTTGCCATCTTTTAAAATTGATTTTATTCTGTCTCTTTAATAAAACTTAATGTACAGGTTTCATAAATTTGCCAATACATCTCCTTTCCTTGTAAAGATCCTTCCTTTGCCACAACTTCCTTAAAAATAGAGGTGTTATCCACATACCAGAAAATTTTCTTTTCCTTCCTCCAACTTTCATTTCTTTTTCTTTTCTTTCCCTCAGCTAACTCTCTTTCTGGTCTACTGTATTCCTACTTACTGGTTTTCTGACCCACATTTCTTACCCTGCAGTCTATCTCTCCAAATCCTTCACTCCCTTTCTCAAACACATGGGAATGATTATGTTTTGCTGTAGACCTGTTCCAAGTTTGCCCTCCTAAAACTCCTGAATTCTCTTTACTGACTCTTTGAATAAAACTCAGGTGCTTTCTCCTAAATGTGGTAGCTTATGTGTTCGGCAGTATTTCTTACTTTTTTCATGCTGATGTCCTTGTTGTAGGTCCTGGAATTAGTATCACAGATCTGGGCTTTGGACATCCTCCAAGGTGTTCAAACAGACAGATATGATATAAAATTTATAGGCCAAATATAGCCCATACAGCTGCTCATCTGGTTTTCCAGGGCTAAAAGGCAGGATGAACCTGATGACTTTGTCCTTCTAAGGCAATGACTGAACAGTTGTAGAATCACAGACTGTGCACGTATGGATATATGACATTTATAGACACCGTTCTGTTATAACTAAGCAAGGATTAAAAACCACAGCACCTAGTGGCCTCACTAACAATCTGTACAGTACCAGTAAAAACTCTCAATTCATACATATTTTGTGCCTTTGGGCTGACTTTGCAGATGTCTTCCAAGAGAACCCATTTAACTCCCTATCCCAAAAACTGGCATGTAACATATGTCCTGAGTTGCAAGAACTGCCTCAAATAATCCTTGTTTGTTTAGGGAGGATTCCTTCTAGAAAAATATTTCTTCCACAAAGGGGAGTCGTGTATATTTTTATAAACTCTAACCAAAAGATGTGTTCTGAAAATGCATTTTCAATAAAAATAGTTTATTTTGGACTGATACAGCATTCATGCTTTTTAGCATGTTAACAAAGTGATCTAGTATTTCTGAGTCCTTGAGCATCCATCTGTTATTTTTTTCTGTTGTAGAAAACATATTAAGAAAAGATCATAAAAAAGGCATTTAAGTGACCTGAATGTGAGAAGAATTCAGCTCCATGCCCTTAGTCCTACTCAGAACTCCTATTTCTTTCTCCTCTCCAAACCAGGAGACCCTGAGTCTGTGTGAGAGCAAAGTCACTAACGCCCTGTCTCTTGTTCCCTTACTCAGCCCTGACTCTTCGTTAGTCCTAAGCCAGAAGTGTAAGTCTGGCAGTGGCCATCTTCCTTCAGGCCCTGGGGAGAAAGAGGAGTCACTAGCACATACTTCAGCAAGTATAAGCAATCTAGCATATTTGAGACCTTACACAGAAGTAAAGATGCTACTGCTGCAACCCATACCTAGAGCTTTGAAATGTCCGCTTCCTTTGCAGCAAGTGGACAGTAGCTTGAGAACCTCTGGTCTGAAAGCTCAACTATGTTAACTGCTCTGGACACAGTAACAGCAATCGCACTGTGGGGAAGTGAGAATGTGATTGGAATAGCAAATAAATGTATACAGAAAACAAGATGTTTGCTCTTATATTGTAAGAAAATTTATTTTCTTCCAAAGTATTTCCTGAAAATAAAATTAGACTCTGTTGCAGCCAGCATATTTCTGTAATCTATTTTTATCACTGTAGACACTGGAGAAACAGCAAAACTGTCTAACATTCCCTGCTCTATTGACTCAGCCTGAGCCTTTTGGAAACACTTTATAGACTCATGCAATGGGTGATACTGGATTTGATGCAATGATTCTTTTGACCAAGAAATCTGAGATCTAAATCCTGGCCACAGAAAATAACATGAGCTGTTACTGTCCAGGTCTCAGTTGCTGAACAACAAGAGGTCAAGTTGTTTCCTGTGTAACTGAAACATGAACAGTCTGACACGTGGAGGTCACTACCTGTCTGTTATGCAGGTACTAACTTACCTATATTTCCCCTTTCTGCAAGGGAAAAGTGATTTACTTGATCAATTCTCAGGACTACTGTATAACTTAAATAAAGCATTTTTAAATGGTCACATAAGAAGATTCATGCATATGTTAAATATTTTTTTACAGAGCAGCAATAATCAGTTACATAATTGTACTGGTAGCATTTCGGCACTGAGTACTCCTATAGTTTATCGGTTATTTAATTGTGAATGTATCAGCAATAAATATAATGCTGAAGTCAATATTTTTTAACATACATCCTAAATTGAATTTTATTTAGCTATTCAAATAAAATCTAAATGTTGCTGCTTAAAAAGAAAAAAGTAAATACAACCAGCCTGCTTTATCATATAAAAATAATTGCAAAGTATAAAAGTAGTTGATTAAATAGAGTGTTTAGTTAGCCGAACATTTTTCCTAGGCCTGGTAATATTGAGGAATAGAATGTTCTCACCCTTAGATTCTCTTTTGCCTGCTTTGCTTTGAAACAACACATGAACAAAATGGCAGTGTGAGCTGATTAGGCGGGCTTTGTTTCATCAAGATAAGTAATATATATGAACTCAAAGAAATAAGAAGGCTTCTCCCTTTCCTAGTATTGTTGTATGTTTTCACAAGCACAACTTTGGGAGATGTAACAAAATAAACAGATTGTTTTTAAACAGATGTTCTTGTGCTAGTCTGCATGGGAACAGCTGATAAATGAGGGAATAGTCTAAGACCCAGTACAAAAATAATATTTCAATTGGAACAAGTGCTTTGTGATTTACACCTAACATTGCTCTCACTCTGATGGACAGCCAAATGCTACAGAGAAAATATCCAATGTGTGTTCTCATTTTGAAGCTGCACAGATTTGCAGAGAGAAAAGCATGAAGGGAGAAAGACACCTTATAGGGTTAGCTTTAAGGTGCAGTTCAATGAGTTTTAATGGGCTTGTTGATTATGGCGTGTACAAACAGCTACTCTTGAACTTTTTTAAAAACATATATTTTTAGTAACTAGTCTGGATTTAAGACTAGGAGTTTCAAAGGAATCTAAGAGAGCTAAATATTAAATTCCTTTTGAGTTTGACTCCTGAGATGCCATTCAAAGAACCTGATCCAACAGGGCCCCTGGAAGCTCAAAGCACAGAGCACATTGCTTCTAAATCTCTCCCATGCTGTGCTAACTGCTAAAGCTGCACTCCAAGGAAGGATCACCTTATCTGCTAAAAGCACTCTTTGAGTGCCAGAGAAGAGTGAGAATCTGACAGATTCTCAACATGGGGGATTGTGGTGTTACAGTATTTCCCCATTCTTGGGCCACTCGGTACATGGTATGATTCCCCTTTCCTGGACCACACAACAATCCATTGGAAAGTCAGGTAGGCTTTGTGATAAGCAGTGTACCATAATGCTGAGGCATCTCCTTAATGTGTCTGATTTCTACTTCCCCTATTCTTTGGGGACAATATTGACGACCTATTACCTCCTAACAATCTAGTACAGATTGTAAGCAGTGGACCAGAGTGTTAGGATGCCCCCTTGGCATACCTGGCTCCTACTTCACCTATTCTTTGGGGACAATAATGACAATCAATCAGCCTTCTGATAGCTTAGTACACCTGTACTTGGGTCATGACCCAAAGGTGAGGGATACCAGAACCCAAAATTCTAGCAAGCTTTGGGCTTGAGCAACTGGTGGAAAGTACCAGAATATTCCATCACTTGAGATGATTCAAAATGGAAAAGTACCTGACAAAAGTCAATTATCCTATAAAATACAATCCTAAGAGAGACCTTTTTAGCTCTCCTGGATTGCAGTGGGCTGTGGCCAGCATCTCCTCTGAGCTGGGACATCTCTAAGGACTGTCTGCTGGCAAAGTTGATGGAAGGCCAGGGTCAGTCAATCAAGTCTCATTGAGACTCAATTATTACCCATTGAGGAATGCTGATGCATTGTGAGTAATTACTCCAAACTTGAAGAGGGGAATTTTAGCTATTGACCACCCTCTTCCCTTCACCTCTCTGCCTGTCTATGCATTTCATTATACATGTTTACCCTAACGAGTTTATATTTCACTAGATCCAAATATTTCTGTCTGTGTATGCTTCTGTTTTGTGTCTATACATATATACATACTTTGATTTAAGATACCCTGCAGTAAGCTAGTGTGAATCTTGTCATTCTTGAATCTGTAAGTTGCAGTTTTATTGCAACATATTTTACTGAATCACTTGTTAATCTTTAAATCGGTTAACCATTAAGTGCTACTAAAATTCAACCTCTGATTTGCCTCATAGTATTAACAAATTTTGAATTGTTGCCAAATCCTAACCATGTCAAACATTTTCATCTGTGACAGTGACATCCTGTGGAGTGGTGAATCAGTGATGAGGGATATTGTGAGCATGAGAAAAGATTGTCTCACAGAGGACAGAAGTGCAGGTGAGTATAGGACATGTATGGAATTTCAGAGGAAAGGTAGGAGAGCTATTCCTGTGGATCTTCTGTTAAATTGGAGGAAGAATATGTGCCCTGGCCAAGGCCATGCTAAATTAAGGGGTTGCACCAATTCCCCACTTGATCCAGCCTGTAACACTGTGGAGCTGCCAATCAGTATGTAGAAAATCTTACTCCAGACAGAAAGTGAGATGCCTAAATTTGGGGTAGGCTATGGACTAAATGCGATAGATGATTTGGCAGAATTATTCGGACTGGCCAACAGTGCAGATGAGTAGTAGAGAGGAGTTAAATTCCCACAAGGAGGGAGTTTAAGTAAGGGGAAATCTATAAAATCCCATCCCAAATTTGATCATTAGAGTACTAATAAATAAACAAACAAATGTGTAACCATACAAGTATTTATGGCTTTTATTTCATTTTGGAAGACCCTGCCACACAGAATCTATGCTTGGCCCATACATGAGATCAAAGTTCGATGTGATGAGCTGTAATATCAGGGCTTAGAATAAACAAAAAAAATAAAGAAATGGCCTGCATTGAAGCAAAGGATAAAATTATTTTGCTTTATTTTATGAAGTCAGATATTTCTTACAGCTCTGCAAGAAGCTTTTGGAGAAGTTGCTTAGAGATTAGAACTGGCAACATGTCCTACCTTAATTCTCTAGCTACTACCAAACCCCTCGGTGGGTCACACTAGACTCTAAGGAAATATTTTAATAATGCTTCTGGAGTGGCTAGTGCAGTGCATGATGAAAATGCCTGTGCCCCTGCTAGTATGGAGCCAAACCAAACATACATAAGCCTGGGATACCCTAGAGTTGATCTTCTTACCAAACTTCCCAATAAAACTCAGAATATTACTACTTCTTTTTTCCTTACTTTTTAAAAAAATTAAATAAACTTGTTAGAAGAGAGAGGGAAAACTTAAAAGTGGGGAGAAAATGTTGCATGAACCCTTAGCTAAGTGCCTGGAAATCAGTCAGCCCTTGAGACAATGTTGAACTACAGATCTGATTCCTTTATCTTCTCTATCTACAAGTCTAGTTCATATAAATACAAATCAAACCAAAAACTCTACCTTTGAGGACTCAGAGATATACTCTAAATATTTTCAGTTGCGTTTCTTGTTTGGCAGGAGACGACAACCTTGGATGAAATTGTCTTTCCAGCCTGTGCTAGTCTGCAGTTTGCAACAGAACTGTTTTGTTTTGGTTTTCTTTTTAAAGCAGGGATTTTTCAGGAATGTTGGTGATATAAATGGCAAAACATTTGGGCTCATTTTGCTCCCTGCTTTCCTCTTCTTAGCCTATAATTCTATACGATTGCCATCAGATGGTCAAAACATCCACATGTTCTCTGGACACAGTTCTTCAAAGTGCTCTCAAGAATGAAAGAGAAGGTAGAAATTTGCCATTCAAACTCTGTGTCATAGGCTTTGTCATAACCTAGGATATGGCACAGGGGGGTTTTATACTTCTAGCATTCAGAATTTGAATAATGAGCCTATCTATGAACAGCAACAGCCAAATGTTAATAAAGAACTGTACATCTTTCATATGGACATAATCTTTCCACAACATTAACCAGATGACAAAAAATGGTACCAAATTCTTGTAGTCATTTTCAATTCATTCTCTGGCACAGCTTGATAATCCCAGTGTGGTATGTCATCTCAGGTTAATTAATTTTATGGTATTTAACATGTTAGATGCCAAAGAGATATTAAATACTAGCAATTATTTAATGTAATGTGATAAACCAAAATACTTATGCCTACATTCTCATACAAAAAGTGTAAGGTCCTTTAGGTACAGTTATGAGATACAAAAGAAATAATATTTGAAGCTAAACTTTATTTGTATATCTAAATATCTCATCTTTTAGTACTGGCTAAAATAAGCCCTTCAGTGAGAATGCAGTAAGAACTGATCTTGAAAAAGGGTCTTTTGGGATAATATATAGTAACAAAAATGTATAATAGTGAAGCTGCACACTAGGAAGCAGTCTGTCAGTATAAAGAGGTCTTAGCAGAATTCAGCCCTACTGATAGTCTCAGATTGTCTTCATTCAGTGTTGTGACCAGAAAGAATTTGAGTATATGCCAGAGTTCACGCTGGGGCCCAAGCATGAGTCACCCCACTGGGGACTTGGGCAGAGTGTGCTGCAAATTTTTTTCAGCACACTTGCCCAGTGATCTTGTGGAAACAGAGAAAGAAATGATAGGGATAGGGAGAACTGGTGAGTTTCTGAGTCTTGTCATCACCGGGGATTAGCAGGAGAGAACATGACTGCTGATGGAAGGACCATTAGGTGTAGCTTGGAAATTCTGTTTCTCTACTGAATATACTGGGAGACTCTGGAGACTGAGGAGATGGGGAATCTTACAGAAGTTCCCTCTCAAATCACTGGTGATAAACCAGATTCCTCTCCTGAAAAGCTACCGTCTCTCCATTGACTATCAAGGTGTTGTGGTTTGAGCCTACCTAGCTGGCAACAAAGCAACCACACAGTCACCCGCTCACTCCTACCCACCTCTGAAGGGATGAGGAGGAGAAAAATACAAGCGGCTCAAGGGTTGAAACAAAGGACAGGGAGGGCACGCTCACCAGTTATGGCCAGGGCAAAAGACAGAATCAACTTGTTCTCTAACTCGCATGGATTCCTTCCTTGGGCTGTAATCCTACCGGTGATTGACTGCTCCAGCACAGGCTTCCTTCACAGTCACAGTCTCCTTTGGAATTGGTCCTGTACTCCAGCATGTGGTCCTGCACAGGCTGCAGACAGGATTCTTCTTCACTGTTGATCTCTAAGGCTCAGCCTGTTGTCTTACCAAGGATGGAAGGGGAATGGCTGCTCCGACATGCCTACTTCGCTCCTTCCTCACTGACCTGGGTGTCTGCATGGTTCTCTCTCTCACATCCCATTCCTCGCCAACACAAAGACCTCCCAAAACAAAGGAAGGTGCCCAACAGGTTTTTCCCTCTTAAATATGTTATTGCAGAGGCACTGATTGGCTTGTCCTTGGCCAGATGTGTGTCCAACTTGGAGCCAGGGGAGTTTCTTGGAGCTTCTTACAGGGATCATGCCAGTAGCCCCTTTCCCCACTACCAAAACCCCGCAGACCTAACACATAAGGGAAACCACACCAAAGAGCCTCACCATGTTATGTGTTACCTTTTGTGAATCTACTTCTAAGCTCCTAGTATGAATATATAAATACTGAAATTGGATGATATAACTACCACATGTTGATATGATACACAATATTCTTTCTCATTCATCCTTTCCCTCATGGCAAAATAATATTTAGAACCCTATGTTTTCAGGGTGATAGACGTGTCTTCATCTCCTGGCAGAATTTAGAGATATGTAAAAAACAGTGATGATAAGGTTAGTTCTCAGGAGGGTTTCGCTCCCATGTTTTTGGACCAGTCCCCAGGAAAACATATCCAGTGCAGATGACAAACAGCAATAAAGTAATAAAGTTTCAATTAAAATACTATCTTTCTTTAAGTTTACAAATTGTGCCTTAGTCATAGGTCTGATTCCTGTGTTTGCTTTTTGAAACATTTTTACTTGGTTTATTTACAGAAATAACATTTTGCTGCATTTTATTTTCTCCAGAGCCAGAAAAATATGAAAGACAGAGCTGCACATTTGGTTTTCTCTTTTCTTCCGAAATTTGAGATTGTGAAGATTCTATTTTGTGTCATTATAATATGCAGCAGTTTCACACTTTTAAAAGAAAATTTAAGATTTACCCTTTGTTTTCCTACAACAAAACTGAAATGGTACAAAAGTGTCTTAATTTCACATTAAAAGTTTCATTATCGGTGATGATGTTGGAAGAAATACAGCATAAATTGAAGACTCCATCTAGAATCTAGAGAGCAGCTACAGTGTCAGTTAAAGACAGTATTTCTGCTTGGAAAAGTAGTACACTTGCTTGAGAAGTCATTGGCATTTAGTAAGCATGGAGTCTTACACTGTTTTTGCAGCAAATTTATACCTTGAAAATTTGGGATGGTATCATTTTTACTAGGCCATATAAAATCAACATTTCTGTGACAAAGATGTAGTTCATTACAAACATGATCACTTTTCTGTCCCTCTATGCTTTTTTTAAGTTTAAAAGGCTTAAACCTTAGTCCCATGTAAATGGATCTTCCTCTGAAGAGAAGTAGTAAGAAATAAACATTAGCAGCATAAGTCTTAGGGATTTGTGAACTGTCTCTTAGTTGTTCAAAAAGCTTCTCAAAGTCTGTAATTTCCTTACAATTTCAGAAAACAATAATGTCAGAACATCTTAACTGAAAATCACTGTAAGAGCAAAATTTTGAGGAAAGCTTTCTTGAAATGGAAACACGAATTGCAGAAAGATTCCTTAGAAATAGGTCTCAGCCTCACTCAGAAGAGTCATGAACTGTTTGATAAATACAATCTCAGTTTGAGGATGCATTTTCCCCAGGTTAATGATTGTGCAATGGTAGCTTTTCACAGCTCCAGTTATTATTGTCTGCTACCTGTACAGTCTTATGTTGTAGAATAGCAACAAAATTCACCTGAGGCAGTGGCATTACTTTGGTGGGAATTTTGAGATGAGCTCACTATCACAAATGAACAACCAAAAAGATGGACCCTTTAAAAATACAGATGTTGATGGGAAATGTTTCTTTCATAATTCCTTGGGTTTCAGTAGATAATTTTAAATAAAGTATTTTAGAAGTCATTTAAAACATAATTCAGCAGAAAAGTACATGTCATTTGTGTCACATGGATACCCAGCTTTGAAAATCTTCATTTCAGACTACTTTCATCACTCAGTTTCACCTTGTGGATGGAGTTTGAACATCCCAGTTCATTCCTCCTTCCAATTGTCACTTGGCAATGCTAGTGTAGTACCATAATTTTTAAATTATTTACTCTACTTAATGCTGATGTAATTTACATCTGAATATGGCCTGGAGTACGGATATTATTTTTGGATAATTTTTTTTGCAGATTTTAGTAAATATATGTGCTAAGATCATTACAGAGTGTGTTCGAACTATCTTGTCAAGTACTTTTCAGTTTTTGAAGCTCAAAGTTGCAATTAAGTGCCAAAACAAGAGTGAACCCACCTGTTTCTTACTGATGCTAACACAGGTGTGAGAGCAACAGCACTGAACTTCAATAAGATAAACTAATGAGCTTGGTGAAAGGCTTAGGTTTGATCCTTTTTAGATAGATGAAAACATGAAAGAACAGAAGAAATAATTTTCAGCACAAAATTTGGTGTGACATAAAAGGTATTTATTTTTTTTTCAGCTTGTCAATAATCTTTTATTATTTTAAATTACCTATTCAGAAACACTTTAGGATGAAACGATAAGAGGTATTTCCACTTAATCTTAGTAAAAGGTTGATACTTCCCCTTAAGCCAGTTCATGCGTCATATAGTTTTCATTTGTCCAGCTGCTAATATAAATGATGATCTGTTGAAGTGAATCTCTCTTGGCAATATATAAAGCTGGCAAGGATTTCTGGACAGTTGCATGTACTTATTTTATGAACAAGTACACTATTCTGTGTACCAGCACTCAATGCATTGTATTAAATAGTCTTGCAAATATAGAACAATTTTCTGAGAGATTTAACTAACAAATCTTTTGTTGCAGGCATCTAAGACTTGCAGTGATTGTGGCTTCTGTTTTGTCAGGGCTGACAAGTTTCCTTGAAAATTTTGAGAGGGAGAAATTAAGCTAATTTGAGAACGAACAAGGGAATTAATAGCTTCCATCTTCTTTGCCCTGTACCATATCAAGACTTGTTCTAAAGATCTGGAATGAAACAATAGTCATATTTAACAACAAACGTCCTTTGACTTCAATGTATCCCAGGCAACATCATTAACATATGGCCTTCCCTGTTCTTAGAGCAAAAGTCTGCTACCACTGATTACACTGAGATAACATGCAATTTTGAGATAGCGTCTTGTGACATTAATGTCATGGCCAACATGTTGAGGGAGGTGATTGGCCCCCTCTACTCCACTCTGATGAGACCCCACCTGGAGTACTGCATCCAGTTCTGGAGTCCTCAGCACAAGAAAGACGAGAACCTGTTGGAGCAGATCCCGAGGAGGGCCACAGAAATAATCAGAGGGATAGAACACCTCTCCTATGAAGAAAGGCTGAGAGGTTTGGGGTTATTCATCCTGGAGAAGAGAAGGCTGTGGGAAGACTTTATTGCAGCCTTCAAGTACTTAACGGGGGTCTATAAGAAAGATGGGGACAGTCTTTTTAGCAGGGTCTGCTGTGGTAGGACAAGGCGTAACGGTTTTAAACGAAAAAAGGGTAGATTTAGACTAGATATAAGGAAGAAATATTTTACAAGGAAGGCAGTGAAACACTGGAATAGGTTGCCCAGACACCTCACCCTTGGAAACATTGAAGGTCATGTAGAATGGGGGTTTGAGCAACCTAATGTAGTTAAAAATGCACTTGCTTACTGCAGGGGGGTTGGACTAGACAATGTTTAAAGATTCTCCTAACCCAAGCCACTCTATGATTCTATAAGCATGGATGGTGGACAGCAGTAGTATTTTTTGTGGAAAATCTTTTGGAACTGTTAATTTACTCACAGGGTGAAGGTAAATGCAAGATGGATGCAAGGTGGTGCAAGACCAGACCCTGACTGATAGAGTCTTGTACTAGGAAGATACTATTTTTATGTAATCTTTGAGTTAATTCAAGACTATTCTGTGAAAATTAAACCTTTTTTCATGTTTTGTAAGATAAGAGGGTTAAAGCATGTATTGAAGTAGTTTGTGTCTGCTTGTACAGATATTTTCTTAACAGAGAACACTGTAAAGAAAGAAAATGCAAAACCTTATTTTTGCATTCTTACTACATAAGGTTTTGCATTGTTGCCAACCCATCCTGTTCTGTGCCTGTGCTGCAGCACTTTTATTTTTACGGCCTTATAGAATCATGTTGAAAATCTAGGAATGCTTTTTTCAATATGAACATAATTTCAAATGATGCTTTGAAATGGGAAAGGTTGTAAGAAAAATACCCATAAAATCTCATTTTCTATGTCACTATATTTATGGCACCAAAATTTACTGATGGCACAGTACAGTGATTATAAACACACCAGTCAGAGCTTAGTATTCCCATCAGCAGTGATTTCACTCATCCTCCGATGTCCTTAAATGTACCATCTTTAAGCTGACACAGCACAATCTACCAGTGTTGTGCCTATTTGTTGAGAAATAAGGCCCTTGACTCTAAAATGGGCTGCTCAGGAACTTGTAACCCTAGATTTTAAAATAATTAGTAGAACACCACAATGTGATTTAGCTAGTTGCATTGTTATTGTAAGTCAGCAATGAATCACACTGAGCTCTGCAGATCAGTGGAGGTATTTGATGACACCAAGCTGTGTGGTGTGGTTGACACAGGGATGGGATGTCATCCAGGGGGACCTTGACAGGCTTGAGAGGTGGGCCCATGCCAACTTCACAAAGTTCAACAAGGCCAATGGTAAGGTCCTGCACCTGGGTTGGGGCAATCCCAAGCACAAATACAGGCTGGGTGGAGTATGGATTAAAAGCAGTCCTGTAAATAAAGACTTGGGTGTGCTGGTTGATGAAAAGCTCAACATAAGACAGAAATGTGCCAGTGCAGCCCAGAAAGCAAACTGTATCCTGGGATGCATTGAAAGAAGCGTGGCCAGAAGGTTG
>VYZX01018512.1:5059-18450 GCA_013401335.1 Brachypteracias leptosomus
ATTTCTTAAAGGAAAACTGATTTTTTTTTTCTCAACTATATAGGATAACATGTGCACGTTAGGAAATATTTGTCTCTGCTATGAAATTGTGAACACCAAAGACATACATTTAGTGAAACTGGGCGTTTCTGAATGTGGCCATGGAAATACCTCTCACACTGAAAGGTGACAGAAATTTAGCTTGGGAGAAGGGTATTTAAGTTAGTGAGTAGTAATTAGTGCACTTAACTCTTTAAATGATGACTTGTCATGAGATTTGCTAGATGTACTTGACTATTTCACTTAGAACTACTTGAATTTTTAAACATTAAACTTTTGCTTAAATATTAGATGTTTTTTGGTTATTTTGCACTTAACCAGATTGGAAACTTTTTAACATACTTTCCATTGAGCTTTTACACTGGTTGGATAATCCCTTCTACAATCTTTCAGCAAAATTGTGAACTATATTGCAAGCTCCAGAAGAGCGTACTAAACTGATTTAATCTGTCTGCTTTAAAACTAACAGATGCTGAACACTAATAAGTATATGAGATGAGAAATAACCAAAAGGCTAACTACCTGTATTTGGCTGCGTGCTTCACTGTAATGTGGCATTTATAGTGATGAAGCAGGAATCTCATTTTCAAGGTTGCTTTCTCTTTCTTTGAAAAAAATGAGCTCATTACATAAAAAATGGAAAATACACCATTCTAATCCATCATTTGCTGCCATTAGGCTCCTCCCATGTGGATTCTGAACCTTCAGGTTCCCCCACTGTAGACATCTACCACTCAAGTGACAAAGAAACTCTTAACCTCTCTTTGGGTACCAACCCCTACAGCCACATTTAAAAGCTCTCTTGGCTGGTAGGTTACGCTCAGAAATCCCGAGTTCTCTCTGTAGCTACGGCACACGGTGATAGTGAAGCAGTTAGTAATAAGATCACTAAAGCTTGTACATTTTACATACCAAAGGTTTGAATTACAAGGCATTTGGTTGCAGTTCCTCACCTTGTCTCCAAGTGGGACTTTGCCTTTAATGCAAAATCCATCATGCTAGTGATGCCACGATATTCGATAGGGCAAGATTGATGAGGGCTTCTATGGTCTGAGAGAGATATCTAGATGATGGCATTATGCTTAGAAACAGAACAAAACCAAAGCACAGATTGGCTCACTGTCCCATTGTCAGTCCTAGTACATTCCCCTGCATGGACCAGGGGATAGTATATTCCAGGAACTATTCCTAAGGGAGACTCTGACGTAGAGGAGGAAAGATTAACTCTGTAAAGGTGAGCTTTTTCATGGCACTGTATTACAAGCTTATTACAAGTCATCCATTTTAATTGTCAGCATAGACATCTCCTGCTCACCTAATACACTTAGGTTACAAGAGAAACTTAGGTTTGTGTCTGTGCATCTAAAATGTGTGTGCTTCTGAGGCTAATTCCTGGCCCTTGTGCCAAGGGAAACAGAACTTTGTGTCCACTCAAAGCCTACTGAGATTTTTCTGAGCAATTAAAAGTTGGAGCACCTAAAAAAACAGACAGAAGATAAATTAAGGATTTTGCAATATTGACTGTCAAGGGGTCCACAGTTTGAACCTGGTCTTCACCGTTCTTTAATTAACAGTGGTTCTGCATGCTAGTAAGCCCAGGGTTGCTAAAAACATAGTATCACGAAGCTACTTACCTGGTACAAAAGGAATTTTCTTATGGCCTAAGAATATTGGTGGCTACCACCTGGTAGCTAGGTGGGCTATGAGAAAAAGTGTTGTACATAGGACATCCATCACACCCTCATTTGGTGCCTGGACCTCTGGTCTGATGCTGCCAACAGTTTAACAAGCTGTGCTAAATTAAGCCCTAGGCTTGCTGTGACCTACCTAAACTCTATTTGTCATCAGAGTTGTGCCTGTATATCTTTACATGCTTATAGACTGCTCGTAATAATATACTAAATGTTCTTTGAATGTCCTATACACACAATGTAGCTAGATTGTTTGGTTTTATTCTCAGCCCTAAACATCTTTTTTATTGGTAATAAGACTTTTTTTTTAGAGCAAAGTAAGAAGAAATTAATGTTTAATTAGTCAACATCCTTCTAAGCGATTTTGTTAGAGGAAACAATCATTTCACATAGAGATTAAAACAGATTTTCACTTAAGTTTCATTCCTGCAGAATGCAGAGAGAATATTTGAAGGGAGCAATACAGAGAAATTTGCACTGGTAAATCAACTCTGCTTAAGAACAGAAGACAAGTCTGCTGCAAACCCTCCAATACAGTCATTTTGGAGAAAACAGAATGACATTATGAGTGAAAGCCTGTGCTTACCCGAGTGTGATAAATTAGAATCAGACACAACTACATGGTTCTGACTGTTTCCACAGAATGTTTCCAAATAATTAAATATCACACACTATGCCAGAATGCCATAGTAATAGTGCTTGAAAATCTACTGAGGTGTAGTGTGAATGAACACATACATAATTCTGTTACTTGGTAAGTCATTCTGAAAACTACTGGAGATTATGAAAAATGTAATTTTGAGAAGAGTATAATTTCTAAGCTAATGTATCCAGATATTCCTAAACCACTCATCTTCAGAGTAGACTGGATACTTTGAAAATCTGAAATTGTGAAGTCATGCTGTATTTTAGTCTTTATACCCAAAAGATGAAAAACCTACAAAAAGATGAAAAGCTTGAGTGTCAACACAGACCTGGAAGCAAAAGTCTCTTGGCTGTGATTACTTAAACTCTGTTGAAAGAGAAATACTTAAACTTTGCAAAACTCCTTCTTGGTCTGAACATGGAATGTGAAGAACTAAACTCCCCCTCTTTCTCCCAGATGAAAACATTGAAGTGTTCAGAAAGTTGACGCTCATGAAAAAGAGAGGTGTGCAATGAATTTACGCATTTTACTTCTGTGTTACAGAAAAACACTGAAAATATTATTACAAGATACTCTGGACTCATTTAAAACAATATCATATGTAAGGCAATTAAAAAAACATTTAAAATATCTCTATGAAACTCACACAGCTTGTTTCAGAGAAGCAAACACACACATTATTCTCTGCTTCCTAACAATTTAATCTATTACCTGTAAGAGTGAGCTGTGTGTTGCTTCCAGCAAAATAGTGCTTTTAGATTGGGCAATTGTGTTGTAATAGAAAACTATGGTTAATTAGTTTTAAAAATTATTATTTTAAAGCAGTAAGCTACATCTAGGATAGCTGGAGGTTCTGGACATTTCCACATGGGCAGCATTTCTGTGTCTTTGAACCTCAGAAAACCCTGGATAAAAATCCAAGATTGTTCAGCTTTCCTTGGTAACAAAAAATCCTGTGGTGGGTTTCTGATTTCCACAGTGCCCTGTGAAGGGAAAGTCCATAGGGAGAAATTGGTGTTGCTGAATCATCTGGTGGTAGTCACCCTACAGACTCCATAAGGAGAGCGAGTGAGAGTTTCCTCTGGAGTATTTAACGCAGAGAAGCCAGTTCAGATCCCTCCTGGTCTAAGGCAGTTTGGGGCAGCAGCTTCTCTCCGAGGGATACAGAGGGATCCCACAGAAACCAGAACTCAGACTTTCCTGGAGGCAAGCAGGGACTCCAGGAGCTGCCACAAGCTGACATTTAAGGCAGCAGTACCACCACTACAACAAGAACTGGGGAGCAAAGGCCAGAGGAAGGCTTTTGCTTGTTTTCCACCAAAGCCTGCAGCAAAAAGACTGTCTTCTGGAGGTGATAGTGTGGCAGAGAAAATTTTCAAGAAAACTGGGGAAAGGGAAGTCGTGTGAGGAAGAGTGACAGGGAGTAAACAAAAGCAAGCAGAATGAGGACAGAGAAGAACATGAAGTTAAAAAAAAAAAAAGAAAACCAAAAAATCAAGATGGTATATATGTAAAAGTATTACTTTTAGAAGACCAGATCAAACTCAGAAGGAAACTTCGCAGCCTGGTACAGGAGATTAGCTGAGAGGACTGTAAGTCTCCATCCTAGTCTTCACATTGCTAGAGGTTAGAAGGTATAGGCAGCATAGCTCTCATCTGCTTCACTTTTAGGTGTTCCTGCCCTTGGCCCTCACGCAATCATTAACTCTAGACATTTAATGTCCCAGGGGTTCCTCAGGACAAGTTCACATCAGGAAAGATCTGGTTGTTTTATGAACGCCTTCTTCATTTAAAAACATAAAGATTTAATCATAGTCACCTGGCACTGCTTGGAGGCATTAAGTCCCACCAAGTGCAGTTCACCCCAAGGGTCTGCTTTGACTCAGGGAAGACCTCAGGTAGTCCACAATTACTTTAAGTCTAATCAAGTCTGGAATGTCAGTGACATTCTTAGTATTGTGATAGCATTATTTAGTACTACAGTGCATTTGTTAGTGTCTAATCATCAGAATCAGAGAGGTGATGTCTCAACATGTATAAATGGGAAATCAGTTAACAAAATGTACAGAAATTTCATGGTTATACTGGCTATTAGACTGTTCATGGTGAATTTAAGTGCACCATAAGATTCTCCACATAATCAATAACTGAAGAAATGCTGGATAATTTCAAAGGCCTTGGTGAATGTCAAGATGAAAGTTTTTGCATACTTTTGATATTCCTAGTTTGCTCTGAGCCATTCATCTCTGTTGCTTGCCAGAGAGGCCTCCTTGCCCTGAAGTGAGAACATGAGCAAAGTGGCCACTGGTATTTCCCCGATCTGTACAGTCAGTTTGAAAGCCTCACTTTCCTCAGCTTTTTTTTTTTTAAATTTATTTTTTTTTACCAAGAGCAAAAGTGAATAAGAAATTTTGACTATGAGATGAACCAAATCCTCGACAGTTTTGGACCACACAGCTATTACTAGCAGGCTTATTACATGTTTCAACTTGCCTTTGGAGGACAGAATAGACAACTCAAATACTTTTGTTATGTGGGAAGATGTTGGTCTTACAGAATATATTGTTAAACATTTTTATCTCTAGGTGGCTTTTAAAATGTGTCATTATTTCATGTTTTTCAGATGGCAAATATACACTTGAGATTCACATTGTAATTCCTCCAAATATTTTGTTTTCTTTGTCTTTCTGTACTTTTTTCTCTTGCCACAACTTGTGATAAGCCACTGCCTGTGACAATTTAGGAATGAATTTGCAAAGCTATGCTAAAGAGTTTCCAGATCTTTTTGTTTTATATTCTCTATGTTCTTAACCTCGTTTAGGGTCTAGCTCAATTACTTTGTCTTATACAACCATACTGTGCTGGTTTTGGCTGGGATAGGGTTAATTTTCTTCATAGTAGCTGGTATGGGCTGTTTTGGATTTGTGCTGGAAACAGAGTTGATAACACATGGATCTTTTAGCTATTGCTGAGCAGTGCTTGCACAGAGTCAAAGCATTTTCTGCTCCTCTCACCATGTCACCAGTGGGCTGGGGGTGCACAAGAAGCAGGGAGGGGACACAGCTGGGACAACTGACTCCAGGTGACCAAAGGGATATTCCATACCATATGATGTCATGTTTAGTATATAAAGCTGGGGGAACAAGAAGGAAGGGGGGGGCGACATTCGAATTTATGGTGTTTGGCCTTCTCAAGTCACTGTTACATGTGATGGAGCCCTGCTTTCCTGGAGATGGCTGAGCATCTGCCTGCAAATGGGAAGTAGTGGGTGAATTCCTTTTTTTTGCTTTGCTTGTGAGCATGGCTTTAGCTTTACTTATTTCCACCCGTGAGTTTTCTCAGTTTCACTCTTCCAATTCTCTCATCATTCTCCGATTACTCTTCCATTCTTTCACTTCAACTAAGAGTGAGTGAGCAGCTGTGTGGTGCTGGTTAGCTGCTGGCTGGGGTCAAATCACAACACATACCCATCATGATGGCTTAAAATTTGACCCTGGCTCCTGTTTTATGTCCTTTCTTTCGTCATTTTGCAGTCTGGTGCTCTAAAGTTAGCTATTTCTGATTTTAGACCAGTACACTAAAAATAAATACTACCTTACTGGAACCCAGATTTGAACCTGAGCAGTTTTGCTACATTGAGGTTCTCATTTGGGATGGAAGTGGTTAACACACTGCAAACACAAAAATAGTGCTTGTTCTGTTGAGTTCAGCCTGTCCAAACTCCTGGTGAAAATCTAAAGACAAGAATGCTTTTTTCCTTTTCAGCTATTGTTTAGCACTTGATGTTGACAGTCCTTTCCAGATTAGGAAAAATACTCGCTTTTCTTGGTTTCATCCTACTGACCATACAATTAACCTACTTGGATAGTGTCTGTTTTTGATTAATAACTTCTTATTTTATCACAGGGATGCATAATTTTATTTAGTTTCACAGTATTGGTTGATTTTCCATCAAAATTATCATTCTGAGTTTCTGCGGTCTTTCCAGAGGCAGGAGTTGTTGTCTTTACACATGGATTACATTATAGATATGCTCCCTGTGCCCTTTATTCTGGTATAAAACTCTGTGGGCTTGCCAGGCTCCTTCAGTTCTGAAGAAATATTTTCTCTTGTCCTTCAGAAGGAGTTATTTTTTGTAAAATAAGGGTAAGCATCCACTCCCAACATTGTTTTTAAGCTGATCTCTTAGTAAATTATTAATGGGTGTGGAAGATCAGTGCACAAACCTCATGTATCCTCTGCTTGTTACAGCTTACCCAGGTTTGGTTTATTGCAATATAAGAATCTTCAGCCTACACTGGATTTCAGATGCAACCAGTTCCATCATTGACTAGGGATAGTGGTTCATAATTAAAATGAGAATTCTGAATTTGCACAAGTCATTTAAAGGAATAGATGTCTTCCTAGTCTTAATAGTTCTGTGCAGTGTTTTATATCACAGAATCACAGANTACAGCCATATTTTTAAACATAGTATGGGTAGGAATTATTTCATTAAAAAGGACAATAACAACAGCTTTATAATTTTTTTTTCTGTCAAAAAACAAAACTTGTTTTCCTTTTCAGCTATTGTTTAACATTTGATGTTGACAATCCGTTGCAGATTTGAAAAAATACTCTCTTTCCTTGGTTCCATTCTACTGACTGTACAATTAACCTACTTGGATAGTGTCTTTTTTTAATGATTGTCTTCACATTTTATCACAGGGGTGAATAATTTTATTTGTATATTGTTAATATAGATCAAAGACAAGTCTCTTTTAGAAAGATTGTGATCCTTCTTATATAACAGCATTTAGATTTTAAAGAATATTCAGATTTTCAAGATTTTTACAGCCCTTAAGAACTCAAATAAAACCTGTTGAAATACAACGAAAACCAGTCAGAAACTAATGATGACAACAGACCAGACTCTTGCTTTATGAGGCAAAGAAAAACTTCATTTTATTTTTTATATTTGAAGCATTTATTTCACAACAGGTTTAAGAACTTTTTTAATTATCACTAGCATGAATGAAGAAAGAAGCCCTAAAACACCATTGTTTTATTTCACAATAAAATAGCTGTAGAAAGAGATTCACAGATGGTGTTGGGTAACCATATTCTGTACCATTATATCTGTAATAATTGACTGCCAGATAGAATGCCTAAATAAATATCAGCTTAATAAATTTCAGTTGTGAAGAATGGTAATTTTTTCTTTAGAATTACTTTGCTGGAGAAGTTAACTCCATACCTCTTGTCTTTTACCATGTAAAAACTACAACTTTGACAACTAGTTCTAGAGTATTTCTGGAGGAGGATGATATCAGCAGTGGCCCCATGTTAATGGTAGCCAGGCTGTGGCAAGACTCTGTATTTTCATTTGCTTTCCATGAAAAAAAAGCAAAGCTAGTAGTCAAACATACTTTTACCAGCTTAATGTACAGATATAAAAAGATATTCTCTGCTAATGTAACAGCGGCAGATAATCTTGAAAACACAATTGTCCAGGCTACATTGAGTGAAACACTTGTAAACAAGTGTTTTGACGTTAAAGGGTGACGTGAAATTTCTCTTAGTTTCAGAACCAGTTATTTGCGTTCCTTTTGAACAGATTTAAATAATTATTAACATTTTTTGTTATTATTTTTATTTCACTTATACAGTCAAAGCTGGGCCTGATACTGGGTAGATGAGGCTGAGAATACTGCCAGGTGCCTAGTCATGGAATCTAAGTGGTGGGAATCAAATGCAGAATTAGTCTGGAGACAGGCACAGAGTCAAAAGACATGGTGATTTATGGGGCAGATTTCTTCTCCTACCGAAATCATAAATCCTGTCTCAGTCACTTTTGCTTGGGATCTCGCATGGATGCACTTTTGTGGTGAAACTTGAACAATTGGTTAGTACTCAGAGTAATCTGTATTCTTATGATATCATGTATAAAGCATCAGTGCAGGCACCTCACATACACTCTTAGATGTATCAGGTATATGAATAATACACTAGAGTGTAGAGAATACTCTGTATTACTAATAAAGATACTAATTAGTATTATGTATATGCATGTTATGCTACAGGTCTAACTAAATAAATATGCAGTCTGTGTGCACATGTGGAACTTAAAAATAAAAAGAATGATGACGTAGAGGAACTGCAAAATCCATAAGTTCTGAGGAAATCAGAAGATGATCAGTATCTGGAAATCCCAAGGAACTGAGTTCTGAAAATAATTTTCTCAAAGTTGAATAGGTCAGAAGTCACTTCCAGACTGGAGAGAGATTAAAGCTGGTTAAAGATATTTAATTTGAAACAGGAGAATGTGGAAAGAAAGTTGAAGAGTGAGAGCCTTAGGGAAGACTAAAGTAACAGCAGAGGAGTTGGGTGGTAACATTTGAGGAAAGCTAATAAGGGAGATTAGGAGATAACAGAGGATTTGAGGATGAGACAATAAGCCACAAGGACTTCTCATAGCAATGCTCTGCTACTCTGGGCTCATACACACACAACTGTGAAAGAGGCCCATCAGTGTAAATATGAGGGAGCGTCATTATTTATACCAAGCTCACTGGGGTTCCTGGTGGCCCATGACTACCTAATTAAATCTTCTGGCAGTGTTCTAAGGGATCAAAGAAGTAACCAGTTTCCACTCCTAACTTTCTGCTCTGCCCAGTCACCTTGATACTTTTTTGATAAAGATCCCAAAGACAGAGGTTATTCTTAAAAAAAGGTATTCATCTTGAAACAGGAATATGGATGTGTATCACAAGGAAGAAAGTGGTAAGAGAAGGATGGCTTCCTTACATCTAGTCTAAATTTACCCACTTTTAGTTTAAAACCATTACCCCTTGTCCTGTTGCAACAGGCTTTGCTAAAATGTTTGTCACCATCTTTCTTATGGGTTTCCTTTAATTATTGAAAGGTTGCAACATGGTCTCCCTGGAGACTTCCTCCTCTTCTCCAGGCTGAACAACCCCAACTCTCTCAGCCTGTCCCCACAGGAGAGGTGCTCCAGCCCTCTGATGATCTTTGTGGCCCTCCTCTGGATCCACTCCAACAAGTTCATGTGCTTCTTGTGCTGAGGACTCCAGAACTGGACACAATACTCCAGGTTGGGTCTCATCAGAGTGGAGTAGAGGGGCAGAATCACCTCCTTTGACCTCCTGGCCACCCCTCTTTTGATGCAGCCCAGGATACATTGTAGCATCATGTCCAGCTTTTCATCCCCCAGTACCTGAAGTCCTCGGCAGGGCTGTTCTCAATCCCTTCATCCTCCAGTCTGTATTGATACTTCATTAATGATTTTCTTTTTATTATTCTTTACTTAGTAACTCCCATTTTTGGGGTAGGCTGGTGGCAAGGAAGGCCACTTGTCCTGTGGGAGCTTGTTAATGACTCCTAGAAATGTGTGCTCTTATTGGGGAAAATGTGCTTTACCTATAGTTAGTCCTATGGAAATATGGGGTGAGCTCCCAAGACTGCAATACTTATTTTACATAAAACATCGGGTTGGTCTTTAAATAGCAGTCCCAGAAGCACAAGGCATTTTATTATCCATTAAGTTACTTAGCATCCACTATATTTTTTTTTTTTTAGTTCTTTTCCCCAGAGGAGTTCCTAATATAAGGTATTCCAGCATAGAGGAAAAAGAGCAAAGTATCTACAGCAAATAATCTTCTGATAAATTCAATCCTTATAATTTAGGAAGTGTAGTAGGTGGCCATAGGATTGCTGAGAGATTCATATGATACCTCCCTAAATTTAGGTTCTCTCCTGGACTTCTATACAGGCAACATGACAGAACATCTTTGTCTTTTTTATAAGAAGGGAAAATACTTTTTTGTATGTTTTTCCTGAACATTTCTATAGCCAGTATTCTTCTGTGTTGGCTTATAGAGGGCAACTCTATAAAGGGGCCAAATGGGTAAGTACTGCTGGAGAACAGGCAAAGACAAAGCTGAGGCACTGTATATGTTTTAGCTGTGCAGAATCTCTATGGAGAAACCTACACCAGAAGCTTACTGCAAATGAAGGGGTTTATTACCAGTTTATGGTCTTTAAAACTCAATGGACATCCTTCTGATTACTCTTGAGGAAAGAGGTGGGTGGAGGAGTGGTTAGTCACATCTCCTCAGATGTTTACTAGAATGTCTTTAGACACCATGTTTAGCTGAAATGAGTCTTCTGCTCTGATTTGTCACGTTCTCTGTGTAGGCTGTCTGATAGCACCCAGGTCAGGTTTCTCAAAAGGGAAGAAATTCAATTTCACAAAGTTTGTTCTAAGGTGAGCTCAAAATTCTTGTGTTTTCTGTGATGAGGCAAACAATCTAACATGAAGAACAAAATGTGAGGGGCAATGAATTCTGGAAACAGAGAAAATTAGGTTGTTGATTGCAATGGAGATAGAGAGAAGGAAGCCTGAGCCTTACAAAATACATTAAGCAAGGAGGAAAAGAAAACCGTCTTCCAGAAGGAGAATCTGAAATTAAGAAAACTACATGCTGAGGGACAGACAGACTACAGCCTTGAAGTTAATACCATCAGTGACAGTATTTGGAGAAATTTTTTTTTTTTTTTCAGTTTCCTGCATTACTACTATCCCTTTTTAAACTCTGTTGGCTTTCAGCCATTCAACTCACCAGTATGCCTGGATTTGCTTTAGTCATTAAAGTGATAATGTATTACAGCATTATAGATACTGTATTTGGAGTCCATCCTCCAAATTACAAGAATTGCAGAGATAAAGCTGCATACCACCACAATATGGATTAATTTTATGGGGTTTCTTGTTGCTATTGTTAAAAAAATATTCTTTCTTCAACAAAATTTCCAATCCTTGACTGTCCTGCTGTGAGTAATAATGCACATCTTTTTATTGAAACCTAGATCAGATTTAGTTGTGCAATGTACTAAGGTGAAGTTCTCTGAGAACAAACTCTAACTCTGTTTGGTAGGCAGGTAATAGCTTCTCTGGAGACTGTTCAGGACATGAGGGACAAAAGGGATTTACAGAAAGGTATTAACAAAGGTTCATGGTAGCTGAAGGATGCAGCTGGGCATGCCACTCCTACTGATGATCTCCTTTAAAGCTTTCCTATGCCCTTGCCCTCTCAAACTGGCAGATGCACAAAGGTCAGTGCCTCTGTCTCCTTTTAGATTGTTACAAAATCTAGCATGAAGTGTCTTAAAAATCCCTCCAGAGATGATGGAAAAGGGTTTTGGTCACTTAGCTAGCTACTTATTTCAGCTCTCTAGAAAAACGTAGCAGGAGTTAAAAGCAGCAAGACTCTATCTCTAACTTAAGAAAATAAACTTTTGGGAGAAGGAATCATCTAAATGTTGGTCTGCCTACCCATTTAATGATGGCTAAAATGGAAAGATTTGTAAACCCTCCCCAAAGGTCATGCCTGTAAACCTCTGGTGGTGAGACTGGAAGGCAAGGATGTGAGTGCACTGTTACTGCTCAGTCAGCAGATTTCATCCTACTCTAATTTAAAATTTATCCTTTCTAAGCTTTGTGGACTGCAGAATCACCCTCTTGTCAAATCACTACTCCATAAGGAGAATATTAGTCTGCTTGCCCCAGTAGGAATGATCATCTTCTTTTAAAAAAACAAACAACAAAGAAAACAAAGCACTATCATAAATGCTCTCAGTGAAGCAGGGCTGCCATGCCTACCATGACATGGAAGCTTTTGTCCTCCTTATTTTTTAAATGCTTTGAGGTTGAAATGGCTCGGTTCAGCAGAGTCCATTTCCTTTCAGGTTCATTTCTTTATGATGCTACAAGAGGAATAACTTCCAGTTGCCCACAGAAGGTGCAGTGTAGTGCATCTGGTTTATGTGCTTTGTGTACACAGAGGCTGCTGATTATATATTATTTGACAACATACTAAGTACAAAGGCAGATAGTTGCCATGTTTGATAGGTTAATTTTAAAGGGGTTTTCTTAGCAAACAAATCTTAGAAATAAAGCAGAAAAATGCCCAAGTTTGATTCCAGCCTCTCCCGGGGAGGAGCTGCTCGCCTCTTCAGCAAGAATTCAAATGAATTCAAAATTCCTTTAGAACTGACAGCCCAAGTGTAAGAATGATAAACGGCTTTGGCCTTGATAATTTTTATTAAGCACTAAATGTCACATTTAACCTGCATTACTGAAAGCAATTACCCATGTATCAACAGTCAAGCAGTGCAGAGCTAGACGCCTGAAGCAGCAGCATTATGCTCCATCTGGGAATAAGGATTTTCAATTAGAAGGCAAATAGCTGGAGAGGGGATCAAGTCCTCCAGTGGCTCCCAAAGGAGGTCTATGAGAAGCAAAGTCTTCATATCCAAGTAATCGCAGGCAATGTCAACAGAGCATTCCAAACCATCTGCTGCCAGAGTAGCGTTTACTTTATCAAATCTCAATATTTACAGAACACTGATCAGCTCGTGGGACCAGGATGGCTCACTGCCAGGGTGTTCTGGGAAATTCATTTTAAGGTGTGTTTCAGTAGGCTAATTAATTTACAAGCACCTGTTTCATCACTGGGAGCTGTTAGCACACCAGATGAGCTGCAGCAGGGGAAGGGGACTTTTTATCCTAGCTAAATTGATTTCAATTGATTGATTTTCATTTACTGATGGCACAGTTGTAGTTTAATATGAACATGGCCTAAAGACTTTTTGTTTATTAATGTATAAGCAAGTTTAGATGTTTATTACTTACAAATATACTTTGGCTTTAGGAGACATATGAGATTTTTAAAGTTAAATATAGCACACACATTCCTACAGCAAGATATATCGTACACATCCTATTCCATTTCGGTTAATTATGATTTTTTTTTCAATTCTGTGTTGCCTAAAAGAAAAAAAAAATACAGCCTTTTCTGTTAAAGTTAGGCCTAATACTATTGGTGTGTCACTCAGAAAGTGTCTGTAAAGGAAACATCACAATTTAAACCTCTTTGAATCTAGCACTAGGAATCATGCCATCTAACTTCAAACTGCTCTGTCATGCAAGGCATTGAGATTCCTAACTCCTGTCT
>VYZX01018512.1:29528-45310 GCA_013401335.1 Brachypteracias leptosomus
AACAAAAACATGGTGATCTTGCTGCTTCATTTTCTCCATCATCACAGTTTTGGTAGTGTTATTTTTCCATCTTGTTAGGTCTGGGGTTGTCAGGGGGAGGCAAGGAGTTGTGTGTGTGATTGTACTGATGAATTTCATATTTTTCTTCAGTTCTCTATGGGCTTTAAATAAGGCCTCACTTCTCCAATTAATCGGTAGAGCTAGAATTGCTTGCTTTTCTTCAACACAAATTCTGATCTGAGGTTATACATGCAATGATTCTTGGTCATGGCTCTTAGTGAGCAGAACTCACTTAGATAACCCAGTCATTTTTCTTGAGGAATTAATTCTAAAGTTAATGGTGTTACTCATTTAAGTAAATGCCACTCCCTCCAGGTGCCAGCATTAGCAAGTTCTGGTACAGCAGCTCTGATGAAAGCCACACAGAGATCACTGGCAAATTAGTTGCACTTCATTTTCATGACCCTATCTGAGTGCTATCAGTTACATCCTCCTCCTCACATCTACCTCTTCCCTCTCTTTGTTCCCAAGTCTATTTCTTGCTGTCAAGGAATCTGAAGACCTGAAACTAGGGCCTGAATCATCAGAAAATGGCACATACTGCGTTACTGTCCTTCTCCAGTGTGAGGCTGAATGACTCTGTGGTTTCCTATATAAAAAGTGTCTTTTGTAAGATTGCCTCTTTGTTTAAACAAAAAGAGAGAGAGGGAGAGAATGAAATATACTATGGAATACTCAAGCAGATGCTTGGCATTATATTAACACATGTATTATGGCGTATCATGTAATGGTACACTGTGGGGAATAGTAATGAATAGTTTGGAGCACAATAATGTGCATTGTTGATGTTTGTTAAAATAAAGATATTCAATTTATAATAAAAGGGATTAAAAGCTTAATTCATGACTATGTTAATATTTGTCTGCAAGTACACAGATAAATGGTAACGTACCTTATCACATTAAACACCTGCACGTACAAGTTCCCCTGCTGAGATCTCCATGGGATTGTATGTTTTACAGAGCTTAAACTTTCATTTCCCAAAATAATGATATCATTCATTTACAGATATAGATAGGCTCTTCTTACTCAAACTCTATCCTGAAATGAGAATTGTTACTTCAACTACAAAAATGTGGGATTAATTACCACAGTGATTGCCTGCTGCATCATCTGATGGTATTTGTATATAGAATTTATATATTTTGCAACAATCTGATTGCCTGACAGAAGAGAATTAAGACTTTCTAAAATATGCTGCTGTTAAAGGTAAATGATACCTCCAACACAGAAGTGATGAGCCAGGCGGTGGTGGCAAACAGATCTCATCTCAACACAGATCTCCTAGTGTCTTCTCCATATTTCCCACATGCCATCCTCCATGAACAACAGAAAAGAATGTGCATTTGTGAAGAAAATGCATAATTAAGGAGGGTGATTGATGTCTGAACTATTTCATTGTTTAGCTGTGCTGTGCAAGTGTTTACAGGCATACTGGATGCCTGTGCAGCCTCAGTGTGTGTACTTGGAAGCATCCAAAGGACAAAATGTCAGCAGAAGCACCCACAATACCTCCCTCCATGAAAAACATCATCCGAAATGAAATAGCAATAATTCAGAACCTCTTTGCTTGCCAGTTTTCCTAAATGTAGGATCAGAAAAGGAAAACAGTGCTGTGAAAGCCAGGCTAGAAGTGACACACAACTATTCTGAGCAAAGTCACCAAATTGCGCACTTGGAAAAACTTGGCTGTGTGAAGACGGTTCAAAGAATTCATGTGGACACCAAACAGTGACGTCTTTCAACAGCGGGGAAAATAATTTGGGAAAACAGAAGAGGCAGCCAGAGATCAAACATGCCTGAATATTTCAAGCTAAATATAATGCTGTGTAAAAGTCTGAGAGGGAATTAATTTCAAAATTGTATTTGTACCAAACACTGCTTATGAAGTAAACATTTTATTTAAAGCTTTGGTATGAAAGACATTTTCCAGGAGCTCCCAGGTTTGTGGCTGTATCACATAGTCAAAATTTCCTGGCTAATACATATACAGCAAACCTGCTTAAAACTCTTGACTTTGCTCTCCTGTCCTCTGCTCAATCAGATGTCATGGTCAACACATGGCTTCTAATCTTCTTTTGAGTGTCTTGTGTCGGTTCTGCAGAACCATGTCTTCTCTTCCCCTCCCTTCTTCCCCACACGCACATTTTGGAACTTGTCCTATCAGGCATACTATTTAACACTTTTTCTGTTGACTAATAGTTTAATAACACAGTACAGTTTATTAATCAACTGTTCCTTTTAGATCCTTGTTTGCTTTTTACTCTACAACTATATTCTCAAAGAAAATGAAGGTTTTGTGTTTTAAAGTTTATTTTTAGTGCTCAGTTTGTTTGATTCTGTAGCATAAGGGAGAGATTATGATCCTCTTGTGTCAGATGCAGTTGTCTACTACATGGCTAAAGTCAGAGTTTTAGTTGATGCTATGCAGTGAAAATTAAGTTGTTCTGAATGCGTGTGCAGCTTGTGAGAATGAATGAGCAACTTATCAAACAGGAGAAACAGGGAGTCTATAATTTGAATGTTGTCCTATGCTTTCCGAAATGGCTGTTCATTAAACATGTCTGAGGAACACATTGGATGTGTGGAAATGCATGCATTGGGAGATAGTTTGCATACCCAAGGGTGTGTGAGGTGCTCATCTTGGGCTGGGAGATGCCAGCTGGACCTGGTGGGAGGCTGTACCTATGTAGTTCAGCAGCAGGAGGTTGGGAGCAAGAAAATTGAGGGTTTAGAGATGTGCCAGTTGCCTGCATCCCAGCAATTGCCTCTCACCCTTGATATCTGTCTATTAAACAGAGGAATTAAAGAGTAATTTAATTTAATTAAACCTGTCTTCCTGTGAATAGTGCAACTACCAAAGCTCATTTTTCAGATGAGATTTATGTCTGCCTTGACCCTGTAGGCTATAGTGTCAGTTCTTCCCATCCTCCCTCAGTGGTGCATTAGTAAGGAGTCTCCCACTGCTGTCACCCAGGTCTTGGAACTTGTGGGGACTTTCTCTGTATCAGATTTGGAAGTTGTTTGACAATTTGCAGAGGGTTAGAAGGAACTGCAGAGGACAAGCAGGCACAGTAGCAATACAGCCACAAAAGCAGGAAGGAAAAAACCTAAGACCTAATCTGATCCAACAGATCCCCATGTCCTGGCTAGTCATAATTCTTAATGTCTTTACTTTTAACTGTCATGGAACAGAACATTTTCATATACTGCAAGAAGAAATGTTATTGTTAGGCCTTCATTTTTTATCTTATATGCATTTCAGCAAAACATGGTAAGCTTTAATTTTGTACTTTCCCTCTCTTGTTCATGTTCTTCTGATCGTTTTTTCTTTTGGCTATGCTTAGTTACTATAGACCTGTTTGTGACACCATTCTCAGTGGGGTGATGCATTTGGGATCCTGGGTAAACCAGAAATGCACTAACAATAACTAGGAAGCAAGAGACATTAATAAATCTAAATTGAACTCTTGAGTCTTACTACTTCCAACTGCTTTTTCACAGACTTGGATCTGTTTGTAGGTCCAGACTTTGAAAAGGTGTCCATCACCTGAGAACTAATATACTGCAAAAAGACCAACACCTGTTATTTCAGCAGTAGCTCAGTAGATGAATTGACACAATCGTCACATTTCCCTGCATAGAGCAGCTGACACAAGGCCAACTGTGGGCTGGGACAAGGTTTGCTCTGTGCACTTTTAGGGGAGCTACCTGCCTCAGAGCTGGCAGGCAGAAAGGCAAGACAACACAAAACTGGGTGCTGAGGCACTGGATCATCCTTATGAAAGAGGGGTGTATTTGGGCTTCTTTTGGCCTCCACAGGGGCTTAGCTGTTGACACCTCCCTCCAAGGGGTTCTCATCTGCAAGCAGCAAAGTAGTAGAGAAATGTGTCATGCCACACAGTAATTTGGGATGACACGACAAAATCACTTAGAGACAACACCATGGCAAGACAAGCATTTCCATAAACTCTGACCTTGAAAAGTTACGAACACCACGAAGAATCAATTTGACCTGCTTACTGCATGCATGCTCGAAGCATGCAGATACAATATTAATACAAACCCCTTTTGTTTAACTAAGGAAACACTACTGAAAACACTTGATTTTAAACACATGAGTATCTCTCCCTGTTTCTTATATATTTGGGAAATGAGATGCCTCTACTAATCTACAGATATGTTAAATAAGAGTTGATTATTTTCCTAATCGTTATATTTTCCTAAGTAAATCTTTCTTCACACAGCTGTTCTGCAGAAATAAAACTGTGCACATTTATTTTAATTTCTAGTTCCATTTCTCTGTCTTTCCAAAATATATATTTTATTACATTCTAATTCAAAAAAAATTAGTAGAATGTCTCTTTATTTATGTGATAAATTGAGGGGGAATGAAACTGGAGAAATTTTCAATTCATATTCTATTAAAAATTATATATGTTTCTGAGTGACATCATTAAAAAAACTCTTCAAAAACTCCTTATTCACACTAGCATTTTAGATCTTTCTCTGAATGTATATTTTTAAAGATAACTACTGTATGTTTGGAGGAAGATCAGTTTCTTTTTTCCCCTCCCTCTTATTTCTGCAGAATGACTTTCTTTTTAAACACTGGGACTTTTGTTATGTTAATCAGCCAGGGAACATTTCCAATTCAATTTTACCTGAGCGCTGGTCAGCTAGAGTTTCCTTTGTTTGATGTCCCTTGAGCCTTCCCTTGTCTTTTAAACTGTAATTTAGTTGGAGCTGCTGTCAATTTACTCCGTCCATTACATTTACAGTGATATTCCAGACATTGTCTTCTATTCAGTCCTAGAGAAGTTCCTCGACCTAAACAAAATGCTCAGGGGAAAAATCCTATAGAATTTGGAAGTAAAAGCTCAGAACTCCTGTTCACCTGTGTGCAATACAAGCATACAAATAAAATTGTTACTGCCTACTAGGATTATTGTTATTTTGTTTTTTTAATCTAACAGATCCTTACACTCAAGAGAGCTACCAAACGGCAATTAATTAGGATTTTCAATAAAGTGGACATGTCCTATACAACTAGGCAGCCAGCTTGCTCTCTGCTCTGCCATGCCTCTGTTATAACGAGATTTTAAACCCTGGTACTTTTTAACTCCACAGAACAGCCCTTAACATTAAGAGGTGGATGTTTTTATCACAACTACCAGCTGTCATGGAGTTCAACAAATAGAGCACTTTTCTTCCTCTTAGTCCATATCAGCAAGTTCCTAAGGCTTTGGTGTGCCAAGTGGGAAATTGTTGCTTTGAGTAGTTGCTTTCTGTGGGACAAGAAGGGAAAAAGCCCCAGAAAGAGGATGTTAGAGCCAATTTTAACCATTGATCTGCCTTGACAGAGGATGATACGAATGTCTGTGGCAGACGAAGGGGAAAGTATTGCCTACACAAGCTTCCAGGTGTGCCTCTGAAATCCTGTACCTAGGCCTGACAATCTTAAAATACTGAAATACTATGTCCTTTCCTATATCTCCCAAAAAGAGAACAAAAAAGATGCAGTTAAATGAAAAATGGAGACTAAAATCATGGAAGCCCACAGAAGAAAAGGAAGTAAGGACTTTGGGAAGATCTAGAGAGATGGAAACAGGTGGAAGGGTGGTATACATGTGCCTCTGTGGCTCTAAAGACATTATGAAGAAGCCAAATTGTCTTTTCTACAAAGCTCCCCAGCCTGGCCAAGGTAGCTCTTGGAGCACCCTGCTTTGATGGCAATGGGTTCCTAGGCCTTGGACAGGGAGCAGGTACTGTACTGGCAACTGGAGTCCTAAAGCCTGGGGTACCTGCTGTGGCAGAGACAAACCCCACTCCTCCGGCAGAGTGCTCTGGGAAGCTCTGCAACGGTATCACCATGGGATTTCTGTCCTTGTGAATCGAGTCCATTTGGGGGATGATTGATTCGTCCCCAAAAGGCTACACATCCACATACAGCAAGAACAGAAGTCCCCATTTCAAACAAAAGCAGTCTGGCCTGATCCTGCAATGTCAGGTCATCTGCAATTCCTCCAGTGTTGAATTTAGTTCTAAAGATACAGTAGACTTGGTTGTTTCATGCCCAGAACAGGCTGGAGGTTGCATTTATCCACATTGACTTAAGAACAAAAAGGGATGAGGCGGTTTCAGATATGGCTTAATGTTCCAGAATATTCTGTTCAGAATTTCTGCTTTTCTGACTTGGTTTTATAGGTACGTCTGTAGCCAGATTTTCTCCTTGAGGATAGGCCTCAGGAATGTCTCTAGGACAAGCCATATAATGAAGCTGTCAATTTATTCATTTGCCACTAGTGTGAAGCTTAAAAATAGGAAGTGATCAATAGCTAATGACAGAACGGATGAAAGAGCAGAAGCTGCCTGCCCTCTGCCAACAGGCTTGACAAGGTTACTGTTCTGGCAGTACACAGACACTTGTATGTCCCTAACCTTCGTCAGCATTGCTTGTTGTAATTATCACGGGTCTTCCCCAGCATTTACCTTCCATTACTCACTCAGTACAAACAATTCTCAGATTGTTTTTCCATTATAAATTGTATTTGGTACCCAGAATTTAAAAGGGCTGAATTATGGATTTCTTTTTCTGTCCTGTTGGGCTTGGGTTTGATTCTCCTTTTAATTATGATGGGAGATGGTCTGTGTGCTTGGTCTAATTGCATTCAGTCTCACCAACTGATACACTGATGTTCTGTGCATGCTGCATATTTGAGCCACATGTATGGATTTGCATTTCATTTCATGTACAGTCAATGAACCTTATTTTAAAAGTCATTACAAAAGGAGACATCAGCTTCTGTACACTGTGATTCTCTACGTAGGGCAGCTAATGTATGGCAATGCAGAAGCTGAGCAGTGGGTCTGAGGGATACCCTTCAGCCAAGATGAACTGGAAGGCTTCCAGCTGCAGGGAATCTGCAAACTCAGGCAATTTCATCCACTCCTCAGTGTGACTGGACTAGCTTCTGCAATCAGGAAAGCCAGAAGCATAACCAGGCCTAACCGTGGTTCCTGGGAATTTTGTGGTTGTCTTCAGTTGAGACAGAGTTTAGCAGTTGTTTTTAAGGGAAGCTCAGATCCTGATGGTATCTGACATTGTTTGAGGCTGGCTTTGGTTATTACCTGTGCTTAATGTATCCTTGAAAATTGCTTATTTGCTGATGGCTGTGTTAGACAATAGAAGCTAGTTACTTACAGGGAACAGTTACTTATGTGTGGAAAGTAATTGGTTCCAAACCAAAAGAATGATTTATTTGTATTCCACCGTTTATCTGGGCTGTAAAGTGTAGTAATTATTTTATTCCCTTACAACATAGTTTGTGATATAAATACATGTTGGATGTATGTGGTTTTTTAACAAAACAATTTAAATGTATTTTGTCTGTTGCTTGCAAAAACATCAAGAAAGTGGGGTTTTTTTAATCTTTCAAAGCTGGTAGCACAGCAAAATTTATGTAGCAGGGAAAAGATTGCTACAAAATGTTTAATTTTAATCAGCTTATGGGTATATCTTAAATAATATTGAATTCAAGCTAGGTCAGCTGAGAAATTTTATGAATGTTGCTTGTGTACCAAACTCTAAATAAGGGGAAAGGATGTGCCACAAGGGCCTTAAGTGTTGTTTACGGTTCAACATGACTGTAAAAAAACTAGTGTGAATTATTGGTCATGTTGATTGGGTGGCCTATTTTTAAAAATCAGGGGAAGAAAGTCACATTTTAGGTCAGTACAGGATTTTTTTTCCCTTTCTAAAATCAATTCAAGTTAAATTTCAGACTGAAGGTTGTTTAAAACAAGAATCTATTAAGATGAACATTGTTATGTTTGAAGTTGTTTGCTGAATTTGACCCGAACTGATGCCAAAGACTCTGTTTCAGCAATTACACTTGCAGAGCTCTCTTTGTAACTCTGTCAACAAGCTTCTGCCATGCTTCTGTACCAGACTTTCCCGGTCACTGAAATGCTGGGGCCTGGGCTGTGAGCCCTGGACGGGTGACAACCCAACAGCATGTTTCGTTCACCAAGGCCCCAGAGGCAGAACCTGGCCCACCTGTGTGAGGTCCTGCCTTCCCCCCAGGTGATCATGATTGGGGTGGTGGTTGAAGCTAGAACTATATTAACCAGGAACTGACCAGTCTGGGAGAAGCAACAAGGAGCTGGTCTCTCTTCAAGAGAGTTCCTGCAGAAGAAAGTTCCTGTTGGGGGCAGTTTGCTGAGCTATCTCTCAGTTAAGTGTTTCCCCCTTGGCTGATTTGAGATGGAGAAGAGCAAACAGATGAAGAATAAAAGATGAAGTTATGCTGAGGGGATGTTGCTGAGTTTGGTGTTGGCCTGAGGAAGAAAAGAGCTAGCAGCACAGTCACCCACTGGCATTATAAGCTGGGAAGAGACAGCTAAGGCAGCAGCAGAGAAGTAGGGGACAGGTTCACTATTAGATTGTGATATAGGATGGTGACCCAGAGTACTGCGTCCAGCCCTGGAGCCTCCAGTACAAGAGGGGCATAGATCTGTTGGAGCAGGTCCAGAGGAGTGCCACGATGATCAGAGGGCTTGCAACATATTTCCTATGATGACAGGCTGAGAGAGCTGGGGTTGTTCTGCCTGGAGAAGAGAAGATTCCAGGGAGACCTTATTGCAGCCTTCCAGTATCTGAAGGTGGTCTACAAGAAAGCTGGAGAGGGAGTTTTTACAAGGGCTTGTAGTGATAGGATGAAGCATAATGGCTTACCTCTAATCTAAATCTATTACCAAGGAAGAAGTTCTTCACTATGAGGGTAGTGAGACACTGGAACAGGTTGCCCAGGGAAGCTGTGGATGCTCCATCACTGGATGTGTTCAAGACTAACCACTGACTTTGTCCTTGTATTCCTCTTGTCCTCTTCTACAGCTGCTTCTTTATCCTGCCAACAGTCCTGTCTTTATCATTTGTGTAATTAACATATTTTAATTAGGGTTATTTCTCTCCATCTAGCTGTCCTGAAATGATATTTTCCCAATACTGTTTTTTCTACCATTCCTTCTAGCCTTCATCTCAGTATTTCTGTCATTGCCAGTAATGCAGCAAAGTTGGATTTGACTGCAGAGATGTGTCTAGGTGCATCCCAGACTTCTGGTTGCTTAAACATATAGAAATACTCCGGATACTATATGAGTATACTGCCCGTAAGAGAAGACTGGACAGCCTGACTTCTGACTAGACTTGTATTTGGTGGAGACCAGAGTGTTGGGACAGACGGGAAAAATTGTGTTTTTCAATAAGTGGATCATAGAATAAATAGCACTGAGATGCATTTAGACCCGTAAACTCTTGTGTCCCTCAATTCATATTTAAGGGCAGCCACCCAGCCTCATTCAGGACATACTTGGATGTGTTATTACAGTTGTTTTGATGTAAAAACTTTGGTTTTCAAAAAGTGAAAACATTCTGGAAATCTGCTGTTCCTTGTCATGGGTTCATGGGACTTTTTAGTCTCACTGTGAATGAATTAAAACAAGAGTCCTTCCTCTATGATTTGTCACTTGTCAAGAGTTTGGAAAACCTGACACAATTCAGAAAATAAAGAAGTTCCTGTTCAACAGACCAACCAAAACATATAAAACAGCTGAATTTCTACCTAGTGCACATCTAAATACATTCTCCATCAGCAAAATAGCAATTATTGAATACATCATGTACAATGACATCAGGGAGCAAAGTGTTCCTCATGCTGCCCAATGGACCATGCTGGAACACCTGTTTCATATCATGAAACCATTTATAATTACTACCAAAGAAGTGAGAGCTGAAATGGCATCATTAAATCTAATTCTGTCACTCATGTCTTTGTTGAAAAAAATCCCTTAGGGGGAGGGAGGAGAAATAAAACATATTAAAAACACATTCACTCATTTTGCAGTGTGTTCAATCTTTGAGCTACAGAAACAAGCAAATATTGATACTACACATAGTCTTAAAGCTGATAGTTACTTCCATCACTCCGCACTGACAAATAGTCATTAAATACCCTTTCCTCTCCTGGAAGGTGATGAGACAGTGGTACTTTCAAACAATCTCACATTGTTCTATTACGTGCCTTTGCTCTACCCCTTGTAAAAAACCACATCTTGGGCTTTTTTAATTGTTTCTATGTCAGTAAGCCTCTGCTGTGCTTTTGTATATTCTTTTATGCTCCAGTGGCCCTTATAGTAAATATCCAACATTGCCTCAAGCTTTCACACTGCAGTAGAGGGCCTCATCTGCTTGGTCTTCCTGGTCAGGTGACTGAAGAAGTGCTGAAACACTATAACAGTAAAACCATGTATTGTACCTTGACAGGTATCAGTTGGCTAAACAACAGGTTGGAAGAAGGAGATGATAAAAAGCTATAAATGGGGTGAATTTGGCATGGCTGTAAGAGGGGAGTTAGCAGAAAGTCTCCAAATGGATGATGGCATCACAGTTGCAAGCTAAGCTTACTGTTCTAGAAAATGCCAGGACAGTTAGGAAAGACAGATTATCAAAGATCAGTGTGAGACTTGGAAGAGAGCTCTAGAATGATTTTTTTTTTAGCCTAAAATGAATCTGTTCATGAGTGCATGAATGAGTTTAATCTAAAGTGACATGGGAAACAGAAGACAAGTGGGTGGGTCCAAAATCATGACCTTCAATGTGGCAAAAAGACTAGTGATGCTATGGACAGAAATGAGGTTTGTGAGGATTTTGAGTGATAGTTTTGGAGTTAATTTGGGGTTTTGTGGTTTTGTCTAGTATTGACTCTTTACACTGTTTTATGAGTTTCTGGTTTATCTTTACGTGTTTTTCAGTGATAGAAACCTTGTTCTGATACTGTGCTGGCTATAGCCTACATGCTGTGGTAACTATAATTGTTTGCTGGTAACCCCAATTTACCTTCTAAATTCTTCTCTGAATCCTAAAACAACTAATTTAACCTTTTTCCAATTACACTGTTTAACTGAGAAACAATTATTGCCACCAATAACAAAGGTCATGTATGCAATTGCTAGCTTTCCTTGCTAGGGCTGGTGGTCATCAGTTTTCTTTCCCTTAGAGCCAGTCCTGCTATGGTGAAACAGAAGAGGAGAAAGTGACAAGTCTTACCACCACCAAAGAAAGTACATTAAGAGCTACATTTTCTCTTGTCAGTGTCCTTCTGTGGTCTTCTAATACTGCACTGCTGGTCAGCTCTCTTGTGGCAGTGTGTGGTCTCATTACTGTCAGAGCAATATGTGGGCAGGTAGAGACAGCTACATGCTGGGTACATGAACAAATTCCAGGTTCAGAGTGGTGCAGACATTTTAGTAGCTTTGCCCGGACCAGCATGACTATGCTGACTATGGATTGGTGTATGATCTTGTCTTGCTGGCACAAGTTTGGTTCAGGAGTGTGCATTTGAAACCATCACCCTTTTGACTCCATGCAGTGCAATGTGGTTCCCATCACATAGTAGTCTCCTAGCATGTGAATTTGACTCTTTTTGGATGAAATTAAACTGGAAGATGCATTCTGGGAGGTCACCTAATGCACTTGAACCCCTAATAAACATGTTGTCTCCGGGAACAGAGCAGAGCCAGTCTGAAACAAAACCACCTGAAGAGTGCAGACTTCAGGTTCCCTGCACCAGCTGTTTCCCCTTACAAATCTTCAGCCACTGGGCCACTACTTGCTAATAATCACAGCTTATATATGATCAGCAAGGCAAGAGGCAACACATGGGTTACTTCTGGAAAGGTGTCCTCTGGCAGTTTATTTAGTAAAGAATTATCATGGCTACACCAGCATTGTTGCAATTCAGCTGCCTATTGTCTTCACAATAGCTGTCTATTGTACACATTAGATGAGCATTTTATGGTTATATGTATATGTGTACAGACATATACAAACCTACTCTTTGGATGTTTCATAACATAAGGTAATGTACTAGATTTTTAATCAGAGCATCCCTTTGTCATAATGCAAAACTAATTGTGTTGTGTGCTGGAGGTCAAAGTTGTTATAATAAAACATCCATCCTGGAGCTTTTTAGAGGAACCTGTTTAAAAAGGTTAAAGTGGGTAATTATCACAACCCTAATTTACAACTACTTGGCAATAAGAGTTGCTTTTCAATGAACCATTTATTCATGATCTGCTGCTTCACACTGCAGGATTCTTCTTGACTAGGTTAGAAAATGTAATTAATAAATGATAGGATTATTTATGGTTCATGGTGCCAGATTGGGAAATACAATGATATACAGAATGAGCTAAAAATTATTCTTACAAGCAGCATCTTGGTTTTTAATCCATGGATTGGATTGTCACATTACTTGATATGGTGTGGTGAACTCCTGATGGTATTCATAGGACATTTTGTTTATCATCCTAGCCCCTCTCTGTGCCAATAAAAATGGACATGCTCCTTTGAGAACAGAGTTAATGAACACTGACATGTTAATCTCTCTCTACTTGAGGTAGGGTGACATTTGTGTTTGTGTTTAGTCTGACTATATTGGCGATTATCTCAAGCTCCCAGTGGAAATTGGAAGATGGTTATATTACATAAACATAAGGTGATCCTTTTTGAGAATTCAGTCTAGTAATACTAGTTATGGAAGCATGCCTGCTAAATACAGACAGGCTTTCTCAATTTCAAGTTACTAAAATATGCTAAAATGGGATGATGTCAGCTCTAATGCATTTACTCATGGGCAAAGTGCCTGGTCACGTCTGTCTGAAGTTGGAATTTTGCTATGACCTTCAAACCCTGTAGCATCCAGGCCTAAGAGGAGAAGCATCCTGAGTAATAACATGCTATGTGATTGTTATTAATTATTGCTCGGATAAGAAGTTTTTGCAAGGAGAAAAATATTTTATACACTGATTTCTACACAGTCCTATAGAAAACCTGCATAAAATCTAAATCTGAGGCACACTGGCTGTCTGCCATGCTTTCTACTGATAACATAGTGGAGCTAATAAATGAAAATCTAGGCGTTGGCACTAAGTTGAAATGTACTGTAGACCAATTCACTTTCCAGTTTATTCTCAGTTCAGGTTGCTTTTTAAATGCTTTCATATAGTGATTGATTTCCAACAGTGATTCTAAAATGTTTCTATGCATGTAGTTGATACTTCCAGAAGTGACCTACTAAGAGAATTAAAAAATACCATTAAGTTTTAATGACAATTTGAATCCCATGGCTCTAGAATTTCCAATGGTGAATGACACTGGGCATCAGAATAATGAATGAAACCCAGGGGATTTACCGAATCACAGAAGGGATTAAGTTGGAGGGCACCTCTGGAGGTCATCCAGTCCAAACCCCCTGCTCAAGCCGGGTCAGCTACAGCAGGTTGCCCAGGACCATGTCCAGGTGGGTTTTGAATGTCTCCAAAGACAGATATTCCTCAGTCTCTCTGGGTAACCTCTTCCAGGGCAGATTTAAATGCTATAACAACATTTAGTCTTAAATATGGGTAAACTTACGATTGTCTGTGTGTACTTTTGCATACAGATATACATGCAAAATAATACTGGGATTTGATTTTTGGTCTTAGACTGAGATCAGTTTATTGC
Organism: Brachypteracias leptosomus; assembly: GCA_013401335.1. Taxonomy (NCBI): domain Eukaryota; kingdom Metazoa; phylum Chordata; class Aves; order Coraciiformes; family Brachypteraciidae; genus Brachypteracias; species Brachypteracias leptosomus. Next base: position 43,153 of record VYZX01018512.1, read on the forward strand.
AGCATTACTGGGTTACAGTTCTAAACACTAATTTAGGCTCAGGTACTGTTTCCTGTGTTGGAAGCAATGGTCGCTGTATTCACTCCTAAGTTTCCTCTGATTTTGTTTTAGATTAAATTTGACATGCAAATCGGGTGCTTGAATTTATGCACAAATATATATTAGAAAATGTCAAAAAGGTTGTGAAAGTTTAAAAAATTAAGGTGAAATAAAGAAATTTGATGAAAATATCTTTCTTTTTTTCTTTAAGCTCTGAAAATCTTGAAAAATGAAAGCACAAGATGCTTTGTTCAGTTTCTTCAAGAGTTTATTCCTCCTACTGTCTTTTCTATGTACCAAACATACAGATGAATGAGTAAAAAAGGCTCTAACTTTTGCAAATATCACTCCTGGAGTCTGCAGGCTATTTAACTTTGTCATGGCATGTTCTCCTTTGTCCCCAGGTTTGTGTATTTTTTGTAATCTGGGAGGATATCTACTTCTACTTCTGTGATAGGAGATGTTACCACCTGTTTTTAAGTCTCCTCCAAAGTTTGTCTGACTCCAGGCATGGCTCAGGATGGAAAAAACTGTTACTATGTTTCCCCATACCTTTATACTGCCTTTTTCTGCCTGCGTAGAACAAGAAACTTTGAGATGCCTAGTCATCACCAAGTGATAAAATCTTATTTATTATATTGCCGTAAACCTATGACAGCTCTGTGGGTCTACAGCTTATATAGCGAGTCTTCTTTATGAGAGGATATACACATGAAAACATTATTGCCATGAAAAACAAAAAGCTTCCCCATCTAAAATGTCAAAAGGGAATATTTGGCTATTCTGTGAAGAGACATACTAGACTGCTAGCCTTTTTATCACTTTGCTGTTAGTATTTTCTATGGTTTCTTTCCTTGCAAAATTGTAATATTTTCAACATTGACCAAAATTCTCTCACATGCTGCTCTGTTTCAGCTTCTTTGCTGTTTTTGTAATGCTTCAAGCATTTATAGTTATGGGTAAAACTTGCATTTTCTTTCTTTCTTGTACTTATTTTTCTCTTGGTCTTTCTTTTGCATTGACTGGTTGATAAGAACTAATCCAAAAGTCTTTGAATTAGATCTTCTGGATACATATATAGTTCTCATTTTCCCTGCTAGAAAGAACTATAAAGACTGTTGGTCTTCAAATTCTACCTTCCCAGATTGCAAAGAGGAGGAATATACCAAAGAGGAAAGTTGTGGTTATTTTTTTCCTTGTAACTATTTGGGATACGACAAGCCCCTATATTCCAATAACCAGAGACAGCATATGAGGGGAAGTGTGTCCTCTACTTTTTCAAACAAAATGAAATGAAGTGTTTGTCTTTCTTCAGATTTGTATTTCTTCCTATATTTCATAAAGAGGAAAGGAAAATCCTATAGGAAGTGTGAAGATGTTTGTTGTATTTTGCATAGGAATTGTCAGATCAATATTCCTGAGCTGAGCTTTGTTTGAATGACATTCAGTCAATATCTGGTCTGTGAAGAATAGTGGTATTTTTCCTATTCGGTAAAATGTATGACTCTATTCAACCTTTTTTGGTTTGGGGGGAGGGTTTTTGCTATTTCTTGGTGATTGACAGTGCATCAAAAACCTTAGACATTCAACAATTTCTGCCTCAATATTGTGTTCTCTTCTTATATGTGTCCTTTTCCTTCAAGGTTTGAAATCATTCTGCTTCACTCACCCATAATGTAAAGTCCCTTTATGTACAGTTACAGGAGGTCCCTTGTTATCTTTTCCTTGCTTCCAGCATTCCTCCATAAATACCTGAGGAATTTTGTTCTTTGTGACCTTATTTCTGGCAGGACATTTTTCTTTTTTAGCACCATTTTCTTATTTCTAATTTAGTTTAACTTAGATTAGCTAGCCTAGTCCCCTGTGTGGTTGCATGAGGAAGAGGTAGTCTAATGTTATTTTTAGTGGTGGATGAATAGTCTTCTATTTTTAATCAGACAGTTTTCATGTTCCGTTTCAGGAGTGGACTAATGCATCCTCTCATAAATACATGAATTCCTCCTCCCTCATCCCTGTACACTCACACACACCTGCATAAGTGTCAATTTAGGCAAGTCATGTGGCCTAAAATTTCAAAAGATATTAGATGATTTAAACCAGCCTATTCTTCAGAAATTAC
>VYZX01018513.1:2076-29768 GCA_013401335.1 Brachypteracias leptosomus
TGTTTTCTCTTTCAGGAAAATTGTAGAGTCAGAGGGTGGGGCCTGTATCTTGCCTGGGCTTGTCCCAATATGGAATCAAGATGCATCCAAAATGCAGGTACTAAACCACTCCTAAGTAAAGCAAAATGGGCTGTGCTTCTGTCTGTGCTTATAGGAATGTTCTGAGCAGCTACCCAGCACACTTTTGTAGTCTTAGAAATGTTTATTTGGCATTGCAGAGAAGCCAGGAAATAACATATCCTCTTCTAGAAGTAGCTGCTTCTGGTATGAGAGAAACTGATGACAAATTATGTGTCATCTGACTCCTGTATTACAGAAAAAGATCTTCCTTTCCAGAGTATAAGGACAGCATTCTGTCCTGTAACAATCAGCAGTTCAACACAAACATCCTGAAAGCTATAGTCCAGTACTTAGAGAGTAGTGCTCCAGGAAGAAACCATGGTTTTCTCAGTATCCTATAATACAACTGAGGCAGGAGTTGATGCTATGTGAGATTGGCATGATGTGGTATTTAATCACGTTACCTTATTGTGCTACAGTGTTTAGGAGTGTGGGTTTATTATGATTTCTTATGAACTATAGTAAAAGAGTAAATCATGCTTCAGATATGTTGAGGAATCCCACCATGATGTGACCAGCTCCTTCAGTGTGGTTAAAATGTTACCTACAGAGAGATTAATATAAATGTATAAATGCAAATGTCTATTTTGGTATAATAAAAAAATACTTTGGATATTGTCAGACATGAAAGATATTTCTTGTTTCTTTTATAACCATGAATTTAAATACAGAATTACTTTGGAAAGCTTTGTATCATTTGACTATTAAGATGTTTGTATACATTTGGAAGTATTCATTACATACTTTTCTATACATTATTGGTTGGGAGTGGAAAAATTTATAGAAAGCTAAATGACAGGAAGTTTTTGTTATGAGGTGTTCTAAGAGCTAGAACTTTAATGTCATTCATTATATAGAAGATATAAGACGTGTGCTATTAAGAAGGAACATGGGCAAGCAGTACAGATCCTTGCATGTGCTTGTGACAACGTAAATAGAGACACATCCACCTTCAAAGAAGGTATAAAATAACTGAGGGACTCCCTTGTGTTTTTATTAGATGGCCAAAATAATTAGCATAAAGCCATGACTGGTTTATCTTTGTCAGATGCAAATACGTTGGCCTTTGTCACTCTCAGATAAAGCTCTTTTACTCATTCTGGGTTTTCCTTCTTCTCTTTGAAACATTATAAACACAACTAGAGTGCTTTGGAGCAGTGGTATGTAGTGTCAACTCAGCAGATTCCAGACCAGTGCTAAAGTATTCTGGTAACTTTGCCAATAGATGAAGAGAGCTGCTTTGAACACTCTCATCTGCATATTAGTTAGGAGGTGGTATAGCTACCTGTGTGGTCTATTTTGCTCTCACTGAGAGATAGAAGGATTTGAAGGTTTTCGTTATTTCTGTTTGAGGGTGTCAGAAATGTAGATGCTATTACAAAGTTGTAAACATGCATCTCCAACCTTACCCTTTAATCTGTTGAAAGTGCAAAATTAGTTAATTGCTACTTTCTGGCCTTCTGTTTATCCTTGTTTCTACAGCAGTTATGTTCTAAATGCAAACCTCCCTGACACCTGTCATAAGCAAAGGGAGGCTGTTAATTCTCTTGTATTTGAGACTTTTTACACAAACATGGAAGAACAGAAGCTTACAATGAAATCTTAGTGCCATAGTAAGATTTCTTCCACTGCTAGAAGCAAAGAGGAAAAGAGAACCCCTGGTAAAAAGGAGCCTGTAAAGCCTTGTCCAGCTTCTTTCTGGTGTTGTCTTCCAGTTTAATATGCCATTTACCAAAATTAGTCAATAAAAGACAACTGGGTTTAGTGCAGTTTTACCCATGTGTTTCAAACTCCTGGAAGAGGCCTGTTTGATCTATGCCAGCACAAGCTGCTTAATGTGATTTTTCAATACCAAATTGAAGGTGGAGGAAGGAGGAACACAATGTTATTGTCACAGAATACGTGCAATATTTTAATTTTTTTTTAACTGATTTTTTTATTACTTTTTGTTGTTGTTAAAAGTGATATTCAGTTTTCTTGTATTACACCTGACAAGAGCTGTACTTAGGTGGTTTTTTATTATTATTCTAGCAGTGGCTGATACTAGCTGGCTCAAAACACAGGGAATTCTGTAGCTCTGAGAACTTCTGATAGCTACAGTGAAAGTTTTTTTCCAAATCCTTCCAAAAGTTTTGGTTTCTTTCTGACTTAAGACTTGAAATAGTGAGCTGCAGATTAGAGTAGTTTAACAGTAAGCTAATTCCTATTGGAAAATACTGATTTGTCAGAACTATAGTTTTTAGCCAGTAGTAAATGAAGATCAGATATCTGGTATTATAGGTACCCAGTTTGTACTCTTCTAGGTCTGCAAAAACTAGATGTGTTATGGCCAGAAACTCCAGCAAGCCAGAGCATGTTCATAGAATCATAGAAAGCATTGGGTTGGAAGGGACCTTTAAAGGTCATCTAGTCCAAACCCTGTGCAATGAGCAGCGCGGGGCTGTTCCAGTTTGTTACTGTATGAAGCTAAAGTTTATACAACTCCTCAAACTCTCTGGCTTTACTAGAGCATTTTTTCCAGGATGATCAGCTATGGGACATTTCTGCTTGCAAACTTTCCTGAGGCTAGAGGTCATGAGGCTTCTTGACCCTGACTCATAACAGGTGGCTGTGGGAGTTTCTGCAAGACCTTGTGTCGACAGACCAAATAGCAAGACTGGATGTTGGTAGCTTTATTATGGAGGGTTGAATAGCTGCTGACTAAACTTGTCTGTTTAAGTTGGCAGCTGGGGAGGACCTTAGAAAGCACAGTTGCCACAGCTCATAGTTTTCAAATAAAATATTGTCAGATTTCAAGTGCTGGAGCATTTTTCACTTCCTGTTGTCATTCTAATTTGTCCTGATATGTCTTTGATTAATTTGAAAATTACCAGCAAATAAACTTGATTTCCTAGCCAGCAGTTATGTTGATGAATACTTTTCCTATGTGGGATCTGTGGGAGTTGAGGGAATGTAGCATTCTGTTTGTTTGGGTCCTTTCTCTTCTAAGACAAGTCTATAGTAGAAACTTGCTTTGACTTCCGTTTATCAGGGAATCTACAAGAAGTGCTGTGTGAGCAATCCACGCATACCATGACCTCATCTTGTGTAGTTACTTCTGTATTTTATCATTGCAGCTGCACAGCAGTGCTTTCAGAATAGATGTATTTTCTCCTAGTTATTTTAAGAACACTAGTACTCTGATATTTAAGGTAAAACTGACAAGTTCCAATGAGTCCTCTTGTTTTGTCCCATCATCTGTTTGTACCCTGAGCCAGGCATATTCTGAAAATGGTCTCTCAACAACTGGCAAGCACCCAGCTCTTGGCACAATTAATGTACGCAACCTACAGTATCAGAGGTCTTGGGTCCACGGTCCTAGTTACTTTCCTCCTTGCTCATCTGTTTAGATAGCTGCTTGTATAGGTGTTTTTGCACTAGGTGGAAAGATGCACCTTTACATACTCCATTTATTCAGAAAGCAGAATTCAAGGGTGACCATAGGAGGCCACAGCAGTGTGTGATATGTGGCCAGCAATGGCCTGCGCTCTGCTGGTTTCGCAGCCTTCCCTAGACTGATGTCACAAAGGACAGTGTTTCACCGTTATATTTCTGTAGCAAGGTGATAGACAGCATGATGCCATATAGATAAACAGATGGTTAAAGGGTATGGCAGGTCAACATGGAATGCTGGTGCGGAGGGCTTGACAGAAGTGCTGTGCTTGTCTCAGGACAGACTTCATCCCACACCTCAGTAAATCCATTTCCAAAGTAAATAAAGTATGAAAACAACAAAAATTATGCAAGGAGATACCTAATCTAGCTTAATTCAAAGTTACTCACAACAAATGTAGCTAGCATGGCAGTTCTGTGAATTCTGCATTTATAGAGCTTGTGGGCAAATGCTTTCTCACAGCTTTACATCAAGTATGTGCAAGGATGGATTGTGTAAATTGTTGTATGTGAAGACAAAGGCCAATTTTCAATTTCATATGAAGACAGAATAAAACTCCTAGAAAAAAAGATGTAATGACTCATGTAAGAGTAATCACAGTTTATGCAGGGCTGCTCAGCTCCCAGTCCCATTACTTAGCACGTAGTCATGTTACTAAGGAAATTACTACTCCTTTTCTGGTTCTTATTCATAAAACATGACAATGAAGTGTGACATTCCTTCCTATGTAACTACAGTGCCTGAAAAATTCCTGAATTTTTCAAATCAGCCAATAGAGAGTTTTAGATATCTTTTACCTGCACTGTGGAATGTATGGTTTAGATAAAAGAACCAAGACCTTTTCCTTTATGCAATGAGGAAAATAATGCTGTGCACTTCTGTAGCACCTTCCATTTGATAAGCTGATAGAGTACTATACAGTCTTTCCTCTGAAAAATACCTGTACTTGGATGTACGTTACAAAAATGTATGTATAGGTCATATAGAGAGTGAGTGAGTCAGAATACTAGAACTGAAAGTGTAATCCGGGTATCTCAACTTCTTTTTATATTCTCACCACAATTCCATTTTTCTTGCACAGGATATATTAGTGAGGCATTTTGGTGTCCAAGATGTGACCACAGTCCTGTAGGGTTTTGGTTCATTTCTCCTCCCCCTGCTCTTTTTCCCACTCCCCCAGGTACGTTTTGTTGAAAGATTGTGCCTGAAATATCCTATGGGAAATTTCTATAGATTGTTACTTGTGGCAGTGAAGTTCTGTAATCTGTCACTATGCCTGAAACATTCCTGGTTTCTCTCTGTCCTCAATATGTAACTGGCTTTGCACACCTGGAAATGAAAAAAAAAGCAGAGTGCCACCAGCTATTCAGGATTTGCTAGCTTTCCTAGTTCATTTTGTAGTTCAAATGTCATTGCATTTGGAGAAAAACATAATTGAAAAATGGAGTGGGTGTTGTTATGTGTTTAGGCCTCATTTTTATGTAAAAATGGTTTTAATTTAGATCTTAATTTGAAGGTTCTGCTGATGTCAATATGATAATTTTCTGTAATTTGGGGGGAGAAAGTTATGTAAGTGTAGAAGTCTTGTGTCCATCAGCACGCCCCAAGTGGTGACCTAGCTGTCCTAGCATCAATGAATGAATCCTTTTGGAAACTGTTTCTTCACATTTATCTCAACTTTTCTGTTTGTGAAGTTGTTACTGTAAAAGGTGTGTGGCAATACCAGCAGTGATAATGCTTTTCTGCTGCTCGTGCCTGTTTTAAGGAACCAAAGTGGGGTTGCTATGTGCAGGGCCACACCAGTCAGAAATGCTTCTGTGAGCTTCCTTTACCTCACTGTCTTAGATTTCCTAATCTTTGTTCTCCTCTTCTTCCCTTACTGCATATTTGAGCACACTTTGTCTTTATTTTTCTCTTTTATTTTATGCTACATCTTACTTGACCTTTCTTGTGTAAAGATTCTGCTCATATCTATGAAAATTCCCAGACTTTTCTAAGAACCTTCCTCTCACAATACCTACTCCTGCAACATACACGATGGCTGAAGAACCTTATCTTGATAAGCTGAATGAAGTGTAGCTGTAGCTACACTTCAAGGGAAGGTCCAATACTCTGTCCTGAATTGCTTTATTTAAAAAGAAAATAATTTGCTGTAAGATATTGTAGATAGCTTAGATTACAAAATTCAGTGTTCTGGACAATGCATAAGATTCCAGACTACAAAGAGGTGCATGTCTTAGTTCTACCCAATACCTAGAGATGTCACTATCGTCACCACGTGGAATTTTAATCCTGCTGTTGTCACAATTGGATGTAGATTAACTTGTTTAGAGTGAGAATACTGTAGTTCAATTTATTTTTGATGATTGGTTTGATAATACTTAGAGGTCCTGGAAAATGAATAATCTGTTCCTTAACAACATTTATCATTTAGATAAGAGTTTAGGACTATAACTTCAGCAACATCATGTAGTCAGGCTCTGAAGTAGATACACCAGGAGTGTATTAAAGTTTGTCTTGGTAAAAATGGAGAAAGAGAATGAAAGGATTGAACATCAGAGTGAAATGGAAATATTCCATGAAGAGGATCTCCCAAAACAGAAGACCCATACAGCTAGTAAGGGATGAAATATTTAATGTCAATCAATTAAATGTTTGGTTAGGCAGAGAAATATTTGCCTCTGAAAAACTAATACCAATAGGATAGCTGTGAAGAGGTTTGCAGAGCACTGGCTGATGAATTTTGAAGGAAAGAACAGTATTCTCAAAATTGCTTTGGACAACTGGGGTATCTGGGAAAACCAGAGAAATGCTGGTGAGGCAGCCTGAAAGAATGAGTCAACAGGAAAGACACAAGTGCAATGGTAAAGAAAAATTTGATCTAGACAGTGCTTTAAAAGTCAACCACGTGTGCCTTGATTTCTATTTAAGCAAAAGCCCTTTGGCCAAGTTAGTGGTACAGTTGAAGGTGCCTGAGGTCATTTGTTTAAAATGAATGTTCTATCTATATTTATCTAATTGGTTTTTTTTCAAGAGGAGGTTAACTAGCCATCCCTTCTGTCCCTGGCTCTCGATCCTTTACTGCTATTTAACCCTAAATTTTCAAAAATGTGTTTTATCCCACAAACCTGTTGGACAGATAGCTCCATGTAACATGGCTGGATGAGGAAGAAGTCTGCTTGCTAATGTAGGTAAATTAGTTGTGTGAAGTATGAAATAAGCTCTGAATTGTCCGTGAACAGGGTGGGTTTAGGAAACTGCTAATTTTTGCTGTAGCGCTAAGCTGGGAGGCAAAATTATGGAAGTAAAATTCTGAAATCCGTGGAAAAGGGCAAGAGGAGGTCGCTGCACGTAAACGGCTTGCGTGCCGGGGGCTCCGCCGGAGCAGCCCGGGAGGGGTGTGGGTGGAGAGTCGTAAATCAGCGCCCGGCGCTGGCTGCGCTGTTCAGAGCGCCTGCGGCCGGAGCCACCGCACGCAGCGCACGGCCGCGGGGGCTGCAGGGGCCGGCCCGGCGCCGCCTCCCCGCGCCCGCCAGGTGAGTGGCGCCCGGGAGTCGGTCTCGGTTGCTGGGGAGAAAACGGGAGAGTCACAGAACCAGGTCCGCACTTTGGCGGCTCGGGCCAGGAAGCGATAAGGCGCTCTTGGAAGGCTCCGGTTGAGTCACCCTTGCTTTAGTTATTGGGAGCTGCTCGTCTTTAGGGGCAGGCTGGTGCAAGTGTACGCGGCGGCTCCTACCTTGGGCTTTCTCGAGAACGTTCCAGTTCGTTTACTGGCGGCGCTCCGGACCGCTGGTGTTGCGGGTCCGCCCTCCGGCCACCCCTTCCTTTTGCCCGGCTGCCCGCTCCTCCCGGCTCCACCGCCCGCGGGACTCCGCAAGCCCGAGGGATCTGGGCGGAACGCTGCCAGGAGATCGCTTGGCTGGGACAAAACCTCCAACTAATCCCCAGAAAGCCTGGAAAGAAGCAGCAGTGATCACACTGGTAACTGTGGGGACAGCGTTGCCCTCTCGGGTAGAGAATGAAAAAAGCTGGTTTTGTGTGTGAGTATGTGTGAGCGTCCCTCTGTCCCTCCATCTCTGTGAGGGCAGGGAGCGGGGCGAGCCCTGACTTTGGCGGCGGTTGACTTGCGGACAAGTAGAAGTGCTGTAGCTGTGGCAGTAACTGCTGAGACGTTTGATCCTATGGTTTAGGTTTTGTAGGAATAGATCCCATGGAAACCTACTAAATATTCTTTAAGTATAAAACACTGGTGTACTCGAGATACCGAGATACTTCGCTGAGTAGAGAGAAGGGAAAAGCTGTGCCGTTTTTGGTCTGGTGGGGTTTTTTTTTTGTCAGTTACTGCATATGAAAACTCTTCTTTCTGTTCAAATTTTTGATTTCCACACGTTGGTTCTTAGTTCAAAATAATTAAGTGCATACTAACTACTGAAAAGATTTTTAAAATACTTATTTTAGTTAGAGTGGCTTGTTTTCTGGTTTTTGTTTGGTTTTGGTTTGGGTTTTTTGTAACATCGTGGGAACAGAGGAGCAGGCAAAATAAGAAGTGACTTTCTATACTAGAGGAGGAACAAAAGCTTGTATTTTGAAGCAGTAGCTGAAAAACACCAAGGTTACAGTCAAATCTAAGCAAAGTCCTTTATTCTGTCAGCAAAATGGGGAATGTTTATTTCAAGTCAAGCCTTTATACTGTTCAGGATTACTGAGCTAACTGATTGGGCACTTGAGTTTCTGAGATAATTTCATAGTATAGGCCAAATTAAGAGATCTCTTTTATTATTGAATCCTCTTCAGTGATCATTTTTTCATGGCATTTTCTTTTAGATATCAAGGCATCCTATGTGTGAAAACTCAGGAAGACAAGTATGGAGTTTCTCTCATCTCGAAACAGAAATTTCAAAGATAACTTATCCTGGCCTGTGTGCTTTCTCTTGCCTGAGACTTACAGTTTAAAATACAATTTAAAATAGATTGTCAAATTACAGGGCAAGGATATATGGGGACTGGGAATTGTATAGCATATATAAGGAAAGAGAAACAGAGCATGAACATATTGATAGCACTTCAAGACCCTGAAAGAACTGACCTGGCTGTAATCTTGTGGGGAGTTTTTGATGTTTGACAGACTCATGTTTTTTCTGATAGCAGCTTAAAGCCTTTGAACTATTACGTATGCTTTCTCAATCTATGTCTCCGTATCGTAACAGGCTGTAGGTTCTTGAACCTTAATATTCTTCTAAAAGTCCTGTGACCTGTTTGCTATAACAGCTACCACATCAGTTTATCTTGTTTTTTTCTTTAAAAAAGCAGAAAATACAGGTTGTAGAAAGCCCCTTCTGAGCCATTTTGGGAGCAGGAATCCTCTCTTTTTTGTTATGCTAATGAAGAAGACTACATTGTTTCTAGGGAGACAATTAACATGATATCTACCTTGAATTTATAGTGGCTATGGTTTGAACAGTATTTCTTCCTGTGATGTGTTAACTTAGGTGGCTTTCAGTCATGCTTTTTCTGTTTCCATAACTTATTCTCTTACTACATAAAAATTAAACCTGAGGAAATTAATCAGTTGTTTGTCTTGAAATTGACTTTCTTCACCATTAAGGTTGATCACTTTCATTATTTCCCATGTGCATCTACCTAGTGCATATGGATGTGCCAAGTAACTTATCAGGGAGGAGGGTAACATATCTCCCACTCATAATTTATTGTTACTGGTTTTGAGGGAGGGAAGGCAGGTGGGTGGGAGGAGGTAGTGAGCAGATTTTGTGTGTCAAAAGTAATTGCAGTTTTCACAAAGGTTGATTCCGTCTTGTAAAGACCTGAGAACGTAAGGCAGTTTTCTTCAGTTGGATGTATTAAACCATGTTAAAGCCCTCTTAGCTTCATAGTATATATAATGATAAAGACAGAGTGAGACTTTGAATAAAGTATTGTAGCATTGCTGATATGATAACACCAGGTACAGACTTCAAAGAGTTTGATCTAACAGGGAGAATCACCCAGACTGCAGATGGGTCAGACTTTGAAAAAAGCATGAATCTTTTAATGTCCAGAACTGGTTTATATGTAACTCAAGAGTTTTGAGATAGCTTAAGAGTTTGATTCAGAACCCTGAACTTGCTTTTCTGTTTGCTTTTATGAGATTTCCATTAACATGAGCATAGGCAGCCTTGGACTGCTGGTTATGCCATTCATGAATCTCTGAGGCCAAACTGGAGATTTCCCTTTCCCTCACTTCCCCTCCTCCAATGTATTGAAACAACAGAGTAGTAGTTCCATGCCACTAGTAGTGTTGTGGCATGGAAGGGACACTTACTCTTGTACCTGTGTCAGGTTGAATGAACCATTAGAACACTTCTTCAGACTGTATGAGCATCAGAAAGTTTTCATGAAGACAAGCTGAGCCGCAAAGTTTGTGTTTGCATCCCAAAGCCAAGAGGGTGTGAGTAGAAGGATATTTTCTGTGTTGTTTTGGGGAAGCAAAGGTTGCTTCATTGTTTTGAGCAATGATGTGAAGAGATGCACACCTTATTGGATTAGAGCTTGGTACATGTTTGGTCTTGCCATGCAGGTTTTGTTATTTTATTTGATGTCCAATCTCATACTGTTTTCATAAATGACATGTTGATTTTAAAGACTTGTCTGTTTGTATTCCCTGACCCTTATTCATGACAAAAACGTAAACATGTCAAAAGTTACCTGGAGACCTTTCATGCCCTCTAATTCTATGAATTCTCAATCTGTCTCCTGCCAGTTCTATTCCCATATACTTTCCCAAATTACAGGCAGAAGAAAGAGGAATGCCACTGTATATATAAATTCACCTTGCATTTTTAACGTTGTGTTGCCATAAGTCAACCTTGTTTGCATCCAGTTAGGGGAAACTTGTATGACTTCCAAAGTGCTGTTTTGTTAGATACTGCATTTTGTCAGAGAGGAATGCGTACAATTAAATTTCAGTTCATTTCAGGCTGTCTCTCTGCTATAGTTTCTACCATTTTCATTGTTGATTGCATGATGACAAATGTTCAAAGCACATTCTCTCTTGGGGAGTAAAATTTTCAGAGTTTCTATATCTAGTAAAGTCAAACATTCTTTGAATCATATGCTAAAGTATTTGAGACATTCCAGAGCCATCAGCTGAAGAGGCTCCCTCCTTGCAGTGTTTACATTCAATACGAGAAAAATGTATGGATAGTTTAGCCAGACTTTTGTTACTGAGCTAATTGTTGTAGTTATTGGTTTACATTTATGAAGAATGCATAGTACAGCAGCACACAGGCAAGCAGATAACTTTTACTCATAAATTTATCAGACCTGTTGTTTTGGGGTTTTGATTTGGTTTTTTAGAGTGGTTTTGCAGGGAGAATTGCTCAAAATATTATCAGAGCTTCTGGACACACATAATTGTGGCCAAATGTCTTGCAAGCTCTTGAATGTAGGTATTTAATATTAACTTTGGAACTCTAACTTGATTCCTCAAAACTGAGGTGTAAATTTGAGGATTGATTATTGGATTTGTAAGTCATGGAATGTTACTGAGAGTAACTTAAAAGATGTAATGTTTGGGATATAATTGAGGGAGGTTGGTTTTATTTCTTGAGAAGGGCTTCTTAGGAGGGGAGATTAAATGGAAAATGCTGTACTTGAGAGTCAGTGTTTTTTAAAAATTCTCAGACTGTTGGATTGGAAACCTACTGGATTGGTATAATAATTATCCTGTGATTTGATCAGGAGAGGGAATTCTCAGCTTTCTTTATGGATCCTAAAACAAGAAGTGTTTGACAGCTTACTGTTACTGTGAGCCTCTCGTGGACTCATTCAGTATCAACTATTAAATTGAAGCTTTAGTTGTTTTATACCTTCTTGGTTTTGATAATCCATTTGCATGAAATATCATGTGTTCCATTTCAGCATAGTGGTGGTAATCTTGCAGGAAAGCCTAAGCAAAAGCTCTCTGACTGGATAACCTGCGCTTAAATAGTCAGAATTCAGAGGTTTGGAGGTGTTTTTTATAAACCAATGAGAACGTATGAATATTAAGTACAGAATCTCAGCAGCTCCCAAAAGGAGAATAACAACATTTGTACAATATGGGCAAACTAGCCTCCAGTTTTTCAGACTCTTTAAATGGTGTTTGCTGCCTTACTACAGTAAACACATAATGTTGAGTTTTCAAATGATTGTGTGAGTTCTAAGAAGTGCTTTTTTCCCCCCTATTGTTTGAGGCAAGTTTTATCATTTCCGTCTAGTAATAAAGCTGAATTTACTGGAAACAAGCTCTGTCTGTTTGCTTTAGCTATAGGAGGTTGTAGCTTTGTGGTAAGCATTTGCATTTGAGATCTTTCTATCTCTGGACCATTTTTTTTGCTTAGAATAATTGCAACACAAAACTGACTTTACAGCACTTTTTAATTATTATTTTGAAAATAATTATGTAATATTTTTAGTACTAGCCAGCAGAAACTGTGTCCTCAAACCACATGATAAATGGAGAGGTGATTTAGTATTTCACATCAAGGGCCCACATGATAATTTAGAGCAGATTTTTTGTGAGAATGTGGTTTGATTTCTTCAGGATTTCAAATTCCATTTTGATCTGTGTAACTAAAAATGTTAGCTCATGTTAAATTCTCAACTGTTTTCTACTCTTTTCAACGAGAAATCTGACCAAAGTCAAACAGATTCTCTTTGGGCAGAGATGCTATTTCCAGAGGCTTCATAGTAGCTGCGCTCAGACAGAGCCTTGGCAAATTGAAGATTAAAAAAAAAAATCAATCTAAATATCACTTACAATCTTTAATTAATGAGTATTTATTGTAGGACCTTCAATAAGGGAGAAATGGGAAGGAATTTGTTGTTGAAGTCTGGAAACTTTATCCAGCCTGTGAATCTCTGCAATGCAGCTGACAGGAAATAGCAGAATTCTTTCATAAATTTGATATCAGTTTAGTGTTACTGTAAAACTAAGCCTGTTGTGATAACTTCTGAGTATGAGTAACAATACCATAAGTGCAGCAACACTTTGGTAGTACCTGTGATGCTGAGGCTAGAGAAGGGAGCAGGAGGACTATAGAGGCACCTCTGTTTTCCTTGTAACACCTGCGCATTCCCCGAAACCAGAGGAATTCTTGTGCAGCTGTAAGCAGCTGACTTCCAGGCTGCTGTGCCTTCATGGTGCTACTCTTCTTTTTCAGCGTGAAACTTGGCCACGGTCAGAACAGATTCTCCCTGTCCATAACTGTTATTTCCAAAAGCTCTTCTGCTTTCTGATTTCATATCAATCTGTGTTACTCCTGTGGCTTTTCCAGTTTTTATAGTAAGCACCTGGTTCACTACCAGCTAGATTAAATAATGTAGGACTGGCAGACCTGTGTGTATGTTCCATAGAGTGGCTTTTGCAGGCTAATATAACTGGATAGGATAAGGTAGCCTGTCTTCTGTAATATGACACTATAAATAGAGTACAAGGCAGCAATTTTTGAGAAACAAAACAGCAATCTGTTAATGTGCCTGAGGTGTTTGTCTCATGAAGTTTTTTGCACATGGTAACAGAAAAACTTGAACTGTACCACAAGCTGTAATTGATTGTACAAGAGATGGACAGCTATGCAAATCCCTAATGTCAACAACGATTTGAGCCAGCAGGCTGTGCATGCTGAAGAAGAGAATTTCAGTAATCTGCTCCTGCCCTTATCTCTTGGGTAGAGCCCTTTAGTTTACAACCTGTTAGAAATATGTGACCAGTTCTCTACTAGTTTTATTACTTGAACAAGTCTCCTCAAAACCAGGTTGTTTTTTTTTCCTCACAGTGTGTCAACTACTGGGTCTAGAAACATATTCTTCCAAACCAAGCTGTAGAGTGTACTTTATTTTTTTGTCAAAATATTTTTAAACTTTGCTTTTTGTTAATGGTTCTAAATTGATGTCTGAGCCTTCAGAGGATGTGACGGAGTGAAAAGGAGGAACTTTGTGGATGAAAATGTAGGATTGCTCATGGCCTACTCTTGCATGTGTGTCCAGATTGGTTGTTTTTTGTTGTGAATTTTTGTATGTATAAAAGTTTATATACGTGTGTATTTGACATGCAGTTGGGAGCAACATGACTGAATCATAATGTAGGCTTACATCATGAGGTATCTGACTGCATCAAAGCAAAGCAGAAATTCATTTCTAGATGCCTTTGTTAGTCACACTGTTTAACTTCCATTAAAGTGGAGTCTTTGATGATTGATGTGCTATGATAAATCTTGTTTTTGTTTTTCCAGAACCAAAAATGATAGCTGCAGGAAAATTTTCAAGTCTTCCCAGAAATGGCCCAGTGAACCATCAGTTCTCGTTAGCTTCTTCCATGGACCTTTTGACCAGTAAACCTTCACCAACTGAACATCGCTCAGACTCCTTTCAAGACATCTCTATCCATGGCACTCTCCCCAGGAAGAAGAAGGGGACAATTCCCACTAGGTCTTGTGACATGTTTAACCACGTTGGAATATTGCCATACAGCAGAACACACTGGCAACAGCCACCTTTTGTAGAGGATGTTATAGAAGAGTACCCTCCGCAGAATGGGAAGAGCAACAAACTCCATGCCAGGTACCTTGTAAAACCTTAATTTACATGTTTGTTGCATAGGAATTATTATGCATTTTTATAGGCCTTTCAATGTCCAGTTATAGGTGCAGCTGTTTATTATAACTCTGCTTTCTAACAGAGGTTGATTTTAATTCCTAGTATTCAGTTTAGGTCTTGATGGAAGAAGCCAGACAAAAAGCGGTGTGAAACATGTGCAGGATGGGGAGAGGGAATCTGATGTGTAGATTTCAGGAGTTCTAAGCATTTCATCTTTTTTTGACTTACTGCATAGCTCAGGCTTCAAAATAGTTTTCCTTTTGCAATAAGATCAGTCAGTATATGGGCTGCTAAATACTCATGCCTGTTTAAAATGTCCTTCTATACCACTTTCAGTGGGATCTAGGAATTTGGATTTTTAGTCTTCTGACATCTATGTATTTCTTAAAAAGAATTTTGTAGGACTAGGTCTTGCCTCTGAATGTTTAAAATGTATAGCATTGCATGTACTGTTCCCATGGAAGAAACTTCTGAATTGCTTTCAAGTGACCTTTTGCGTTGTTCTAACAGAGCAGTTTTAACCAAGAAGCCAAACTGTTCAAGCTTGGTTTTGATTTGGATTCAATGCTTATATGAATGGAGCGCAGAGGAAAAGGAAAGAGTGATGTTTCAGTCGCCTCCAACCTAGAGCTACACATGAGCCATTTTTCTTGAAGACTCAGTGGAACCCAACATATGCTGAGCTAATGGCAAATTATCCCTGTTTATTATTCTTGCCTGACTTCCTGGTTATAATATCTGTGACTCTTGAGAAAGAATTCTACTCTCATAGCTAGCATTTTTTGGGGGGAATCTATTATCATCACTATATTTCATTGCTTTCAAAAAAATAATTAATTATGTAAATGCCCTTTTTTATTGGTCCTGATTTTGAGGGCTACAAAATGGGGAAAAAAATTCCAACTAACACAAGAAAAATGCAGTATAATGCAGTGGATCAGTTAAAGGCACAAAGATGAGAGAGAGGTTGCTTGGGTAACAGTTAAAGACTGAGAGAAGACAGCCAAATGACAACTTCTGAATTAGGATTTATAGTCTTGCTGTGGCCATCACTATAAGTTTTCCTGTTCTCAAATCTTGTGAGGGAAGAGCAGCTGTAATTATGTGGGATTGTGTATGTGTAGAGTGGTTCTTGTAAGTTTTTTTGCTTCCGGCATATAGCATTGAGCTTTCGTCTCACTTGAAAATAAGTCAGTCTTCTCTATACCCCATTCACTTTGAAAGAAGAATGGGCCTTAGTGTGTTTAGTATTCCTCTGTCACTGATCTCTGACATGTACCTGCTTACATGAACTGGCTTTTTGACATAATTTTCTTCTTGATTTGCATACTGTTAGAGAATGCCAGCAGCCAGGGCTGCTGCTATAAAAAGAATATGGTGGTATACACTGAAGTTTTATCTTGTCTTCCTTCTCAAGAGTACTTTTCTTGAGAGATAAAGAGATACTTTCTTTTGTTGAGAGACCAAAGCCTCCACATTCAATATATTTATACTGTAACTGATGTTTTTCTTGTCCTGTGAAGACCGCTTCTGCACAAGCAGTAATACTTGAGAGGAAATGTCAATAAATTTTGCCTGGTCAGAATTAAAACATGATGCTTTTGAAATAATAAGAGATTCAAAGGAAGTTACTAATGCAGCCTGTTAATAGAATTTGTGTATTTTGAGTCATAGCAGCAAGTGCTGTTCCTGTGTTTGATCTTCCAATTGCTTTGCTAACACACATATGAAATGTTATGGTAACAACTTCTAACTTTTGCTTTCCTTAATTTTTACAATGAATCTTACACATTCTGCTCTTGACAGCCCAGCTGTATTAGAGCAGAAGACACTACCAACTTGACAGTCAGTCAGTATACCACTTCTTGAGTCTTCTAGGGATGACTCTGCACCTTTCATTAGTATACTTAAAGTTGAGAGAGCAAGTGTGATTTTTCTGTGGTAAGCATTCCGCCACGTATGCTAAGCTATATGTTCTAATGCTTACACTCATGTTGAAATTTGTTGGGACTAATAGTATTGGGAAGTCCATGTTACCTTATAAGAGCTTTATCAAAAAAGCCCTGTAATATTTTTATTTCAGTGTAGGAACTTGTGAAGTAGTAAATCAGTCTTTCATTGCTATAATGCTGTTTACACACGCTAGAAGTGTGAACGCACGTGTTAAACAATTCATGATGCATTGTTCAGCCCAACAGCTGGTTTTGGTGTAGGTGGA
This sequence comes from Brachypteracias leptosomus, assembly GCA_013401335.1. Taxonomy (NCBI): domain Eukaryota; kingdom Metazoa; phylum Chordata; class Aves; order Coraciiformes; family Brachypteraciidae; genus Brachypteracias; species Brachypteracias leptosomus. Next base: position 18,483 of record VYZX01018513.1, read on the forward strand.
GCAGAACTGACAGTGTTCATGCGGACATGGATCCAATTAGACTGAACTGTGGTTCATACATGTCATAGTTTGATTAATTTTAATTAAAAAAACCCACTATGATAACATTTTCAATAATTAAAAATGAGTAATATAATCACTCATACACAATATATTTATACATATAAATACATAATCCATAAATTCATTATATATATATATATATATAAATAAGCCAATGCAAGGAGAGTAGGAAAAAGATAATTAATTGTATCATTCCCTAATGGAACTCTTCTGACTTCCAGAAACTTTTCTCCTGTCTTCTATTACAGCTACCTAATTGCATTACTCTGCAACCAAGATGAAATGCATGTATAGTAATTTCTTTGTAGGATTATGTTGTCAGGATTTTTACATCTATATGACGTAGTATGTCTTTATGGAATTTCTAGTATTTTCTGGATTAACGTAGAAAAATAAATTCTGCTATACCAAAACACTCTTCTAATGTTGCAGTAACTAATTCATGCAGTTTCAGGGGAAATAAAAAAACCCAAACACACAAGTGGTGAAGTCTCTTCAAACCTGATAGTCACTTCTGAAAACTTGGAGAGATTACTTTGCCAACTTCCAATACAGTACCATTGTGTTCTCCTCGGTTTTTTGGGAGTGTGCAACTGTGCTAGTTAGTTCAAGGGAAAAAAGTTTTATTTCTTGAGAAAGCCTATAGCTGATTTTTAGAGCCTCTTAGAAATAATTAAATGACTAAAGTTAGAAGTAGCTGAGCTCTTGAAAGTACAGTTTTACAATAAAACTAAAAGCTACTTGTGTGTGATGTTCTTTATTATCTGAGGCTGATAAATAAATAAAGAACAACTGGAATTTCCCTTTGACATGTGGTCCATGGATTAACCTTTTTTAGTTAGCTTCACCTTATATGATACTTTTATTTAAAAGAAAAATAATTCAAATGCATATCTGTTGCTAGAACCTGTAGGTTTTTGTTGGGTTTTTTTGGCCTATATCTAATGGCTGCCTTCAGGAAACACAGAATTTCCAAGCTTTTTGTAGTTATTAAAGTTTCACTATTTCTTGTTTCTCTATCCTCCACCCCCAGTACTTTCTTAGTTTTCACAGGCAGTGGTAGCTCAATTATTTGCATAATTTTAGACTCTCTATAGGTCTTACAAGGCATATTCCATTTCATTTCACTTCAAATAAATGAATATTGGAAATGTCAAACTCACTTCAGTTTTTCTATGACCAAACACATCACAAGCCTACAGTCTTTATTAGGAAGATTTGTCATACCTATATCTGGGCAAAAGTAAGAGAGATGATGAGTTATAACCTCATGTTGTTAAAAGCACAAACTTGAATTTACATTGGATTAACGGAAGAAATGGTGTCACTTGGAACTACCAGTGCACTTGGATGATTATGGTTCTCCCAGACTGACATTCCATTTTAATGGACTTGTGATATTTTCCTGCTTTTTCCATTAATGCAGCCAAATATCCCTCAGATACAGGAGACCTAAAAGCAATACAGAACTAGCACTGTCATAGCAAGTTTGAATGTAGTGGTGAAGGCAGCTGTCAAAGACAAATTTCAGCATTCTACACCATTTCAACTGGATGTCAACAATACCCTTGTAGTCTTGGGTTAAGGTAGTTGACTCTGTGAATCTGGTACAATATTTATATACTTAAATGTTTCTTCTTTGTAGAGATACAAGGAATATCTGAAGGTTGTTAAGAACATGGAGTGGAATGGAAAAGATTTTTGCAGAGAATCTTTTGAAAATATTCCAAAGCAAAAGTAGATTCCAGTGTTGATACTGTGCTGTTTTCATGAGGCAATGTGATTGCATGAGATAGCAGAACAAGTAATTACTTCTTGGATTGTCTGGCAGCTGACAGCTATAGTGTTTTATGTTCTTAAACTTACTGCTAAAAAAAAATAATTAACAAACAGTTTCATAAAAACTAAGAGTCTGGTTCTAAAAGACGTTTCTCATACAGGGCTTATGTTTTATTTGGATTTCAATAGGGCCACATGTATACTATCCATTATTGCTGAGCCAATCCACATGCCAGGGAAAGAAGAAGGAGGATCGTTGTGGTGGTTTAAACCCTGCCGGGACCGGGCACCACGTGGCCGCTGCCCCCCCACCCCCCGGACGGGAACGGGAGAGGTAGCAAAATACAAACCCTGCGGGTTGAGATAAGGAGAATTTAATACAGCGATGCAAAAGCAGCAGGCACAACAACAGTAACAGCAACAGGGGTAACCATGTACAAAAACAAGAGGTATAAAGGTACAGACCGCAGGGGTACAGCTACAGACACAGAGGGAGGCAGCCCGGGTGAGATAAAGCCGGGACTGGCCTGCCCTCCTCCTTGAGTACCGAACATGACTGTCAGCATGGTACGGAATAGCAACTCCTGGGGAAAATTAACCCTATCCTGGCCGAACCAGGACAATCATAATAGAGGATAATAGTAATAAAGAGGATCATAGTAATTGAATGACTATAAACCCTTCAGAAGGAATAGGCCAAGAAGGAGAGGTGGTGGAGTGGCCTTGTATCTTAGGGGGTGCTTTAATTGTCTTGAGGATAATGATGGTGATGATAGTTGAGTGTCTGTGGGTAAAAATCAGGGGGAGGGCTGACAAGGCAGATAGCATGGTGGGAGTCTGTTATAGACCACCCTGCCAGGATCAGGAAGCAGATGAAATATTTTATGAGCAGTGCTGGGAGAAGTCTCTCAATCAGTACCACTTGTTCTCATGGGGAACTTCAACTGACCAGATGTCTGCTCAAAATACAGCAGAGAGAAAACAGTCCAGGAGGTTTCTGAAGTGTGTGAAAGCTAATTTCTTTACACAGCTGGTGAGAGAGCCACAGGTGATGAGAGAGCTCCCTGCTAGACTTGTTGTTTGTGAACAGAGAAGAACTTCTGGGTGATAAGAAGGTTGGAGGCCATCTTGGGCATAGTGATCATGAAATAGTAGAGTCCTCAATTCTTGAGGAAGAAAGGAGGGGTATCAGTAGAACTGACATCTTGGGTTCCTGGAGGGCAGACTTTGACCTGTTTGGGAACTGGTTGACAGAGGCCCTTGGGAGGCAGTCCTGAAGGACAAAGTAGTCTACCAAGGCCAGACATTCTTCAAGAGGGAAATCTTTAAGACATAGGAGCAAGCCATCCTGGTATGTTGTAAGATGGGTAAGAAGACCAGCCTGGTTGAACAGAGACTTTTGAGTCGATCTCAGGAAGAAAAGGAAAGTCTGTGGCCTATGGAAGAAGGGACAGGCAACTCAAGAAGACTACTAAGATTCTGTGAGGCTATGCAGGGAGAAAATTAGGAAGAGCAGAGGCCAGCTAGAACTTAATCTGGCAACTGCCATAAATGTTTCTATAAATACATGGACAGCAAAAGGAGGACTAAGGAGAATCTCCCTCTGGTATTGAATAGTGGGAGACACAGAGTGACCAAGGATGAGGAGGAGGCTGAGGTACTGAATGCCTTCTTTGACTCAGTCTTTAATAGTAAGACCAGTTGTTCCCTGAGTGCCCAGCCCTCTGAACTGGACGACAGGGATGGGGGGCAGAATGAAGCCCCCATGATCTGAGAGGATATGGTCAGTCACCTACTAGAGCACTTAGAAACGCACAAGTTTATGGGGCTGGATGGGATCCACCCAAGGGTACTAAGGGAGCTGGTGGAAGAGCTCACCAAGCCACTTTCTGTCATTNTCCTGCATTTGGGTCGCAACAACCTCATGCAGTGCTATAGGCTTGGGGAAGAGTGGTTGGAAAACTGCCCAGCGAAAAAGGACCTGGGGGTGCTGGTTGGTAGCTGGCTGAATACGAGCCATTGGTGTTCCCAGGTGGCCAAGGAGGCCAACAGCATCCTGGCTTGTGTCAGGAGACTGTGGCCAGCAGGCCTAGGGAAGTGATTGTACCTCTGAACTCGGCACTGGTGAAGCTGCACCTTGAATACTATGTTCATTTTGGGGCCCCTCACTACAAGAAGGACATTGAGGTGCTGGATTGTGTCCAGAGAAGGGCAATAAAGCAGGTGAAGGTTCTAGAGAACAAGTCTTAGGAGAAGCAGCTGAGGGGGCTGGAGAAGAGGATGCTGAGGGAAGACCTTATAGCTCTCTACAACTACCTGAAAGGAGGTTCTCCCAAGTAACTCGCAATAGGACAAGATGAAATGGCCTCAAGTTGCACCAGGGGAGGTTTAGATTGGATATTAGAAAAAAATTTGTCACTGAAAGGATCGTCAAGCCCTAGAACAGGCTGCCCAGGGCGGTGGTGGAGTCCCCATCCCTGGAATTATTTAAAAGACATGTAGTTTGAGTGTTGTGTTCAGTTTTGGGCACCACAATATAAGGGAGACATTGAGATGCTGGAGTGCGTCCAGAGAAGGGCAACCAAGCTGGTGTGGGGTCTGGAGAACATCTCTTCCGAGGAGTGGCTCAGGCAACCAGGACTGTTAAGAGAAGGCTGAGGGAAGACCTTATCGCTCTCTCGAACTACATGAAAGGCGGTTGTAGAGAGGTAGGTGTTGGTCTCTTTCCACCAGTAACTATCAATAGGACAAGAGGAAATGGCTTCGAGTTGTACCCAGGGGAGGTTTGGATTGGGTATTAGGATAAATTTCTTTACTCAAAGAGTGGTTAAGCCTTTAAACAGGCTGCCAAGGGAAGTGGAGAGGTCACCATCCCTGGATATGTTCAAAAAACATGTAGATGTGGCACTTCAGGACATGGCCTAGGGGTCATAGTAGTGTTGGATTGTCAGTTGGACTTGATCTTAGAGGTCTTTTCCAATCTTAATGGTTCTGTGACTCTAGATGTGGCACCTAGGGACATGGTTTAATGGTGACTTGGCAGTGCTGGGTTAACAGTTGGACTTGATGATCATAGATTCATACAATCATCATGGTTGGAAAGGACCTCTAGGATCATCAAGTCCAACCTTCATCCCAATGTCTCCCTAACCACTAGACCATAGCCTCAAGTGCTACATCTGCTTGTGTTTTTAACACCTCCAGGGATGATGACTCCACCACCTCCCCAGGCAGCCTGTTCCAGTGCCTGACCACTTGCCGTGTGATCACCCCCAAGATGAACTGTTCCATAACCTTCTCTGGTACTGAGGTCAAGCTGACAGGCCTGTAGTTCCCTGGATCTTCCTTGTGCCCTTCTTGTAGATGGGTGTCACATTGGCAAGTCTCCAGTCATTCGGGATCTCCCCCATTAACCAGGACTGCTGATAAATGATGGAGAGAGGCTTGGCAAGTGCCTCCGCCAGCTCCCTCAGCACTCTCGGGTGAATCTCATCCGGCCCCATAGACTTAAGGGTGTCCAATTGGCCTAGCAGGTCATTCACTACTATTTCCTGGATTATGAGGGGATTGTTCTGATCTCCAACCCTATCTTCCAGCTCAGGGGACTGAATAGCATGAGGATAACTGATCTGACCATTAAAGACTGAGGCAAAGAAGGCATTAAGTATCTCAGCCTTTTCCTCATCCTTGGTAACGATGTTCCCCTTCGCATCCAATAAAGGATGGAGATTCTCCCTGGTTCTCTTTTTGTTGTTAATATATTTGTAAAAACGCTTTTTATTATCTCTTGCAGTGGTGGCCAGACTGAGTTCTAGCTGGGCTTGTGCCCCCCTAATCTTCTTTCTACACAACCTAACTAAATCCCTGTATTCTTCCTGAGTAGCCTCCCCCTTCTTGCAAAGGTGGTAGACTCTCTTCTTTCTCCTAAGTCCCAGCAAAAGCTCCCTGTTCAGCCAGGCCAGTTGTTTTCCCTGCCCCGAGATCTTCAAGGTCTCTTCCAACCAGAATGATTCTATGATTCTATAAGACACAGTCTGAAGGGTTTTTTTCCTTCAGTTAGGTTTGTGAGTTGAAGTTAGTACTTCTACAAGACTCACAAAAATCCATTCCATAGTCCTGGGTGCTGCTATGTGTATTCTTCTGTGCTTAATACAGAGTAAACTTCAACAAAGGCTTTTTCCATGGTTGTGATATTGATAGTGTTTCTTCTTATGTGGATTCTCTGACTAACAAATTTTGAACCTTGTGCCACAATCTTTCTCTTAGGAAGTGGTCAGGGAGGAAGTCATTCCTCTAGCCACTTTTTTTTTTTAAATTGTAAGAAAAATATATTTTTGATACTCTACTGCCAAACAGGTCATTAGTTCCAAGCTTGTTTTTTGGGGAGAGAAATAATGTAAGTGGTATGATAGTTTCAACATTCTGTTGTCAGAGAATCAGGCTAATAGAGATGTGATCCTCACAATCAGTTTAAAGCATAGCGAAGGAAACAAAAAAGATACTCCTTTCTCAATATTAGTAATTCCTCTATTGTCTGCAGAGTAATAGAAAAAAAAAACCCAGCATGTATTCCTGTTGAGACAAAAGGGCTTGCAATAAAATTAAGTGAAATTCAATTTAATAACAGCTCTAGTGTGAAATTGTAAACTGTCAGGAGGCCACAAATAGGATCCAAATTTACACAAAGTTGGCATTGTTGTGTTTTGTTGGTTTTGGGGTTTTTTTTCCTCTTTGTGATGCTTTGAAAAAAAATAGTACAAATTTCAGGATGGATAATCTGGCACAGTAGTAGTATCAAAGCTAGACACAATTTTTTATTAATAACATTATTAATTTTTATGCAGTTATAGAGTAACATGCCTATTTGAAGTTCGTAGTGTTTCATGTGTGTCTAACTCAAACTTTTTAGAAAAGATACTTGACGATAAAAGCATGTGCATGAGAAATTTAGCATTTGATGAAAAGAAAGAAGAGTTAATTTTATCCTTGCCCTGTATGTGTAAGGACTCTTTGAAGACTAGAACTTTGGATATTATAGGAGTAAGTGTGTGGTCACACATTTACATTAAATAACTATCTTCCTTCTGCTTCGCTTTCCCCTAGGAAGTGTTGAAGTGCACCATCTGCCAGAAATGATCATTCTATGCTTTCATGCTAATTAAAGCCTTCAAACAAAGTTGACATTAATTTACACTGGCTGTTTCCTGTCATACAGGATGTTTGTGAATATATGCTGGTTTAGTTCTTGTTTAGTGGCTGTCTTTCCAGTAGCCATTTTATCTGTTCACACTTGCAAAGACAGTTTTTTGTTCAAACTCCGTTCTTTGTCTATGCTGACATTTCAGAAATAGAGTTGCTGATAACAGGAGGGCTGTGCTGTGAACTGGTTTGCAATCAAAATACTTTGTGCAATTCTCTAAATTAGGTATAATGCCCTGGATGCTTTGTTTTATCGCTGTTCATGAGAGGTTCAGACCTACAAGCCGGCCAGAATTAGGTGTTGGTTTTTTGGTTGTTTGGCTTTTTTTTTCCTAGTTTTAAAGCTTTACTTTTAACTGTCTATATGTTTAGAAGCATGAAATTGTAGTTACAGAGCTAGAATTTTAATCTTTTATGCTTTTCTCCTGTCTTGATTTTGTGTTTTCAAGCCCTGTAAATTCCTGGCTATGCTGAAAGTCCTGAATGTGATTGTAACTACAACACTACTTCTGCTTTTATTGATATGGCTACAAACTATTCCTTTTGTAACAGCTTCTTTTTACCCTCGCAAAATCTCAAACATGAACTGTTCGTATCTGATTTTTAAAAAAATATGATTCAGGCATGTTATAAAAGAAAAATTTTATTTGGTGGGTGTAGAGAGGGGTGGAGGGACAAGTTGTGGTTAGCTCAATTCTTTCAGTGAGGAAATGGGCAAACCAGCAGCTCTGATGTCTTCCAGGGCTCACTGAACCCTGTTGCAAAAGATGAAAATGTGGCAAATAACCTGTAAACTAAAATGTATTTTATAGATTAGCCTTAAGTATCTACATACAGACACTAAGAATACACTTAGTTTCTGTAGTTCTGAAAGTGTGATAAGTGTGTCCAACTGCATATTTAGCTAGACTTCAGACTCTTCTGAATACTTCTTTCTTCAATTTGAATTCTGGTCAGCAGACTTTTTTTTTTCCCTCTTGTTTTTCTATGTCAGCTTTTCTGCCCATTTTTTCAGATAAAGTGCTATCATCTAGCATTGGACTTTCTATTGCTGCAGCAGAGAGTTATTCTAGAGTAGATTAGCTTATCTGGCCGTTTAGGATGTTCTGTACTCTTCCAAATTTCTGATATTCAAGGCTCTGTGTGTTTATCTGAGTTAGACTTGCATACTTGCCTCATCTAATGTAACTGTCTAGGGGAAAAAAAAAGTTCTATTTTAAACTTGACTAATACCACGGACATTAATAGGGTAACTTCACCAGCATAAAGGTAACCAGGCTCCCTGTCCTCTGCAGGACCTTGGACTTGGAAAGCAGTACAGTTGGAAGTTAGCAAGGTGTTAAGTCTTGAGGTATAAAGCCATCAATGGCTGGATTCTAGGTTCCTGAAACTTTTCCTTTCCTCTTAATGGTGTTATCACAATAGATGAGACCTCAGACCTGCTGAAGTCCTTTAATTGACAGTTGATCTGTAATGGAAAAGAGCTGGTAAAGCAGTGCTTGGTGAGGAGCACACTGTTCAGGGATTTGCTTCTTCCTTGTCAGAATTTGCAGCTTGTTTTACTTCTCTGGATGTTGCAAAATTTGTTTTTCTTTGGCTTCTGAGGATGAGGCAGCCAGGTATTTAGACAGCATTTATTTTGTTCTAAATAGTGATTTTGAAAATATTATTTCTTGGATAATTTTAGTTTGAATAAAGTGTTAGTTTTTTATATGAATACTGTGTGTGCATTTACAACATATGATTAGATGCATTCTGAAAATTAAAATAAAATTTTATCAAGTTTAAATTTGAATATATCAAGTAAAATAAGTATTTTGTGTTTCCTGTGTGGAGAAAAGATTTTTCTGTTGTGATAGGTAAAATGGAGCAAGCTGGGGGGATGCAGATGGTTGAAGTGGTGAAAGTAAATGACTGTAACATTGTCTCTGCAGGGGCATTCTGAACAAATGTGAATGAGGTGAGGTTTTGTTTAATTCAGAGGAAAATTCAGGAATTCAAATAATTGTATCTTTTCTTGAGTTTTAATTACTGAAGGGTCCCTATGGTTCTTACATGAACTGCGGGTCTTTACACAGTCACAGCAGCTTGCACTTGTTTCCACTGGTATTTGAATGAGTCATGTCCATGGTGTTGTGCAGCTGTAGACAGGAGGGTGGAAGGGCCTTAGGAATGTAGTAGGAGTGTGTGTGTGAAGCAGAATCTGCTGGAGGATAAAATCACTGGATCTTCTACTCTAGTTTACAGTACAAATAACATCGGTCTGCAGTACATTTACTTAAACATAGTATGCCTAGGCGTGTTCAAACTTGCGCCTTCATACTTAAGTAGTAGTATATTTCTTAAATCTATGTAGATGGAGAGATTTCAAAGGCAGAAATTGAAGAAGGTATTTGATCCCATCTGGTCTCTTTATAACAGTTCTGTCTATGTAAGCAGCCATGCAGCAGCTTGGTACAGGCTCAAAGGGAGCCTGAGAAACCGAAAATGTATTGTCTTCACTCTGTTTTGGCATTGGCACTACTGTGAAGATTTTTCTTTGTGGGATCACTCTTTCAATGTAGTAGGAAGGAGATGCTTTTGAAAGTGTCACCAACAAAGGTCACTTTAAAACAAACAAACAAACATACTTTCATATATCAAATACTGGCAGCGTGTCCTACTGTTTCTCCCACAAGTACATTTATAAAAGTGTGGAGTACACAGAGATGCTTCAGAGCCATTCATCAGTTTCCATCACTGTAAGAAAATCTATATGATAGTTGAATGATGGTGAGGATTTGGGCATCTTTGATAATATTGTGTCTGCATTTATGTTTTGTTAAAGTTATCACAGCTAATTTGTAGTTGTGGCTGATACATCTGTGAGGATGCCAAAGGCCTGGAGAAAGCCTATGCTTAATATGACTTAGTCTGTCAAGATCTGTATGTTGCAGGATTCTTTACAACAATAGTGATGAGAGGAGGTAATGTATAATTGCTAGTAGAAAGGTGGAGGTTTTTGTAGAATCAATAGCTAAAGTTTACCAGATGTCTGCTTAAAGGTTCTTTATTGAAGCAGTGCTGTAGAGAGCTATTGGACAAACCTGAGAGTCTGAAAAAAAAAAGACTGACTATTTCTGAGTTACTGAGATTTTGGCTATTCCCTCACCGACGGAACAGAATAACCTGTTTTGAATTCCAGGATTCAGCTTTTCAGTTGTAGCACTGATTTTAAGTACATAACAATTTTATCAAATATTTTTAAAAGAGTGACTAGTTACTCAGACTTCAATGTTTTCTTTATCAGATTTTCATGTTTGTTTGCTCGTTGTCTTCAAATCAATGCCAGATTTAAATTTGGCAGTATGGCAGTACTTAGTTTGTCATACCACAAGTACGATTCAAGTTTCTTCTTCCTTTTCGCTGATGACTGCTGATGTTGACAACTTCAAAAGACTTTTTTTTTTCATTCTTCCTACACATTTGGCTGTCATTTAGAGGTGTTGGGAAGTGGAAGAATAGCATCCAATAACATCTGAATTCCAGTCCTTTTTCTTGGTCAGCTTTTGCTGTATCTTGAGGGAGTCTACATATAACAATAATCCCTGTTTTCTGAGAAGTTATGTTAATTCTCAGTTTTCAAAGGTGTCAGTACTTGCACATAGACAGTCACTTCCAAACATTGTGACACCAAACCTTTCATTGTTGCAGTGGATTTTGTTTTTGCAGAAGAGGGAAGCAAAGGAGCAGCTCCATATTTTCTGTTTCTTTTTGTAGGGTTGCTGAAGCTCCATGTCTGACTTTCAAGGTCTGTGTATTTTCTTGGCAATGTCAGTAAGAAACTCATGTGTGCAAAGCCTCCCATAATTCTATTAAGAATCTTGTAGCTGAACTGAAAAGAAATTGAGATAGTTTCCAAGAACTAGTAGGGAGAGATTAAAGTGTTACATGTCTGCAAGATCAGCCAGCAGAGGGAAGGGTGTTGTCAGATGTCAGTAGGGTTGCTCTAGAAAGAATGTTTCTGGCTAGGACAAGCCTCAGAATGGTGAAGGTTAAGGTGGTGATGACTAACTGCTTTCTTTTAGTAACAAATTATTACTGGAGAAATTTTTATGCTACTAGTTTCCACACAGACTTTGTGCATGTGGAGGAGGGTCAACAGAGGACTTGCACTGCTCAGGAAAATGCCTTAAGTACATGTATCAAGTCAGTTGCTTTATTATTATTATTATTATTATTATTATTCTTCTCTTCTTTCCTTTT
>VYZX01018513.1:29792-41180 GCA_013401335.1 Brachypteracias leptosomus
TTTTTTCTATGACCAAAAGAATGCTGGCAAAGGGATTTTGTTTTGTTGTGAAATGAGGGGATAGAGTCTCGCAGCAATATGAATGCTTGAAATGGATTTGGGAGTGTGTTTGCATCCCTTTCTTAAATTCCTCTCTCTGATGGAGCATGAAGTCAATACTGTGTGTCCTGCTGCAGGCCTACCCAACACCTTACCTTGAGGTGTTCTGAAAACTTCTCTATTCCAGGTAACATCTTTCTACATTAAATATGCTTTTTATCTGGATAGTAGGACCTATCTGATTATTAGGGAGCCAGAATGTGTAATAAAACCCAATCTGTGAACACACAGTTTACACAGTAATGGTTGACTTGTGTGCAGGCTCTAATGCGTACGTGTTGTAGGTAAACAGATGCAAATGAATACCACTGTAAAGTCAGGCTTATTATGAAGATAAACATTAGCATTACTTGAAATGTAATAAAATCTGATGAAAGATGAAGAACTTACTATTGAAACAAGCCTTCGTTGAATTGATTTGAAAGATGACACAGCCTGCAAGTGCCTTTCATGTGATCTGGTAGTTATCTGAAAGTATTAGGTTTTTTCTGCAGATCATCTAATACAAGAAGTGAGAATGTGGGCTCACTATTTTTCTTAAGATTCCTTGAGAGGGAAAATAGAAAGGAAGTGTTTTATATATTTCCTGGGCTCCTAACATTATAGATTTCCTTTGTTGGGAGCTAACAGCATAAAGGAGTACATCATTGCTAACAGAGAGCTGAGATTCAGGAGTTAGTTTTGTGATCTAGTTATTTGGTAAGTTCCTAGTTATTTGGGCTAAATGTTTAATCTGTTTTTCTGCATATAATGTGTCAGAATTATGGTGGAATTGAATGACAGGAAAAAGCAATAGTTACTGTTTGCTGTTAGTTACTGTACATCAATGACAGTTACCATTTCTTGAAAATAACTTTAAAAAACTTGCACAAAGGTGAGGACTTAGACAACAAGGGAAGATGAGGAGAGAGAGTGGTAGATCTGGTAGAAGAAAAGTGTCTGAGATGACTAGGACTGCAACATAAACATCTTCAGGAAAAACCTGTACTTGTGGTGAATTGCAGGGTTTCCTACGTTTTGTTATGGAACAGCCTAGCAGGTTAAATGCTAAAGTACTTGTGAGAAAATTGTTGCACCATCCATTTCCTAAAGCCAGAATGTTCAAAGCACTTTTGTCGTGTGGATGGTGAAGGAAACAGGTCACTTCTTTCCCTCTTTCTTCTGGTTTTCCTGCTTTATGTAGCAGTAAATAGACAGTTTTGTCTTAAAGCTTTTCTACTTCTTTCATTTTGCTTTGACTTGATCTATCCTAAAGGTCTTTTGTTTTGTACCTGATGGTGGGAACGGTGGAGTCTGTAGCAAGGCTAGTTTGGAGGGGTGCGGTTTGTAAATGCAGACCATTGTCACTGCCAAAGCAAGCAAGTAAACTACTTGTTAACCTTATTGCTGAGGTTTGTTCTTTTAGAGTATGTTGCATATGGGGTGCTGGTACACCTTTGTCTTGAAAGATTCCCTAGGCAAGTGAAGAACTAAACTGCAGAGTTTTTCAGAAGCATTCGGTACTGGCACAACTTCCCACAGATCATTTGAATGTGAGAAGAGTTCTACAATGCTTAATGACTTTGCTGAACTGATTAAGAATGGGATTTTTTTTTCCCAGACAAATTGCAAAATATTGATTTTCTGTTTAGGAACGTTTTCTTTTTCCTCTGTGCTTCACTCCTGTTTTCTTTGGTATGCTTGTACATATTTTATGTGCATGCAGTTACCAAGCTGACCCTTCTTTGTAGATTGGCTAGTAAAAAGTTTCAAGTGGTCCAAATTCTATTCCATTTAATTTGGCAGCATTGTTGTTGGGTTTTTTTTTTAAACTGGGAATGGAACTTGACCCTTGATAAATATTGGGGTAATGTGAAAGAGTAACCTGTGATACAGCCTGAACAGTCAAGTACCATCATTTATGGGCAGGGCTAAGAAGTGTTGGGGCTCAGTTTGACTCTGTGTAGGCATTCTGGATTAAAACCTTTTAGGGAACCAGACTGAAAACTGAGTGTAAAGTAACTTAGTTTCAGGTGATATACAATTATATTCAAAACAACATAGGAATTTAGAGACTGTATTCTGGGTTGGTTGATTCCAGTTCCCAATTTCTACATATCTGAAGCTGCATATTAGGTTTTCAGTGTTACATCATTGTAATAACTTCCAACAAACAGGATTCTGTTTCTCAATTAATGCGGCATATGTTGTCCGTGCCGCAAACCTGATTGCTATAACAAGCTCCTGATCTTTCTGAAAGTTTGCAAGGTTTTTGGTTTCCCTGTGACATTTTGTATTTAAGGCAGCACCATGTAAGTCATTCTAAGGCCTGTAGAAAGCATCCAATCATGTACTACAAACTCTGTTAACCTGCTAGTTCTCAAACAAAAACAAATATACAGAAACCTTTGAAAATATATGTTTATTTTTATTTCTATTTACGGAGAGACTTGTAATTGATCTCAGGGCTCTTCATTTAGGCTTCTGTGCCCTTCTCCATCTGTATACATAGAAAACCTTCAAAGAGATCTTTTCTTTTTAATACAGGGCAGTGACTTGATTATCTGGCTTTCAAATAATTGTAATGTTGAAATTATGATAAATTTGAGAACTTTTTAGAAGAGTGCAAGAACCATATTTGTTTTTCCAAATGTTAAATAAAACATTCTACTGTTGGAAATCTATGAATTCTTTGCTTTGTTTATAAAAAAGCTGAGTGTTTTACTTTCTGTTTTCTTGTGTTAACAATGCCTTCTCGATGCTATCAGTAGCAGTAGATTACATGGGAAAACACAGAATAAAAGAAATATTACTTTATTAAATAATATTAAATAAAATTCAGAAGCCATTGGGAGGGTGCTCTTTTAAATGTATTTCAGATGTTTTAGATGGTATGTAAGTATATTCAGCCATCTGTTGAAACTTCTGGATTGTTTTTACTTTGCTTAAAACTGTATAATTAACTTTATTTCCCAAATTATTTACTAGTTGCTCCACTACCTGCCCTTCTAGAAGAAATCAGTGATTTACTTATTTGTTAAAAGTTAGATACCATGGGCCATCTAGCTATAACACAGTTTTTAACAAGGGTTTTAAAATGCTAGTAGCGCATTGCACATATGAATGCATCTCTTCAATATGTCATTATATTTGGACTCACCATTTGTTTGTTTTTGTGTCCTTTTTTCCTCCTTGTCCCATTTTCTTACAGAGATCAGAATATTCTGGATCCTACTTTGGAATATGTTAAGGTAAGGTACCATTTCTTACCCTCAGAATATTTTATTTGGTATATAACCAGCACTGCCAGAGCATTTTCAGTCATCTGTAGTTTGATAGCGCTTCTGTCTATCTTCTGCTATATAAAAACTATTTATATACGTCAAACTGTTTTCTGCATGCTTCAGTCAAATACTTGTGGGCATTGTGCTTTGAGGGTAACTTGCATTTTTATATTGGGGCCTCTTTTCTGTTATGTGGTGACTACCTATGATCTTGCCTTTGTTAACAGATTAAAAGAATCTATATTTCTTGCTTAGGGCTTTCTGGGGAAGTAAAGGAACACATCTGAAAAGATAATTAAAATATCAGATTTAGGTTTATAGTTTTAGCAATGTATTTACTAACATTACAGTTAAATTCACTTCTGGTCCAAAAAGTAACTGGAATCCTGGAAAAGTTGTAAGTTCTGTTTTTATTTTGCACAAGATCACAGTACTGAAAAAAAAGAATGTATTTTGTTAGAGTAAATATTAGAGTATTTTTATTCTGGAGCATTCATAAATTTAATTTAAAAATCAATCCTGGATTTGTAATATAGAAACTTTGGAAGAAGCCTTAGGGATGTGATTCTATACCGGGAATCTCTCACAATGCTGTAATTTCCACTGAATTAGTACCTTTCAACATGTTTCATTTAAGTGAATATTATTTCTTAGAACCTGGAAAAAGTCTGGCTTCCATGTCATGTCTTTCAGCAATGGGCTTCTTTAATTGTTGGGCTTTGTTTCCTGTCTTTTAGAAGACCATAATCTTCTGAAAAGTGTCTGATAAGCAAAGATTATCCTTGAACGTAGGATATTTCTGTAGCTATTCATGTGAACAGCCTGAATTTCTCAGACACCTGAATATCTGCACCAGGTTAGAGTTCAGGTAGGAGGAAGAGACCAAAGCGAGCCAGTCAACTGGATTCTGCTGCTATAATTCCCTCTGTGGGTGTTCATAGTTGAGGGAAGTGGAGAGTTGCCCAGGTTAGGGTTTAGACTGATGGAAGAAGTAAACTAGGAAAATGTAACTCAGTGCTGAGAGGGGACTGCCAAAGCAAAGAAGAATTAATTTGCCTGAAAGTGTGGAGGGAGCCTCTGGTGCACTTTCTGCCTAGGGTTGGGGTGCACGTAGGAATTAGAGTTTGGAAGAAGAGAAGGGGAAGAACAGAATGCAAAGGTCTGTGGAAAAGGGACTGCCAAAGACTCTGAGGACTGCTGCTGGAATTCTGCTCTGAACAGTTAGCTCTGTGTTGCAAGATCCCTGGCCTCCGTCCCGACCTAAAGTGGGGATATGGTAAAGTAGCAGAGATAGAGAAGGCCAGGAGCCTTCTAAAGAGTTCTGTACAAGAGGGGATACCAAAGGCAACAGTGGTGGACATGTTAATTGCTCTATTCAGTTTACTGTGTGTCTTGCACTATGCTGCACAAAGTACATTGTTACAGTTTTAGTAATATGGCCAAGTAGAAGGCAGAGGTTTCATGTGCCAATTCATCAATATGTGTGTCTTGTCTTGTTGCAGCAGGTTCTATATTATAAATGTGGTTTCCGATCTTTTCAACTTTTCTAGTAGAAGCTTGTCTTGGACTCTTGACAATAGCAGTGGTGCTAAGCTTAGTTATTAAAACCTTGATGTTGGAGAGGAGAGCCTGGGGAAGAGAGACTTACAAGGGAGAATACAAGGGTTACCATCCCCATCTTTTCTTTTCTCCTTCCTCTTTCAGTTTTTCCTGTCTGAATCCCTGCCTTTAGTGAACTGTGAGTTTGGTCCCCAATTCAATGGTTTTATAACAGGAATTTTAGACAAGAAACTTCAAACAACTTTGAAAAATACACAGAAATAGTTTTCTAATAAATATAGCCTCCAAAAGCATTTTTTGTCTGTAAAAGTCCAGGTTACTAACTAAATTGATTCTTGAAAACGTATTCTTACAGAAAAAAATTTCATTAATGCCAAATAAAGGAGGACTCTCATCAATAATTTGTTACCAGTTTACTATGACTGTAAAACGTGTACCTGAATTCATAACAGGATCTTGGATCTCCCTTTGTTGGCTTCAGTTTCAGCAAGTATGTGTTCTATAACTTACCTTAAGGTAACTATTATATTAATGTTTAGAAATTTGCCAGCTACTTGAATAAAGTATGATGGTAATGTCAGTTATAAACTGCAGGACACTAACCTACTCAGATTATAAAGCTGAAAGAATAGATTTCTATGGCATCTCACTATGCTTGTACCAACATTGCCATTTGCACAAGTCTGTTTGACATACAATGTGTGAATATTTAGTTTGAGGAAACAGGGTTGGTGCCAGTTGGTCGGCTTTGACAGATGTTGCTTAAGTGGTAGAAAAAGTACCTTTACGTGAAGAAGAGATAGTAAGAGAAGAGGGAGGAAACAACAAGAGCATTTTTGGGAATCCTGTTTTGCTGATTCAGGATATAAAAGTCCTGAGAGACAGATTCATATTTCTGATGCAAAGGAAAATACAGTTAGTATTGTCTCTGGGCAGAGAAATGATGATTGACACATATAAACTTGAGTATTACACATGTATGATGTATCAAGCATACATCAAAACTAGCACTAGAACAAGCTAATTGTACACAAAGTCTTGATACTGATTCTTGTTTTCTTCCATCTTGCTGTACAGACTGTAAAGAGAAGAGAGACTTTGGATTAATTTGCTTTGTAAAAAAAATTGCATTATCTTTAAAGTAGTACGTGGTCCAAATTTAAGTTGTACTAGTGTAGTCTGGCTGCTGGTGATTCTACCCAAGAGTTACATACAGTCCCAAGCAAAGTATACTGTGTCAAGGTCCTGAGGGCATTAACTGGCCTGAAGTGTCCTGACCAGCCTTGCTTAGGACCTCCACCCACACCCACTGAGCAGGCGCTACATTTTAACTCAGACTGGGGCATTCAGGCCCTGCCTGAACTGTGCCTTAGATGTGCCTGCCACTAGTCCTGTTCCTGAAGTGCTTTTTGGGAAGCCCTGGATAGACCTGTTACCCTCTCTTGCCTGAGGTTCATTGAACTGTGATAGGACTGGTTAGTGTCACCATCCTACTCAGCTTGCTTGCATCTTGGTGCTGTGGGACTGCACCTTGCTGGTGTGTTGCCCACCCTGTGCTCCCAGATCACTTTCCCTTTGCCCCTACTCTTGCTGCTCCTTGACATGCTAATTGTGGCTGACTGTTTTGAAAGATCCAATATGATCAAATATGTGCCGTCCTCATAACTGATCCACTTTGTAAGGCTGCAGAGGCATGCTTAGTGTCCTTCAATTTGAAGACAAGCAGCTAAACTGGTTAGGTTTAAAAAGTATTTTTTAAAAAAGGAAGCTGGGCACAGAGCTGATCCTGCAGCTTCACAGTTGCAAATGAGCGCTATGTCCGCAGTGATGCGAGCAGGCTACTTGGGTTTCTTATGAGTCCCAAAAGAAAGATAAGTAATACTTGTTCAGAATGTACTCCTGCTAGGGAGTGATCAGCATCTGTTCAGAATTGGACTCTACTGTAAATAGAATGCAGACAATTCATTCATATTTAAGGAAAAGTAACACTTTTTTTTTTAATTCAGTGTTCACCGTTTCACAGTGAAAATAATATCTTACTGTTTATTGTGGCAGTAGTGACTACAAGCAGGCATTGATGTATAGGGCAGAGAGACTGATGTTAAATTCAGAAGCTGAACATATTGATTCGCTTTCTGTACAAATCCTTGCTAGGATCTGGTGACTAAAAGTAATATAAATAATAGTAATTCCTTGTATTTAGAAATACCTGGACAGAGGAAAGGCAAAAAATATTTTTTAGTTCTGTTCAATATACAAGACAGAAAGCAGTGATTATAAAATTGATCCTCTGAAGGCTTTTTTTTGTAGAGAATGCTCTCTATGGGTGCACTATAGTTTTTTATACTTTAAATTACAGCTCACAAATGGCAGTTTCCTACATCTTGAATATTGATGTATTAGTTCATTCGGTATATAAAGAGAGCTAATTATGCAAAAGAGTTCTAAGGGGGAAAAAAGTACTGATTGGCTGGAGTCTGAGTACTGCAGTGTTCACATGGCTTCAACCCTTCCTTTGTCTTCACGGTGTTGCTGAAACCATGGTCACAGTTAAATGTCTCTTTCAAAAAACCCTTTTATGGTAGAAGTGAAAACAGGCCAGACTGCTTTGAGTCAGGCTGCTAACCAAGTCATGAAAGAGATTTACAGACACAATAGCACGTTGTACATTCTTTTGAGATTTTTACAAGTTTTATGAGCCAAATAATAGATCCATTGGTAGTCTCAGCAGGTTCTTCCCACACCCTGAGTCTGCACATCCACAGAACAGACTCCTGCAGGGAAGAAAGGATCAGGTGCTGGCAGATTTGAGTGTGTCAGAGAACTTATTGTGAGTCGTTTTGATCAAATTCATGTGAACTAAAGATAGCTTTCTGTCCCATTCCTATTAACTAAATACTTTAGAACCTTTTAATAGAAGCCTATGCTGTAATCATTAAGGCTGTATCTGAGTGGAAAGAGAGTAAAACAGATTTGTCTCCTTTCATGGAAACCTTATGAGCATTTCCTGTGGAAATAGTGCTAATAACTACAGAAATACATACCAGCGATGAGTTGATGAGTATTATTATGGCCTGAGGTTTTGGAGTTGTAGTTTAATCCATTAGTGGAAAAATTACAAAATGTATGACTGATAGTCTGCTCAGCATGGTCATGAGGGAAGTTTATATTTAGATTGAGACTTGAAAAAACTGTCACTGGTCTAAGGAAGTTACAGCTGCAGAAAAACATTGTTCCCTTGTGAAGTTCTCTTGAAGGATTCTTGTTTGTATCAGCCCCATAGTGTTCATTTTTGCCTTATTTTGATTTTGTTAGAAAGCAAACTGATATAGAAATTATTGTCATTTGTGGCGGCTTTTGTGAGCACAACCGGAAGTAAAATTTTGATGATGTTCCAATGTGTTGGTCATTATCTTTAGTGTTGCAAGGCAGGACAATATTTTATGGGTTTAACTTCAGGGAATTTTGATCATATAAGGTTTATTGGCATATGGTTTGTTTAGTTAATTGCACAAATTCATAATATTGTGGTTACTAATCAAATATATGTGTGTGTGTTTGACAATCATCATTCTAGTGGCTGTGCCAAGAAGATAATATGGTAAGAATACTATCAAAAGCAAAGTTTGCATGTGTGTGTGTGTGTTTGGGAAAGATTAGAAAGAAATCTGTGTCAGCATGACAGTAGTCACAGTCTGGGAAAAATTCTTCCTGATGACATTGAAATTTCATTGCAAGGAGCCTTTTTAGACGTGGAAGTATATTCATGAAATCCCCACCCCACTGGAAAAGTTGGCAACTACAGCGTACACTTGTTCATGAGCTGTTGTGTATCACTCTCCTGTGGAGACTTGCCTGTTGAGATACGAGTTGTGACTTGAGAGCAGAGAGTTTGTTGGGTTTCTGCATTGTCTGACAGTGTTGTACGTTAAGTATCTCAGCTTGGAGGAATGCAAGACACTTAGGCACCAAATGATCAGGAGGTTCCTTTTGAATCTAGCTGTATTTTTGTTGTTTTTTCCTTTTTGCAACTGCAGCAAGGCAACACCATCACAGAAGGTGGAATTATCAGATGGAATGTATTTTGTTGATGAAAAAAGGAGTATGCCCATACAGCTGACTTTGACTTTACACATCTCTTTTTGTCATTACGGATTTGTCATCCAACTCAAAAATCATTATTGGTGTCAGTGATGTTTCAGTCAAAGATATTTACCTTTCTTTGCATGTTTATCCGCTTAGTAGAACAGAAGCTTTGCAAACATCACTCCATACATGCATACAAGCCTTATAATCCAGAAAGATAAGACCCTGTTAGATCTAATCTAATGTTAAATATATATATTTATCCATCTCACAATGAAAACTTTCAGGTTTGATGCTTGATGGGTAGTTGCTGGTTATACACTGCCCTCTGCTGGAGAAAAAACACAGTGTATAATTTTTAAATCGAGTTGTGGCTATTAAAATCACATTTTCATAATAATTTCATTGTAACTCTCATAGTAATAAGAAGTCTGTAGCCTGACTGTTGGAAGTTGGTTGTTCTTTTTCTTCAGAGGCATTGAATGGGGGGAAAAGATTTCCACCACCACTCAGCCATGAAGTTATAGAGGGAACTTGAAAAATTTGTCGGGGTGTCACTGAGATTGTTAGAAGACATGTTCTGATTTGTTCAAAAGCTCCAGCAAAAGAAATTTTGTAGCCATCCAAAATAATTTCTTCTACCTCCCAATCTAGATTAGTCTAACGGTCTTTTCATTGTTACTGTGGAAAAGTTTTTCCTAAAATGTGATGTAAATCATCATTTTTGCATATACAGGTGAATTTTTTGTCATTTGTTTTTGTCCATCTGCCTTCTTTTTGTTATCTTGGTTTAATTTTCTAGTGGGTTAAGTTTTCCCTGTTGCAATAAGTTGGACAAATTATCCTGTACTTTTTAATCCTGTTTTGGGTAGTAGAATTTTTTCCTCAGCCTTATACCAAGATTGTTTCTTACATGTGCTCTTTCTCTACTTAGAAGGGGCAACTGTTTCTTTAAGTATGTATGATATTTATCCTAAAAGATTCCAGCAGCCCAGGAAAATTTCAGAAAAGACGTGAGTGACATATGTAGTTGAAATTCAGCAGCTCTCAAGTAGTTAATTCTCCTAAAAACCATTATGAGAATCTTGCCCTATTTATTTGAAGTTAATGAAAACTTGTTTTGTTTGAGAGGATGCAGTTATCCATAATTAGTGATGGAATCTTACACCCAAGTTTCAGTATTTTCTCAGTTTAATTTTGTTTGACCGACAGGCTAGTCTCTGAAAAGATGTTTGAGTCAGCAGTTCTGCAGTCTTTTGAGTGCAAAGCGATGAATAAAATCTAGGCTGGCATTTGCAGTAAATACACAGGAAGTATGATTCTACAGCTCTGCAAGACAATGCACTTTTCAGTCCACTGTCCTAGTTCCTGTTTTCCTAGTGGAGAGATTCCCAAGTTAGTCTGTTGCTGTTTGGTGTTTTTGTTCTTTCCCAGCCCCCAGTTCCTGAATGACCTGATTAGCTCCAAGATCTAGGGAGTTTTGTGGGTTAGGTTGTTTGGGGGGTTTTTGGTGGTTGGTTGGGGAGGTTTTTTTCTTGTGTGGGTTTTTTAGTCTTTTGGGGGGTTTTTTTAGCATACTGTGAGAAAGGATTCTTTTTTAATTTGTGAACAAGAATCCTCATATGGGTTCAGTCAAGTGGATAGTGGCTTTTTAATGATTCTGGCCTTTATTGTGAAGTCTTTTAGCAGTGGCTCTTGCATTCCCTTCTCAGGATGATGAAATAAATTTTAGGATATTTTCTGTCTGCGCCATCTTCTGTGATGCTGAATATGCTTTGGTCTGCATGCGTTCTATCTGCATACTAAGGGTTAATCTTACATCTGTCCTATCAGGAATTTGACCCTATTGATGTCTGTATTTTACTTCTTGTATTATTGCTCATTAAATCCTAAGTTATGTCTGACATGGAATCAAAAGCCGCTACATGCACTGAAATTGCACTGACCTTTGAGTTGAAAACCGTCTATAAAATTACTTTGCGCTAATTTCCTTGGCACCAGTAATAATACTAGTAGCGGTAGGTACTTGATCTTTTCAGTATCTTTGTTAGAGATCAGTAACTACTATGAAGCCTTATTCACAGATGAGAGAGAAAGACTGGAAAGGTCTGAATCTGACACACAGGATAGAAGTTTTGAGATACAAAGAAATATTCTTGTTATTTTGTCTTCAGCAATCTTGTGAAACTTGGTTTTAAATGAATTAATTTTTCTATTCATTTTGGGCTTTCAGTATTGTTCCACAGGAACTGTGCTTTACAGATGATAGTTACTGATATCGTTGGATCTTTTTCATAATTTTGAAGATAGACTAATAGCAAAAGATGACTGGAACATAAAAATATTTTTATTTAACTCCCTCACAGTAATGCCTGGTTGT
>VYZX01018516.1:0-27303 GCA_013401335.1 Brachypteracias leptosomus
GATCTGCTGGCCACAGTTCTTTCTACAAGGTGTTTTATACTGTTAAGTGTGGAACTAGAAGAGGAGTGTGAATAGGACAGTAGTGAAACAGTAACATAGATGACTTGAGAGTTCCTGTATGGGGAAAGGCCTATGGTATCTACCAAAAGAGCAGCTTAATGGGAATGGAAACCTTGCTCTGTGTGTGTGTGCATGCACACATGTGCACGTTACATGTATGGAAACCTGCAAGACTGGCTTTTGAGATAACGAAGAAGTCCCACCTGTACATGGAGTTAAGAGCTTTTATTTCTGAACACTAGGTGAGACCAAGAGAAGAGTAATGGAGAAGACTAATGTCCTGACACACATTCAAGGGCCAGTAATCCCTGGTTTTATAACTTCCCATTCTTCTGGAATCTGAAATTAACCCCAAACATGCCTCTGAATCATCAGGTGGGTGCTTCAGCTGCTTCAAAACAACCCAGAGCCTTCACAAGAAAGTGCTGACAGTCGTCCAAGTATTGTGACAGTCTTTCACAAAACTGTCTCCCACACATGCAGAAACTAAAAAGTCTTTTTACTCCCTGACAGTTTTTTTAATGGATTTTACCCTAAGAAATTATATAGACATTCCTAGCGTGATTATTGAAAACAAGGGATAACAGTTGGTGGCAAAGCCAGTTTATTCGGTCTCTGGGATTGCTTGCCCTTCCCCCCACACATACAAAAGAACCCACCTTTACAACCTGGTGAAGTGAAAATACAGATACAAAGTTTTCAGTACCTCTGACATCGATTTTGTGGGCAGAACATTACCACTGAAAGCCAGGACGCAGACTGACTCCTGCATTAATGACCACGTTACCTCGAAGGCAGAACCATTAAAACATGCGTTGTGCTGACAACAAAATTACACTTAAACATTGTTTCCACAGTTTTAATGATATGAGGGCCCTTATTTACAGGTTGTGAATGACTCAAATAAAGCGTAACAGATTTGCAGATGCTCAATATCAAATTTAACAGTAACATTGTAGCTACATGATTTCCTTACCTCAACCCCCAGCCTGACTTACTTTGGAATTCTTCATTCTGTTTTTTTTTATTTAGAAAGAAAAAAAAAAAAAAAGAACATTTGCTGACATACTTATTATACAAAGAGTTACAATGGATCCTTTTGAGAAAAAGGATTAAGGACATGAGTGAAAAACAAATAGTCCAAGAGGACTGTAAACCATATTTATTTACAATAGTATACACATAAATTTAAGGTCAATCCTTTTCTTAAAAAATCACTAAGGACACTAGTGTTAAAAAGCTGATTGTTTCTGAGAGGCCTGTAAACCAAATTCTAGTCATGTAAGGTTCAGAGTGAATACAAAAGTTCCCTTTCATAAATGCCAAACAAAACTACTGTCACAGTCGTAGTAGCTTTATACAGGGCAAAAGTATTAGCTTTTGTTTAGATTCTCTTTAAACATCTTAACCATATTAGATCAAATTGAATGTTCTTTCTAAACCTAGAAAAAAAGTCAATGTGTTTTTCTTTTGCCAGTATAACTTGCAATAGAATTACATCTCATTAATTGTAATAGTTTAAATAATATTAGTTATCCTGTTTCAATAATTAGTTTTGATGTGATCACAAGGGTGGCAGCTTCTGAATTGGCCATTCCATTTATTTTCCAAGGAGCATCACACACTACACATTGCACATCAAAAACCTTCATTTTTCCTTCAATGCCTTTAAAAATGAAGTCACAAACCATGGTTTGAAATGGCATGTGAATGAAGTCACAGACTGCACTCTATGGCTTACATTTTGCTTTGTGTAATCACGTGCAACCTAGCACCATTTTTATTATGCAACTTGACCTTCAGACAGAACTGAAGTAGAACAGTTGCAGTTATGAGAACGTAGAAGAACATGCTTCTAGAGGAGTAATTTCCTCCATCTGACCCAAGCCATTCCTAACTCACATGAGTAATGCCAAGGATATCCCACGTACAGCCGTGACATTACACACACAAGCAGGTTTAGCTCAAAAATCTGTAACAGACCATGTACTTGGCAGATTTTCTCTGCATTTCAAGATCTAATTTATTCTGTGTTCAGAAGTATTTTAAGGAAGCCCCATACTCCTAACATTTTGTCTTAAGCATGTCCATCCCTAAAATACGGTACAAGTTGGTTGTAAAAAGCTTTTTCCAAGACGTTTGAAAAGCATTCATCATCACTAAAATCCTCTGAAACACCTGCCTTTGAAAACCAGTACGCTTTTGCCAACTTCACTCCATCTTTTCTTTACCCAAGTGTTTTTACTTACCCTGGGACACTCAACTCAAATAGAGCATCTCACTGAAGTTTTAGTAATGTCAGAGAAGTTATGGACAGTTAATAGTCCCTAATTTACCCCAAATCCTGTGCTACAGTACTTTTGTAAGAAGGAATGCATAGTTTAGTTTTACATGCTAATTATGACAAATTAATGAAGTTTTAAGTATCAAATAATTGTCTAGAGGTAGGGACAAGTCTGTCAATTCTCTTACCAATGCCATGAAGAAACAGAGGAAGTTTACAGTGGAATGACAGGCCAAAAGCTAGGAGCTTGTACCTACACTGACAGCCCTGGGTTTGGTTTTTAGAGTTAAAAGGTACTTGCTTAGCAATTTGCCAGTAGTCACCAAATATTCCTTCATACGCCAAAAACCTCCCCACTCACTGACCCAAAATCAAGCTATTTGGCTATCAGAAAACACTTTTTCTCTTACATTATTCCAATGGAAGTAGCAATCAAAAATGTTAGTGAACTGGCTCACTATTTATAACCTTATCACAAGTGATGAGAACAGTCTCAGGCAGCAAGAGCTCAAGTAAAATTGCTTTGTCAAATTCCACTTAAAAGTTTACTTTCCTGTATATTTATAAGTGAAACTTCAGTAATTCAGAAAGTACAATTACAAAGTGCAAGAACATGAGATGGGCACATCACTAGAAAAAAAAAAATCCACATTAAAGTGCCAAAGAGATTTGCTAACTGCTACCAAAACCTGGAACTTTGCCAAGATCATAATTTTGAAGCATTTGCAAACAAGACAAGGTGAACACTGATACTAGTACCATTTAACACCAGCAGCTCATGGCAGGTTTTGGTTCAGGCTTTATATGTATTTCATCACGATCTGGGGGTTGGCTAAGCATTAATGGCTTGTGGCTTTTAAGCTTGTGAGCCAGTGTCATAAATATGGCCTCCACATGGTCATTGTCATTGGGGTTTTTGGCAGAGGTTTCAAATAACGGCATACTGTGAGTATCAGCAAACTTCTGGGCCAAGTCCGTAGGTACCTGAATAGCACTTCTCAGGTCACATTTGTTTCCAACAAGAATCCGTGGTATATCATTGGCAAGAAGGTGTTGTTTGCACTCCTCTATCCACGAGGGCAGGCTGTGAAAACTGGCAATGTTTGTCATGTCGTACACGAACACCACGGCGTGCACGTTCCTGTAGTAGTGCTGCACCATGCTCTTTCTGAAGCGCTCCTGGCCTGCCGTGTCCCACAGCTGGATCTGAAATGGGAAACACAACGAGAGGAAAAAAACAGGTTTTGTTACTCATGTTGGAAAATAACACACATCACCTGTAGCTAGGGGAGTCACATGATCATAGAAATCCACTCTGAATTAATCATACTGAAAAGTTTATGCTGAAGAAAATGGTTGCTTGTATATAATTTCAGAAACTTTTTCTTTCAAAGTTGCTCACAGTTGAAGCCAGGAACATATTATGCAACCTGATCATAAATATGAATTTCTGAAAGCTTACTGGAGCCTGTGTTTGCTAAGATTTTTTAAAAAATAAATCCTGAAGTCTTGGCAATTGTATTCTTATTTGAAAAAAATAGCATGTATTTCACAGCACAATTCTTGGCTGACATAACTTTTTTATTACCAAAAATAACATAATCTTCCACAAAGTTCTGTTCTTAGCATGAAGTTAACTGCCTATCATAGCACTATATGAAAGTAGGAAGAAATCAAACCATGCATGAATACCACCACCATCAGAAACAAGACAAAGAACTCTTGCTCTGCAGCGCATCTCTTG
Source organism: Brachypteracias leptosomus (assembly GCA_013401335.1). Lineage (NCBI taxonomy): Eukaryota > Metazoa > Chordata > Aves > Coraciiformes > Brachypteraciidae > Brachypteracias > Brachypteracias leptosomus. The sequence continues at coordinate 4,089 of VYZX01018516.1, forward strand.
GAATCAAAGCCTCCTGTGATGAACCTCTAACTAAAGCTTATTTAATGCTCAAACTAGGACCATGCTGTGGTTTGTAGTATCAAAAAATTTACAAAAGAGAAAAAAAATATTTAAAGAGGCTTAAACCTCGCATTAGCTTAACATGCTACTATTGTGTCCAGGTACATATCGTTCTATCCCAAACAGACTGAACGTACTTGTTTGAAGCCTCATCAGTGTAATGGACTGAAAAAACATTTAAAACAACTGAAATGTTTTCAAACATTTTGGGTCCACATTAAAACAAAAGAAGCCCTGAAGCACACGTATATGTAAGCAACAACTAATAAAAATTATACATTCATCAATCATTCTGGTATAACTGAAGCTTGGAGTCCTCAGATGTGTAGAGTATGCTACAGAATCGTGCACCTGCTGGACATGGTGACACTTTAACAAACTTGCTCTCCAGGAGACACGGGACTGCAACGGCAGTCAGAACCAGTTCACCAACAACATGAGATTAACTGTGCACTGTAAGAAACAAATTAGTGTGTGGGTCTATCACACACACACCTTAGTGATGGTGTTAACACTGAAAGACAACATGTCATGTCTTGGGTCAAACCCGAGTCCTAGCTTCCCATCTGTCCTGTACAGTTCACCCAACATCTGAGGCACTTTGACTAGAACTTCAGCTTTTAACTTCTGAGCAGGAAATGTCAGAAAGAAATGTTTCCTCCCTGGGAAAGAGTTTTTCTTCAGACTCAGAATTCAAGGAATATTAAATGTTCTATAAATGATGAAAGTAAATTTAAAATTCAGTCTGTTCCCATGAAAGATACAGACAATATCTTTCCTTGATGAAATTGTTCTCCTATTACCATAGTTCTGCATGCCTTTGATCCAAATGTTTCAGTAAAACCTATTCAGAAATGGGAAGTGTCTTGAAAGTTGCCTTGTTTACCATTTTTACCAGTGACTTTGATATTAAAAAAAAAGGAAAGCCAAATGCCAGAGCAACTTACTGATGGCAAGAAGCTAAGATGTATCATTGATAGAGGACTACAGTATTACTTTTTTTTTTAAAGCTGGAACAGTAGAAATAGGGTGAACCTGAATCGAAGCAGATTCAAAGCCTTGATAACAGTGACTAATAATAAAGACTTTTCCTATAAGTGCAGGATTCATCAGTTTGGAAATTATTAAAACAGATGATGATCCAGATACACGAGTCAATCATAGGACATTGTGACTCACTGGTGTGATCAACTGAAAAAAAAAGAGCAAGTGATGTTTCAGGATGGTGTGATTTTTTTCTGTAGTATTATCTTCAACCCTGGTCACCCATCTGCGACAAAAGCTCATATTGGGGCAGGTGGAAATGGCAGTTACTGGTTTCATCAGGGGAACTGAGAATTTACAGAATGTTTGAGCAGCCTGGCTTCCATAGTCTAGTCCAGTTACCTGCACCTTCTGTTCCACAGTCTTACGAAGATCCTCATGCTCCTTCTAAAAGGGTCATTGGGATTATTAAGAAAAGCGAGGCAAGTCACCCTAGCCTCTGATTGCAGAGCAGTCAGTTGTGATCCATCTCATTTAGAGCAAATACCTGCTTTTTGCCAATGGTACTACACTCTAAACACAACTGACTGCATCCCCGTCATCTGCTAAAGGAGTGGTGACAATCAGATTAAATACAGGCACTTGAGTCTGGGCAAGATTAATTCACTTACCCAGATGAGAGATACTTCTTGTTCTATGTGCTTATAAAACATTATGAAGTCAGGAGACTCATGGAAAATTTTAAATAATTTGGAATTAGACAAATAAGAGAAGAAAGAAGCACAGACTGCAGTAATCCTTATGTTCAGACAACGTACTGTTAAAGAATCACTACAGATAATCTTAGAAAATGCTATATCAAATTAATTTAAAGAGGAGCTCATTTTCACAGGCAGCTGTGAGCTTACACTTCTCTCCCCACTTCTTTCACAGAGCAGAAATCAGTCATGCTTCAGTCAAGCACAGATCCTCAAGTGCATTGCCAGCCTTGGGTAGAGAAGAGGAAATTAAATTAAAGGTTTACATACCTTCCAAGTTAGGCTTAAACTACAGTTCCTCCTAAACTTTATTTACATGCAGGTTTCAAGCTTGAAGGGTATTATCTCAAAATAAAATTTTAATATGCTTGATGTGGAATCATTTGCACTGCAAGGCAAATCCTCCCCCAAGAGTGAAAATTTCACTTTAGAAGTTTCTTTTTTCCTCTTACCAGGTGAATTTGAAGAGACCATTCCATTTCTGCCCTCCCAAATATCTACTCTGCTGGAAAACATCACTGAAAATGTTCACATTAATAGATGTACACTGACGAATTAAGATTACTGTTTCATTATTAGTTCAATACCCACCATCTTCAAGGGAGCACATTTTCTATAACAGCCCCTTAAAATGTGTGATTTGAGAATCTGGGTTAACAGCGTAATTCAGTTAATAAAACTGTGGACAGAATCACTTCTGGAAAGACAAATGGCACTTAAATCTATTGACTCAGCTGTCACCTCCCACCTCCCAACTCCTTTTTGTGGATCCAGCAAGGCTGTTTTCTAAACAAAGACTCCCTGAGCATGCAGGGTTTGTACCAGGCTGGTAAAGACAGAACTGGCCTCTAATAAAGATAAAATGGTACACTACGTCTCCTTTTACAAGATGTGGGAGAAAAAAAACTTGAAGAGCTCAAAGGTACAGAACACGATGTTTGGACTTTCTTCTTTGAATTTCATTTGCATGTAGGTCAGTAAAGAGTGACTTCATTGTTTTCTTGGGTTTTCAGTGCTTAGATCATTTTGGGAAGAAGAAAATTTAGAATGTGAAAGATTCATTTTTTGAAAATTTTAATTTACTCATCACATCAAGGCACTGGTGTCTCATACGAAGCTGTTTGCCTACTGTACAAGCTACAAAGGGATACACTTGTCCCCATGTCTTGGGATTCTACACAATTCCTGTGTGTGAGACCCCCAGCAAGAAGAACTGTGCTTGTGTTCCTGCCAATGACACAGCATTTTTCCAGCTGCAAGGGAAATGCTCAGTTCTGCAGCAGCACAAGAATGACCACCCAGCTGGCTGGGGGAAGGGAGATGAGAGAAAGAGAAGACGTTACTTTATAACCTCCTTCGACCCAAGAGGAAATATTCCTCTGCCCTGCAAGCCCTTCGGAGTACAGGAAGAAGAGCAGTAATTTCTCTCTTCCCTGGTTCCACAGGCATTGCTGGAGCTCACTGCTACAAGCAAGAAAGGTGAAGATGAATGAGAGGAGGAGGCAAACCCCCAAAATTGGTGCATACTTGATGACACACAGCACACCCCTAAGAGCCAGAGTCCTGGCCATAGTGATAAAGTTTATTCCTTTTAAAGCAGAAACAACTGCCTAGAAAACAATGTGTCTCAAAAGAGCCTCCTGCAGTTTTCCACCTCCCACCACCAGAACTGGTGTGTTTGACTGGTAATATTCTCAAAATGCAGCAAACAACTTCCCATGACATATATAACAAAATGGTACTACAACCTATGTGAAGCATCTCAGACCTGTGGATTAGGCTATACTACTCTTCACTTCTCTCCAACAAAGGCTGGGCATAATCCAGAGGTGGTGAAAATATCAGCCACTAAGATGGTGCTGACAAGAAGTTATCCCCAGGAGGTTCTCTCCTCTGTCATGGACAGCATCAGACCAGGGAGTACAGAATCACAGCTATCAGTCAAAGAAGCACTGTTCAGTGGTTTTATAAAGAGAAAGAGTAACAAAGACTCCTATTCATTTTTCTTTTTCAGTTAAAAAGGATATGGGGTGAAAAACACCACAAGAGAAAGAAAGCAAATGGACTTACATGCCCTCTGCAAGCTCTTTAATCAGTAAGTAAGGAAGGAAAAACTATAGCTTTCAGCTACATGAGATGTAATTACAAAGCCTGCTGATAATAAATGCAAAAGTACAATTCTGAGACTACAGCTAGTCCCTTTTTCTACACATCATTAAGATTTGCCCATAGAAACAAACTAATACAGAAGTAGAAGGAGATTATGTATAAAAGTATGTTACTCCTAGTAAACAAAGTGCATTTGTAAACAACTAGTAGTCTAATTGCATATGACTGTTAGGATCATCACTAGCATTTATGTATCTACCAGGCAGATTAGGTATATTTCATATATTTTAAAAATTTGCTTCACAGTGCAAAGAAGGCAAAAGCATATTTTTCCCTCCCACCCAATTTTTCACAAAACTAATTTTGTAAGGCTAAGCTTTACCAACAGAGTAAAAAGCAACAATCAAATGTGATCTAGGTATCCAACCTGTCACTGTCCAGTTTTGTACCACATTTGCCTAAACATAGAATCATTGTACCATTTTGGCTGTAAAAGACCTTTAAGACTAAGTCCAACAGCTAACCCAGTGCTGCCAGGTGACCACTAAACCATGTCCCTCAAGGCCACATCTAGTCTTTTAAATGCCTCCAGGGATGGTGACTCAATCACTTCCTTGGGCAGCCTGTTCCAGTAATTGACAACCCTTTAAATGAATAAATTTTTCCTAATGTCCAACATAAACCTCCCCTGGCACAACTTGAGGCCATTTCCTCTTGTCCTGTCACTTGTTACTTGAGAGAAGAGATCGACTCCCACCTCACTACAACCTCAGGTAGTTGTAGATAGCGATCAGGTCTCCCCTGAGCCTCCTCTTCTCCAGGCTAAACAACCCCAGATCACTCAGCTGCTCCTCATAAGACTTGTTCTCTAGACATTTCATCAGCTTCATTGCCCTTCTTTGGACACACTTCAGGACCTCAATATCCTTCTTGTAGTGAGGGGCCCAAAACTGAACCCAGTATTTGAGATGCCGAGGACAGTGGGCCAATCACTTTCCTACTCCTGCTGGCCATGCTATTTCTGATAAAAGCCAGGATGCCTTTGGCCTTCTTGGGCACCTGGGCACACTGCTGGCTCATGTTCAGCTGGCTCTCAACCAATGCCCCCATGTTCATGCAGCAATCCTAACAGAATCCTAGAAAAAAAAAAATTAAAAGTTGTAACTCATTGCTATTACTTTGCTATTACTGATGCAGCAGTTCACTCCTGAACAACATTCAATTTCTTAACAGGACATTTTTAAAGCAAAATGCCCGTAACGGCGGCATCTGCATGGCTTTGTGGGCTTGAAAGTTAAGCCAATTAAGTGTGATCCTTGATAAACACAGAAACAGAATTTCTGAGAGGCAACAAGCTGCTTATACCCGGCACAGTCAACATTAAAATACTGGTAAGTACGAGATATATTTTAGAAGTCCATTTTAAGGAGAAATTATTAACACCTGCCAAAAGCTATGCAAATATTTGCAAATGGGAATTTTTCATCATCACAGAAACCTACATAGTAATTACATTTCCAAATAGGAGAAAGGCAAAACAGTTTTAAATAAAGCTGCAATGTAGACACAGCTGAGGCTTCACGACACAACCACACTGGACTCCTGGGGTACAGAGGTGTGACAGGAGAGCCTGAGAACCCCACGGGATCACACCTATGAGAAGCATGGCAGCAGGGAAGACTGGGCCGGCCNTCCCGCGCGCCGGGCGGGCGGGCGCGCGCCCCGCGGTCCGTTAACCGCCGCCCCGGGGGAGCGAGCGAGCACCGGCCCCCCGGGCGCGCGCGGCCAGCCGCCGGTAAGCGCCGCCACACGTCACGCCACGTCACGTCACGGCGCCTTCGCCCCGCACCGGCAGATCTCGCGAGAGCCTCCCCTCCGTCAGGCAGGTGGGGTCACGGCATCGCAGGGTCGCTATGGTTGGAAGAGACCGTTAAGATCAAGTCCAACCGTTACCCCAGCGCTGCCAGGTCACCACTGAACCGTGTCCCCAAGCACCGCATCTACGTGGCTTTGAAACCCTCCAGGAATGGTGACTCCAAGCACCAAATCTACAGGGCTTTTAGATACACCTCCAGGGATGGCGACTCCACCACTGCCCTGGGCAGCCTCTACCAGTGCTGGACAACCCTTTCAGAGAAGGAAATTCTTTACTCAGAGGGTGGTGAGACACTGGAACTGCCCAGGGAAGTTGTGGATGTTCCATCCCTGGAGGTGTTCCAAGACCTGGTTGGATGAGGTCCTGGGCAGCCTGGTCTAGTGAGAGGAGTCCCTGCCGTGGCAGAGGAGTTGGAACTAATGATCTTGAAAGGTCCCTTCTAACATAAACCATTCTATGATTCTGTGGTTTTATGATTCTATGATAAGGATTTTTTCCTGATGTCCAACCTAAANTTAAATGAATAAATTTTTCCTAATGTCCAACATAAACCTCCCCTGGCACAACTTGAGGCCATTTCCTCTTGTCCTGTCACTTGTTACTTGAGAGAAGAGATCGACTCCCACCTCACTACAACCTCAGGTAGTTGTAGATAGCGATCAGGTCTCCCCTGAGCCTCCTCTTCTCCAGGCTAAACAACCCCAGATCACTCAGCTGCTCCTCATAAGACTTGTTCTCTAGACATTTCATCAGCTTCATTGCCCTTCTTTGGACACACTTCAGGACCTCAATATCCTTCTTGTAGTGAGGGGCCCAAAACTGAACCCAGTATTTGAGATGCCGAGGACAGTGGGCCAATCACTTTCCTACTCCTGCTGGCCATGCTATTTCTGATAAAAGCCAGGATGCCTTTGGCCTTCTTGGGCACCTGGGCACACTGCTGGCTCATGTTCAGCTGGCTCTCAACCAATGCCCCCATGTTCATGCAGCAATCCTAACAGAATCCTAGAAAAAAAAAAATTAAAAGTTGTAACTCATTGCTATTACTTTGCTATTACTGATGCAGCAGTTCACTCCTGAACAACATTCAATTTCTTAACAGGACATTTTTAAAGCAAAATGCCCGTAACGGCGGCATCTGCATGGCTTTGTGGGCTTGAAAGTTAAGCCAATTAAGTGTGATCCTTGATAAACACAGAAACAGAATTTCTGAGAGGCAACAAGCTGCTTATACCCGGCACAGTCAACATTAAAATACTGGTAAGTACGAGATATATTTTAGAAGTCCATTTTAAGGAGAAATTATTAACACCTGCCAAAAGCTATGCAAATATTTGCAAATGGGAATTTTTCATCATCACAGAAACCTACATAGTAATTACATTTCCAAATAGGAGAAAGGCAAAACAGTTTTAAATAAAGCTGCAATGTAGACACAGCTGAGGCTTCACGACACAACCACACTGGACTCCTGGGGTACAGAGGTGTGACAGGAGAGCCTGAGAACCCCACGGGATCACACCTATGAGAAGCATGGCAGCAGGGAAGACTGGGCCGGCCATTCCTCACGCCAACCCCACCAGCTGCCCGGGCCTTTGGAGGCAAGCCAAGGCTCACCAGCCCCATCCTGTCAACACCCACATCTTCCTCTCCTCCCACTATTCCTGATCTCCCCACAGCGATGCCGGAGCCCTGTACCAGGGCTGCTCCCTCCTGTCAGCAGCCGGGTTGGGGCTCAGCCTGGTCCCCCCACCCACCGCCCTAGCTTTAGCAAGGCCCAGAGCGGCCGGAGGCCAGCACCAGGCCGCGCTCCCACCGCCGGAGGCCTTGCCCGGGGCTACCAGGGCCGAGAACAGGGGCGGGGCTGGCGGCGAGCCCCCTGCCTCGCCCGGTCTCTCCCGGTCGGTACCTTGATGCGCTCTCCATCGATGGTGACGGCCCGTTCGCGGAAGTCCACGCCGATGGTAGCCTCGGTGCGCTGCGGGAAGCGGCCGGCGCAGAAGCGGTAGGTGAGGCACGTCTTCCCTACGTTCGAGTCCCCGATGACGATGATCTTGAAGATGCGGGAGCGCGCCGGGGGCAACCCGCCGGGGAGCGCGCCGCTGCCCGTCAGGCTCAGCTCCAGCGAGGACTCCAGGTCGGCCGCCGCGGCCATCATCGCTCCGGGGGGCGGGGGGGCCGCCGCGGGGACGTGGCCGCGGCCGCCCCGCTCTCCTCCTCCTCCTCCTTCTCCTCCCCTTCCTCCTCCTCCTGGTGCCGCACCTCCCTCCCGCGCGCCGGGCGGGCGGGCGCGCGCCCCGCGGTCCGTTAACCGCCGCCCCGGGGGAGCGAGCGAGCACCGGCCCCCCGGGCGCGCGCGGCCAGCCGCCGGTAAGCGCCGCCACACGTCACGCCACGTCACGTCACGGCGCCTTCGCCCCGCACCGGCAGATCTCGCGAGAGCCTCCCCTCCGTCAGGCAGGTGGGGTCACGGCATCGCAGGGTCGCTATGGTTGGAAGAGACCGTTAAGATCAAGTCCAACCGTTACCCCAGCGCTGCCAGGTCACCACTGAACCGTGTCCCCAAGCACCGCATCTACGTGGCTTTGAAACCCTCCAGGAATGGTGACTCCAAGCACCAAATCTACAGGGCTTTTAGATACACCTCCAGGGATGGCGACTCCACCACTGCCCTGGGCAGCCTCTACCAGTGCTGGACAACCCTTTCAGAGAAGGAAATTCTTTACTCAGAGGGTGGTGAGACACTGGAACTGCCCAGGGAAGTTGTGGATGTTCCATCCCTGGAGGTGTTCCAAGACCTGGTTGGATGAGGTCCTGGGCAGCCTGGTCTAGTGAGAGGAGTCCCTGCCGTGGCAGAGGAGTTGGAACTAATGATCTTGAAAGGTCCCTTCTAACATAAACCATTCTATGATTCTGTGGTTTTATGATTCTATGATAAGGATTTTTTCCTGATGTCCAACCTAAACCTCCCCTGGCTGTTTCCTCTTTACCAATCCCATGTTACTTTAAAGAACAGGCCAAGCCCCACCTCACTGCAACCATGTTTCAGGTAGTGGTAGACAGCAATAAGGTCTCCCCTGAGCCTCCTTTTCTCCAGACTGAACAACTCGGGTTCCCTCACGAGGGTTTCACAGAATCGCAGCATGGTAGGGGTTGGAAGCGACCTCTGGAGATCATCTAGTCCAACCCCCCTGCTAAAGTAGGTTCACCTAGAGCAGGTTGCACAGGAACATGTCCAGGTGGGTTTTGAAAGTCTCCATAGAAGGAGACTCCACCACCTCTCTGGGCAGCCTGTTCCAGGGCTCTGATTGTTTTTAATTGTGGGGATTGTTTTTAATCATGGGGAAAATTCTCTGTGAATCATCTCATGGCACAATGCAGGCAGCCCAGGACTCTTGATGGGGCACTGCTGAACTTCACAGTTCCCCTGCCCATGTTGCTTGGCAGGCATTCTGCTGAGGTGCCCGTGTGCTGTGGGGCGAGGGGAAAGCAGATCATGGCCAACCCCTGTGTAATCACTGTGCTCCAGGCAGACTGTTCTGCTGTCTTTCACAGACAGCAGAGAGACACTTGGACCAAAAGTGACTGACATGTCTCACAATAAGAAGGGAAGTATGACATTGCCTTAAGAATGTGTTAATAGACTCACCAAGGGCATCAACCTAGGAGGGAGGTAGGATGTCAACATCAAGTGTAGGCCATGTCCACCTTAAAAAGTTTAACCCTTACACTGTTACCCTAACAGCAGCTCTCTGGTCTGCAAACCAATTGCTGAGTTGGGATTCCTCAGCTTTGGACCACATGTTTATCAATAGCCACTGGGAGTCCTCCTCTTTATCCTGTTACATGTGCTTCTGACCATGCAGGGCTTCTGCCTGTGCCAGTAAGGGATGATCCTTGGATCTTTGCTCCTTATGGAGCAACCATCCTGTGGTTGAAGGATAGTGCTTTGAGTCATTGCTTATATATCAAAACAATAGGCTGGATTAAATAAAAAAAATGCCCTGAGTTCAGAGCAACTTTAGTTACAGTGCCCATCCTAGTTCTTGTTATTTCCTTTCCTCTTCTTTGAACCAGCCTAATGGAAGGTTGTAGAGAAGTGCCTCCATCATGCAGTCCTCTTCAGAGACAAGACACCTTCATTTATGCTGTCAAATAATTTATTCTGTCCAAGAGGAGGAGTAATTTTGTTCCGGTGTGAAACTGAGATGAAAGGAAAGAGAGAAGGTTGTGCCGCTCTTGAGTTCTTAGCGTTCCTTCTACAGAATTGCTCCTTTTTGCAGCCAGGATGTAAAATGTGTTTGGCTCATTTAACGGAGTTTGATCTGGGTTATGCCAAGAGGGCCAAAGTGGGTTATAATTAGGTCTGAGCTCTTCAACAACTCTTTCCATCTTTTATTTCAGCAACTAAGACTCTTTAAATGGCAGAATCCATGCACCATCTAGTGGCTGAAGACATCTCAGTCTTTAGATTTTGATACTATGGTAATTTTACACCCCCAACACCTTGCCCGTGAATATGCATTTCAATACTGTCAACAGCCACCCTAGTTTCTGTTTTGTTAGCCAGGACAGGCAGAACCACCTTCACAGGGATGTTCTGGAATATGGATGGCCCCTGGAAGAATGGGCTTGGCCTTCCAGTATCTGAACAAGGCCTACGAGAAAGCTGGGGAGGGACTTTTTACAGGGACTTGTAGCGATAGGATGGGATAATGGGTTCAAACTGAAAGAGGGTAGATTTAGATTAGATGTAAGGCAGAAGTTCTTCACTGTGAGGGTGGTGCGTCACTGGCACAGGTTGCCCAGGAAAGATGTGGCTGCTCCATCACCGGATGTGTTCAAGGCCAGGTTGAATGGAGCCTTGAGCAACCTGGTCTAGTGGGAGGTGTCCCTGCCATGGCAGGGGGTTGGAACTAGATGATCTTTAAAAGGTCCCTTCCAACCCAAACCATTCTATGATTCTGTGAAATACCTTCTGAGAGTTTAAATATTGACCCAGATGTAGACAATAGGTAAAGATTTTGCTCAGGGTTTCTGGGTACAGAAAGGAAATTTCTCTTTACCTAAAGAATGCACAGCTATTCCAGGGGATAAAATAAAATCCCGAGTGCATTTAATGAAGCTTCTCATTCACTTAAGGTTTCTTGGTGGCACTATATTGGTCTGCTCTTCCTGCAGCAGCTTGCCTTAACTTGAGTGAAAGTACATGTGGCATTTTAACTGCCCTTTGGAACTTCCCTATTGCTCCAGTCATGAGACTTCCTGATCAGTAAGAAATCAGTGATTTAACACGAGGCGACTTCACCCATCCCACCCGTTCCTCCTTTCTCCAGTAAAACTGTCCTTCCAGAGCAGGACTTTTGGGGGAATTTTGCCACACGGTTCAGCTGAAGGGTGGCAGGAAATTCGTGCATGCTGGTTATGCTACACATCTGTTAACAGTAAGGTCAAAACCTGCTGTTCTCCAGCCCAGCAGCCTATGGTACATGTCATGCAGTCCATCTGGCAGTAGACCACCAGGAGGACAACCTATGTTTCTGTCAGGTGTTGCCTGAGCAGCAAACTACATATGAAGAGGTTTGTGTAAACAACTGCTTTAAGTTTGTGGCACAATGTCTTTTGGGTACATAAAACCCCTGCAAAAACTGATGCAGTGTTGTTCTGGTAGGACAATTATACCTGTTCCAGCTTGGCTGGAGCAAAAATCCGTCTGGCCTGCTCTCCTGCCTGCCATGGGAAGAGAAAGCTTAAGGGAAGACAGCAAGAACAAAGGGATGACAGAGCCTGTTTTCACACCCTCATGGCTTCTGCTGATCTGCAGTGAGGGATTTCACAAACTGAAATTGCATCAAAATTGTTCCTTTGTGTAAGAACAAACATTCCTGATATGCTTCACCTGCAAATTGAAAAAGATCTTAAAGTTGATCCTCTAATTGATTTAAAGTGCTCTACCAACAGCAGAAAATCTATTTTTTTAAGCACTTTTTGAACTTAAAGTAAATCACAAGATAGAGTTCTCTTTTTGAATTACTCTTATTGTGCGGTGCCTACACAAGAGCAGCTTACAAATACACTTAGCTTGAAGGATTTTTAGATCAATCCAAGCAGCTCTTACACAGAAATTCTCAGTATGGTTAAGTCTGAACTAGATCACTTTTGCTTCTTAAGTGTAAAAAAACCCATAAAGATTAACTCATAGGACACTGAACTCCAAACAGGAGTGAAAAGCTGATAAACAGTGAAAGTTACCGGTCCTTGGTAAAATTTCTTTCCAGCTTTCTTTGTAGGGAACATCACACTGAATGGGCTTGGTGCATTTTCTGTAGTGGCTTCTTCTTACTGTGAAAGGTGCTTATCTTAGAGCAAAAGGTGCACAGCAGTTATTCTGAGTAAAAAATAATCATCAATTAAGCTCTATTTGTTAATTCTAGAGCAAGGTAAATGACTGATGCCTCAGCAGCTCTGATCCACAGTAACTGAGGTATTCTGTTTTCTCTGTGTTTTTCTAGCTCGGGATATTTTATGCCACTTGGATGCCCAGAGGTGAAGTATGTGGCCCTGAATAAAATGTGTGAGGCTACGGTGTTTTCCCAATATGAGCCAGAACAACACTTTGCATGATTTAGAGAGATGTTTTCAACACTCTGGGAGGAAGGTCAGTTAATGTCTCCCAATCGCTCTCCTGTTTCCCCCTCACCAGGGGCATGGATGCAGCTCCTGGTTGTCACTGCACTGGGTGGACCTGCACTCCTGGAAACCCCCATGAACCAAAGCATTCCTTGCTCTGGCAAATACAGCCACATGGTCAAAGAAAGTTGGAGGTACAGTTTTTCTTTGCAAATTCTCTATGAAGAGAAGAAGGATCATATAATTCCTTGGAGGTTGTCAGCTGTGAAATTGGGCTACAATGCCAGATCTTCTTAATTAGTGACGGGTTAAAAATGATGACTAATGTGGTAATGCCCATGCAGGGAGATCTCAGGAGAATCTTGGCTTAAGTCACTTTCATGTGAGCTATTTCAGTGTAGTACTGGAAATTTCATCGCTTCTGAAATATATGTAGGGATAAAGATGTTGATTAGATCATTACATTTAATCCAGCACAGACTATTTCTGGATATTCTTTTCTAATATGTTTGGATGCCAGCAAATATAGTTGAATTTATTTATAGCAACAGAATGAATTAAAAATGCTTCTTACTATATAAGCATTTGAAAAAGCTTTTGTTTTTCTTCTTTTGCAAGATCAAGTGCTTTTAATATGCTCTTCGGATGTGTTCAGTGAATGAATGCACAAGAGCCTACGTTCAGTTATTTTTATTGAGCAGATGTAGAAGTTCTAAGGAAGTTCTAAGGAGAAGGATTCTGAAAATAGTTGCAAGTCTCTAGACTTGCTCAGCATTTCAAGAATAATTATTTCTGTCTTCCCTTGAAGACATATTTTAACTAGTCAGTCCCATGAAAATGCAGAGTGTTCAATATCTAAAAATTATGTCTACTGGGTTTTAAATTAAGGAACAAATTAGGGAGAAGTGTAAGTCTAAGATTGTCTCATGTTACTTATTATTTTCTGAAGAGATCAAAAAGTTTCTAGGTATGTCTTTTTGATCCTGGTAGTTTAATGGCAGGCAATTTAAAAATGCTTTTAATGTTTCTGCAGAGATACTGTACTTCTAACTTCTGAATTCCTCTGGGAGATCAGTCCTTCTGTGCAAGGCCTTGTGCTCTCCATTTTTGCAGAGAAATGTCACATGATTTTGCAAGGAAAAGTTCTGCTATTGCAAGACCTGTCTCTGCAAATCCAAGAAGAATTTGACCTTTCATTAACGTGTTCCTTTATGATATAATACAGATGGGATTGAAGGACCCTGTGTTTGAGGTTCTTAAAGCAGACTTAAAAAGCAAATCTTAACACACCCTGTTGAAATCACAAAGCCAAACGTCTTGTCTATCTTCGCATTGAAATAAAGTTTTGATCCAGCTGCCTTTACTGCCAGTTACTGGGATGTCATTTTCTCATTCACTTCCATGCCCCTGTTCTTGTCAAAACTATAAAACTAAAAGCTTTAAGGAAATTAAAAGAAATAAAAATTTTCCCATTTCTGGTTTGTGCTTGGGTTTTATTCTCATTGCATGCCTGAAGAGAGATTGGGGCTTTAATATTCAGAGTGATGCATCCATTGTCTGGATGATAATAATAGGCCTCATCCACTGGACAGAACGTCATAGTCTTTGTCTGACAGAAACCTTACATCTCCTGCCATGAGAATCCCCTGCCAAACACGGACAGAGAAAAAATAGACCCTCAAAGGCAGCACCTGCAGCTCTGTGAGTGAGAGTTTAATAGGAGTACCCACCTGACATCCCTACTCAGTAACTGGAATGGCTGCAGGTTTGCATCTTCAGTGCTTGAAACACTGCTTGGGTCTGTATGGAAAGGTCACGTTGTACAGCTCTTGGGTGACAGCGACTGAAATCATGAGCCATTTGACCTAGCTGGGTAGCTGAGGTGATGACTGACTCACTTCAGCATCAAGAGCTTGTCACCGGAACACAGGCTCTCTGCACATCCCAAAACTGTACCAACACTGCCCACGCATCCCGGTTCTGGTGCTGGGCATGTCCACTGCCTCCTGGGGCTGACTCACCCAAGGGAGGTCAGAAAACCTGACTGAAAACATCTTGACAGCAGGGATGCAACAGCACCAGCAAACAACAAAGCTGTTCTGAAGTGTTTTGATCCACCAAGTGTGTCAAACCAAAAGCCATGTCCCTATTTTCTCTCTCCCTGCAATTGTACACACTGTGCTTGAGGGCTTTCTGCACATCCCAAAGCAGCACTGCGGAGAGGTTCAGCAAATGTCACGAACCTTCTATATTTACCTGTCTACACCACGGCCTCCAGTAAATCATTCCCAGGGCGCAAAAAAATCCAGTTCTTCTGTGCTCTGCCAATGATTTGCCTGCATGTGTAAGCTCCAGATTGAAGAGCTTGAGCCCCAAGACTTTGTCTGATGTGAGGATATACTGTGCTTTTTATTTTCTGGCAACAGGTTTTTCTTCAAATAGTATGATATCAGAGGGTGGTTTTGTTACTTATTTCTGCAAGAATAAGCTTTCCTCCTCCTTTTCCCAAGCTCTCGTTTGTTATCAAGGGCAACTCCTGTTTTAATTAAACATTGAATAAAAAAAATCCCACCTATGAACAAAACTGGGAATTGTCCCCACTTCAGGTAAAAAATCAGCAACATCAGTTTTGTTTTCAGCAAGAATAAGATTGGGGGTTCCAATAAAATCAGTGTTACCTTTATAAATAGCAAAGCCATCCTCTACTCTCCTCCTGCCCCAAAAAACCCCAAAACATTCCAGCTAGCTTGGGTTGCTGGTTTCCATGCAGAGGTTGGAAAGACCCAATGGGCTGTGTTGACCAACCTGCTTCTTTCCCAGTATTTGAACCGCTGCTCCAAGAACATCTCTGAAAAACAGCAGACTTCAAGGTGTCAGCCACACAGATTTGCTTTCTAAGAGGGATACATATGAAAGAATATTGAAAGCAAATGCTAGAATGTATTTGTGCTATTGAAAATACTGTGATCTCACCAGAAAGAGTAATTTATAATGTATATAAGAAAAGAAAAACAGACCAAAATGAATGGAGCCCATGCATCTGATAACATTGTTAACAACAGGTATGAAGCAAAGGCTTTATTTTCCCAATGGTTTGCTAAGATGTCCCAAAATTTTTGAGTTTCTGACTGTATTCAGAGTTCTTACCTGTATTTATTCCAGTGGCATCAGTCTTTTTTGTCCTTTCTTAACATTCAGCAGCAGCCTGTGCCTCCAGCCAGAGGACTTACAGCCCTGTGCTCAGACCACTTGATTAC
This sequence comes from Brachypteracias leptosomus, assembly GCA_013401335.1. Lineage (NCBI taxonomy): Eukaryota > Metazoa > Chordata > Aves > Coraciiformes > Brachypteraciidae > Brachypteracias > Brachypteracias leptosomus. Next base: position 19,763 of record VYZX01018516.1, read on the forward strand.
TCAGTTTTAACCTACCTGCTGTACGAGGATTTTCCTCCAGTCTCTCCTCTTTCAGGGTTTTAAGTAAGGGTAAGTTTAGGTCACCATACATTATTCATGTAGTATGCATGCAATTTGTGTGCCTGTCAATAATTTATAAAAGGCAGGACAGCTTTACTCCCAGTTGTCTTTTTCAGTGCAACCAGCACAGAAGACTTGGTAAGTTCTCAAGCTCTTCATGTTTTTTGGCCAAAAACCAGCGTCTCACATCCTTTTGTGCTCTCTGCTGGTGGAGATTTTCCCTTGCCCTCACATACTGCTTTGTGCAGCAATCCCAGCTCACCTCTCTCAAGGGCATCCCACCCTGGGAGGCAGATCTCCAGCAACCCAAGTCGCAGAGGAAACTGGAGGACTACGAGATCAGCTGCTAGCGGCCTCTGCCACTTAAACTCTTCTGTCTGTGTGGTGTCCCTGGCTCCCTCTCCCTCCATAGCTCTGATCATAGTGGAATACACAGAATAAAACTACAAGAACAGACAGGGATAATCAGAGAACTGAACAAGACCTGCTCTCCCCAGTCTGCCCGTGGTTCAGGCTAACCTCACCAGCTGGTGGGGGGGTTGAAACATGGTCACACAGTGGGCCTGGCAAAATAGCCGGAAGAATACACAGGGGGTTTATCCAGTTTGAGAGTGCTTTGGGGTCACCCAGCCAGGGAGAAAAAGCTAAGCAGAGCCAGACTGCATGAGAAAGGGAATTTGTTTGCCAGAGATGGACAGGATGTCAGAGAGGGAGTGGAGAAGTAAGTCAGTACTTAGTCATCACCTTCCCCACAACACAGGAGCTAAAAATTTGTGTTTTCTCTAACCCCACTTCCTTTCTGCATTTTACTTCGGAGTATTAGTGAATTGGGGAAAGAGGCAGTAGGGCAGGGGTCAGGCCCACTGCCTTTGAATAGTGGCACAGGGAGGGTTCTAGATAGGTGAGGTAGCTCACAGGACACCTCTGGTAGGTGAGGTGGCTCCACAGGACAGCCCAGGATGCTGCTGTACTTCACATATGGCAGCATAAAGGAGCCTCAGCCCAGTTTTGCTGAGTATCAAAATCTAATTGAAGGGGGTAACCATCCTCCACCATCCTGCAATATTAAACAGAAGGTAAAGGACAGATGGCAGAAAGATGCTCATCAGGGGACAACACATAAATTCAAAAGCACAAACAAGTTTACTCTGCAATAAAGCAAAGATTGTTTTCACAGCTCAAACGCGTAAAGAATATTTTTCCCGTTGCTTTTCATTAAGACATTTATTGACACTGCAAGTGAAGTGAACATTTGGTGATTCTTATAAGGAAAAAAAAGAAACTTGAAATGTATGATGTAAACAGAAGCCAACATTTTCCTAACACTTTATAAAAAAGCTTATAGATTGAAAAGACAAAAGCAATAAAAATTAGCACATAATTAATTAAAGCAGCTTAATATATTATGAGAAGCATCTGGTTTTAAGGTTTATATTTTTGTGATAAAACTGTACAAAGTATATCCATTGAAACAGCTGTTCCTGCTCTCTGGGACCAATAGGACATCTCTGTGGTGCTCTTGGAAGAATGGAGCAATGGCTCTTGATTTTGAGAGGTTCAGGAGAAAATGCTGGACGCTGCGAGATCCTGAAGAAGCCCTCACAAACCCACAACTTGTATTTACTTACCATGGAAATGTCAGTCTTGCTGCATGAACCCCTCAACAGCCCCATCTTTGCTTGCCCTTCACTTTTGCCTAAATATTTATTGCACATCCCTTGGGTTAGCTGCATGAAGGCAAGAGTCCAGTTTTGGAGTAGCATGAAGTCATAGACCAAGTGGGATTCCTCCTTCCTGTGCTTCACAAAAGTTTAGGCATTGCAGAAGTCACACAACCCAAATGAGAACATTCCTTTTGTACATACTATTTTTATAAAAAAGAGCAGAACCCCAACATTGTTTTGCCAGCTGTACATTAAGTTGACCAGTTGGTTTTCTTTGTTTTCAGGACAGTATTTATCCATCTCCAGGAGCATCTGGTGAGGTTTGACAGCTGCAGGAAGGGGACTCACTCAGCAATTAGCATGCACCCCTTCGGTGTTGAGGGACAGAGTGACCACGGAGAGGTGTTGCCTTTCTGCTGCTGCATGTTGGACCTACAGAATGGTTTCCAGAAGCACAATGGCAAGGTAGGAAGATCCTTTATACCTGATGGAATGGAAGAGTACTGATGAAAAGTCAGTCCTGACAGATTTAAGCAGATAAAATAATGTATAAACTGCCAGACTACCTTGGCTCCTCATAAATCTTCTGCACTTTAAGTTCTCTTGTAGACAATCTTGAGGTGCTGTTCCCAGAAATGGAAGGGTAAAAGTATTAAAAATGAAATTACTGAGGACATTGATAAGGAAGGGATGTTACTTTTTTAGAAGATGCTCTTTTTCAGTAGGGTACAATCTGCACAAAGCAACCCCTCCTGCACCAAGCTTGCTTTTCACACCCAAGGGTGAATGAGGGGACATTGCTGTAACCACTTCAGTATCTCACCCCCTGCCCCAGGCTTTTATAACAAAATAGAGAACCTCCAAGCTGCAGGAGCCTGTTGTGCTCACTGTAGACAGTGTTAATCAGAATTGTTGCTCATTACACACAGTAGTTAGCAAATTAATTTTCCATATAATATTAACTGTCACACATTCACAACACACTATAGGTTATTATAATGCTGATAGAAAGCTACTTTTGCTCCAGTTTGTCAGCATTATCATGTTATTTTGGCTGCTGACAGACTAAAACCACAAGACATTCAGGGATGCTGGGTCAGGAAAGCTGTGGGGGCTTATGGGTGGGGAAGAAAAGGCTACTCAAATTTATTCCCCCTCCCTCAAACCACACCTGAGGAAAACAGCAAAGGCTGCTTCATTCAGCTTGCCTCTCAAACCCCTTGTATTTAACCCTCCAGAGTAAGAGCGTTTCCAAAATCCCCTTTTCCATATCCCCATATCTTTCTGAAAGAAGGATCTTTTTGTATAGACCTACAATTACTTTGTAGGCTCTCTGCCAAGGTGGTTCTTTTCCAGTCCAACTCTGAAGGGAGCAACAGCCTTTCCCTACTGATCTTTTTCCCTTTCCCAAGACCCACACCCCAATTTCCAACCCATCAGCACAGAGGGAGACAGTGGGGAATTAAGGGAACTAGTCAAGGGATCATTCATTACAAAGCTGGTAGGCATCTAAGGAGGACGCTGAACCCTACAAGGAAACACTAGTACTCATTTACAAACAGAACTCAGCATTTTTATTCATTGATTGACTTCCTGCCAGTTTTGATATTTGCTACCACCAGAGAAGAGCGTAAAAACACAGTACAACATTGTTAACCAGTTAGGAAGGCTGGAAGGGAAAGCAAATCCCAGTACAACTGCAAGTAACTTGGTGGAGTTTATAAGTAAGATTTTTTTTTTTTTTAACGGATCAGCAATAAAGAAATAAATATGCTGCTGCACTGAACCAACAGGACTTTCACTAAGTTTGTGGTTTATTGCATTACAGTTTAAAACTAAACGTTACCCATCATCATACATTTGTTCACCAACCAGGTCAATGACACTTTTCCATGTGTTGTATACTAAATGGCTAAAATTATGCAGTAGCTGAACTAGACTAGGACTAGTAGAGGTAGATATTGAATGGGCAGTGCCAGGCAGAAATATTTTGTAGAAGTACTTTTTGCCTTTTGTTAGGAACAGTTCGCAGATGTAACATTTTCAATTAGAACAACAAACATCTTAGGAAAGCTATTCTAAGATGCTTTGGATTTTCTAGTAATATTTGTTCTCACAAACCCTTTGATATGGTCCCTTGTAAACTGGACAATCTTTGTCCTCCAGGTTTTCTGCCATGATTTACTCAAAGACCAATATACAAAGCTAGAATCTTTGTGAACATCCTACTATTTGCCTGTACCACACATTTACAGCTTCCTTGGCATGGGAAGACTGCATTTATAGTATTTACAGCTTCAGTAATCTTTCTAGCAATAATAAAAAAGCTATTTTATACTTAATCTAAAACGAGAATTTCTATTATGCCACCTCCTTATAATTCACTTCAGTCTCCTTTTGCCAAGCTGCTCTATCAGTTACTCCCTGCCATTCCCACTGCTGGGAAGAAGAGTCTCTGCCCCAAACAGGCATTAAAATGGGTGTTTGTAGACTGCAGCTTTAATTTTCAGGAAATACAATAATGACAACAGAACCATGAGTTCTGTGGAAGTGTATACCCTTAGCTCCTTACCACACGTAAGAACAGTTCACAACTGGAATGACCTGGAAGCAAGAGTCTTTCCCCAAGGTCAGCAAAGATTTTCCACCATCTGGAATTTCAACTTTCATTAATAAGCTTATAGACTGCTCAATTCCTTGCTAGTATGACTAGTTATACTACATTTGCACCATTTTCTTCTACAGAACCCAAAGCAGTATGTTACCAGGCAAGCGTAACTCTTACTTCCACATAGCTCAAGCTATTTTACATTACCACTTAGGTACAAACTGCATTTTTAGAGCAAACTTTCTTAGGGGGAAAGACAGATTTCAAAGCTAGCCAGCTGCCCAGTACAAAAACATTCAAGGCAATCATGAAAAGGGAAAAAGGAAATAATTTTAAGTCAGGTGTATTGAGCTGGGTCACTGCATCAAGTGGTTTTGTTCGCATTGGTGGCACACGCTCAAAGCACAACTGGGGTGTATGGGATGCTAGCACTGCAGGAACGATGGCACCACTGCCCGAACCCTCAAACCTATCATGATAGACAAAGATCTTAAGCATTCTTATTTGAACTTGCTCACATGATACTGAAATTGTATTTACACCTCTGGTTTCTCAGGCCTGATCTTACCCTACTTTCATTGGTGTTTTTTTTTTCTATGAAGACACTGACAGTTCAACTTGAAGAGTGAATAAGATGCTACACCAACTTCCAGGGTGTACTGTACAGCTGGAGCACCTCCAGACCTGGAAAAACAAACACTAAAGGAAGATTTAATAGGCTAATTATACATACCTCATCTAGCCCTAGAGAACTCCCTGGAAAAACTGGAATTTTCTCCCTACACTAGGAGAAAAACTATGTAACAAACTTCCCTCTGTGTTCTGGCTGACACACCAGGACGTGATTCCTCCCTTATGGAAGTATTAAAGACTTCTACTGAAAAAAAATAACTAGCCATAGAAGAGAGAGGCTTTTAAGGCATTTAACATGCAAAGAAAGAAAATGAGTTACTGAAAAGATAATTTTTGAGACTATTTTACCTCTTTGCTCATACATAGCAGATGTCTGAACACTCTGGTCTCCAAATGGAAAAAGTGAATACCTCACCTATCATCTTGGGGCAAACCACCGCTTTCAGTTACTTGCAATTTCAAGTCCACCTCTGACCCTGGCATTGCTTCATGCAATGTGCATTTGCACTATCTACAGTCTCTAGGGAAAAACTGTTGTTTGAATTTTTATTTTTTCCTACAGGAAAGATATCCATGGCATATGTCATCACCAGTGACTCCACTGATGGTGAAAGCATCTTTCTCCAGTGAAAATCAAGAATTAAGCCAAATGATGTTATTAGTAAGCGAACGTTCTAGGCCACTCTGGCCATAGCAGCAATCCCTGCTCACCTGCTGTGGCAGCCAAGCATCAATGGTGACAATTTTGGATCTCAGCATGCAAAGGAAGTTTTCACCGTAGTGTGGCACCCTGTGCCACTGCTTTGTAAGGCTCATTGCATGGGATTGTAACTTCATTTCCATCTCTAAAAAGCTCTTCCTCAGAAGTTAGCATCACAACTGACAGGAGAGATGCAAAGACGAAGGAATAGCAATTCTTTTGCCAATTAAAGAACCTTCTTCAAGTAAACTCTTGACTTAGTTTCATTTCTTGGGATTGTGGTCTTCTGGAAGGGGAGGAGGAACTGCCTTAATCCAAAAGCATAATCTCTGAAGCACTATGGATGCCCTTGAGCAAGGTTATGAAGAAGTGTCTTTGGGGAAGTCACAAGAGATGTGTAGATGGAGGCTTCTGGAAGGCTCACAGAAATATCCTTTCCCACTTGCATAATGAAAGGTAACAAGTAACTTCTTGCTTTTCATTCATCTATTTCAACACAAAAACAGGCAGTGAAAAAGTAAAGAAAATAATCCCATTTATAGGCAGTACCCAAAAAAACAGAATTTGGAAAAAAATAATAAACTGCTTGATGCAATTCACAATCTGTTAAAAAGAGTGAGCACTCATCTGCCTCTAGCTAAGCATCAGAAGCCAAGGGAACGGCAGCAATACTCAGAGGCAAGGCCAAAAGCTCATAGCTCGTGTAGGCAAGATGTGAACCATCTTCAGTAGTTGCAGAAGACATGCAGTCCAAGTATCTCAGGCTGCAGAAAAGACTGAGATCTAGACATAAATACCAGAGTCAGTTAAAGGCTCTATAGGTATTCTAGTCCCTAAAAGCCCAGCAGGTTAAATATACAAATATAGCAACACAACTTACACTTCTGACATGAACTACACTGCAAACATACACAAGGAGAGTCTAACCATGAAAAGAAAGTAGTGCTGAATATACAAGAAACAAAAAATTGTTTCTTCTGACAGTTAGAAAGCTACAAATGCCAGTAAGTCTTCCTGGATTTCTTAACTGTACGTGTCAATCACTGAATTCCGTGACGTGGAAGAGAAGGCTGTGTATCCACATGACAGATAACTCTGTAACTGAACTCCTGCAGCAAAGAAGGCACTCACTTTATAAGCTGTAGTTTTATTTTCTGCTCTGTTTTGTAGGATGAGCCTATAAAAAAAAACCACATTTGAGCACTTATCTATATTATTAACACAGTAGACTTGTAGACTGAAGCTTGACTCAGAAAATAAAAGTCAACGTAACATTGGTGGAACTGAAAAGCCACGTAGTAAAGCATTCTGTGTTATAGGACTTCCCAGACATTCAGTATTTACATATAATGCATTTGCACTTAATAGTCAACAACCACCCATCAGCAGTGACATTAGTAGCGTAACCGGACAGCACAGTAAGCCAACCCTGAGCTGCACTCTAGCAAACCCATTCATTTTCAAAGTACAACAGAGATTGGTTTTAAATATTCACACAATTGTTTTTCAAAACGTTTTATTGCATTATATTTGGTACCTTATGTTTGACAAAGGAAATTACATCTGTAACTGCAGGAATAAGAAGCTGGTCTGTTATTGAAAAAAAATCTTGGGCCCCTTAAAAGTTACAAAGTCTTGGGCTTGCCTGAAACAACTGAGCAAGAAATATATTCTTAGAAATGTAGGGCTTCAAGTATTACAAACCTTTGACACTGTGGAAAAGTTCCAGAGGTATCTAAACTGCAGCACTTTTTTTTTTTATTTATNNATATTCTGATTCACATTGCATACTTCCTACGGACAGAATCATCCCCGTATCAAAATCAGTCAGATGCTAAAGCCCCATCAACTCTTTGTGCTCAGTGAAAGAATCCAG
>VYZX01018517.1:6782-20550 GCA_013401335.1 Brachypteracias leptosomus
AATCATAGAATCATTTTGTTTGGAAGAGACCTTTAAGATCATGGACTTAACCTTAAAGATCTCTTCCAAGCAAGAGATTTTTTCAATGTGTTTATAAACACAGAGAAGTACTGAGGAAATGGGCAGTACAGAATCATTTAAAAAATCATGTAAACACAATGCAACTTCCTTTTGTTATATAAGGTATTGTATTGATATGTGTGAGGTATTAGTATGTGTGTATTTATTTTTTTATAAAGCATGTAATACTATCTAGTAGCAGAATATTCTCTCTAGTAAGCTAAAAATATACTCTATAAGAAACTATTGTAAGTATCTTAGAGAATCATATCCAAGGAGTATTTTTCAGTAGTCCACTATCTAACTGGAAAGATTGAGAGTGATGATGTAGAAAGTCAAGTAGGAAATTAGGAAGAAATTACTCTAAGTTTCCCTGGAGAAATTGTCTTGGAAGTGTCATCACTTCTTGGAATAAATTAACCATACTTACCTCAGGAATAATTTCAGTCTAGTTGATCTTTCCGTGGGGCAGAAAATAGGCTAGAAAAATGGTCATAATTTTCCAGAAGAAAAGAAGCAAACTTGTTTTATTTTCTCCAAATGAACTAATAAGTTTGTTTAAAATCTTTCTGCTTTAGTTTCAGCCTGAACTTTTAGAAATTTCTGTCACTCATACACACTTCTTAGTACACTTTTGAAATTTAATTTCCTGTAATTGATTATTCACAAGGTTTGAGAAACAAATAGTGTATGTACCCTGATCCATTTACAGGCTTTCACAGCTTTAAGAGTCATTGCTTTGTCCTTGAAACCTATTGCTTTGAACCTACAGTAATAATTAAAGAACAGCTTTTAAAAATGTATGACTTTATATCATACCTTCCTAACAGTATTATACTCAATATTCTGATATCCACTGCATTTGTATTTCAGGTCTCCTTGGACTGTTCTTTTCGAAGTAGGATAGAAGGCCATTGTCCTTTCTTCATTGCTGTTTAAGCACAGACCAATCTCTATTATAAACAAACAGGGCTGATCATGAGACCTCAGACCTAGATGTGATTATCTCAACTTATTTATGTTGAGTACGTGTATTGAATTTAATTATAGGAAGGACTTCTGTGATCTTCACTAGTAACAAAATAGTGCTAGAAAATCACACCTCTCTAGGATTTATTTCTGTGGTGTTAATCAGATATATGTATCTCAAAGTATTGATCATTCATAAATTGGATGATGAGCCAGACATAAAGCAGGTGTGAGTTGTTTGTTTAATCTCTTTCCCATTCTCTCCTCCTTGCCCTCAAGGTAAGACACCTGCTGGAATGCATTGAAATGTGTCGGTGGACGTCCCACTCAAGTGAAACACTCAGAAATAATTCATATTTACCATCTAGATTTATTTACTGGCATGCTATAACACAAATAATAATTACCATGTCCCACCCAGGTGTGCAGTTTAAGCAGAAACTCACACCTCTGTATTACTTATCAGTGATATTCATGCAGTTGACATAGAAATGGTGGATGAGGTTTAAAAAGTAGTATCTGTTCAAAACGCAGGGTGACTGGAGGAGACCACCTACCATATAATGATCAGCTGTCTTTCCTGTGAAGGTCTGTTTTAATATCAAAACTTATGGCAGAAATGCAAACAAGTGGGTTGGTTCAGCCTGTGAGTACTGCTGTCAGTACCTCCTGGCTCAGACACGCTTTGCCATTGGCATTAGCAGCACTTCTGAATAGAGAGTCTGGAAATAGGCACTGAAGTAATGGGATGTGAGAAATGCTGAGCCCCCCGATCATATACAAAGATTCAGTTACTACTGTTAGACATGTCCAGAAATACCCCTGTCTGCCAATTAACAAATAAAATATTCTTGTGTAATAAAGGCCCTGTAATACCTTCGGTCCACAAGAGAACTGTCAGCAGAGTAAGTTTACACAAGTTCAGAAAATCATGTTTATGTTGGATGAAAAATTATCAGTATTTAGCAGTGTATGATTATTTTACTTGTTGAATGTTGTGTAAGATAATGAAAATAGAGTAGTCTCTCAGTAAAAGATAATTCTGACACAAAACCATCTCTCCTTCTCTCCTCCCGAGAATAAAATTGGCAAACTACAGGATCTGATACAGAAATGTTTCTTAAAATAAATTGCAAAAATTTGCTATCTGCCTTAAGAATAACAGTGTGCTTCCTCTTGCAGTGTTTTACATTTTCTAGATTTATCCCCAAAATGAAAACACACTCTCTCTTTGCACATACTAATAACTTCTTATTAAAGCATTAAAAACATAATTGAATTACACATGTCAAATCAGTAGCAGCATAGAGGGAACTTGGTTGGTGTCCTGGTTTGAGTATTTGTACAAGGTAGTGATTAGCCACCCTCAGCTGCTACATCCTGAGCACCTCCTTCCAGTTTGCCCTCTACATAGTATTTCAGTGTGCATTTTTGAAATTAGCTCAGTCATAACATTTTTATCTTGAGTTTTCTTTCAACAGTCTCAATTTTTATGCTGATTTTTGTAATCTTCAACTGTTAGTAAGGCTGAAGATGCAATTACTTCTGACAAAGAGGTTTGTGGGGGATTAAATTTGTTCTAATTGTAAAAACAATAAACACTGTTGAAATGGAATATTTATGATACCTCTCTTAATATGAGTCTTTTAACCTTGAAGGAAATGTATTTCTAGGGGAACTGGGACTGGCTGTTTATCTCAGCAGTAATCTAACCATGCTATGTAATCACTGGTAAGTGGGATGCCTTAGCTAAAAGGCATAATATGGATAAATACCTAGAATGTAGTCAGCTAAAAAGAATTATCCAGCTGCTTTAATTAGTCTGTACCATGCTTTCTGGGGAAGGAAGCAGAAATGAAAACTTGGTGCGGCATTCTCATGTAGCTTTACTCAGTTGTCCTCGCAGGCTGACACGTACGTGTGATCCAGTGTGGCTGTCATATGGGCAATTTTCTTGCACTCTTCCTCTATTTCACTCAGTTATTTTTTAAAATGTGTACATTAACCAGATCCAGGTTCCATCTCCTTTGCACTGGTTCTCCTATTGTTTGCTTTTGCACTGACTAGCACTAACCAATTCAGCTGGAATCATGCTGGACTTTGTTCTTACCCAAAGGAGTAGACATACTGAATCTCCAGCAATCACACTGTCCCGTGCTGATGCTAAAATAATTCTGCACGTCATAACTATAGTGCCAAAAATCATGGATGCATATTTCTCACATGCATTTGAGCCCATGATGGTCATGTTATGAGGGATAGGAATGCTTTGGTCTCCTTTTCTTTAGGAGAAACAGCGTGAGGTGCCCTCTTCCTTTTGGCGGTATATATCCATGAGTGCAAAGCCCACCCTTTCATTCAGGAGTTGATCTGATTTGAGAACTTCTATTTAATGCATTCCTAAATCTCTTTTCAGAAGCACCCTGATACGCATTATTGTGTCACAGTGCAGGTGAAGGGCAGTCTGCTCATAGCGATCTGTTCCCTGCAGTCTGGGTGAAGGAGCTGCAGGTCGTAATATTCTTTATATATCTGTGGAAAGCTAGAGGCCATTTCTGGTTTTGTGAACCTGGTGAGCCCACCATGAACGTCTTCGCTCTCATAGTGTGCGTGCTGTAGATTTCTAGTTCTTTTTTTGTTCTCAAACAGCCTTGTACATCTCCAGTGAAATATGTCCTTATTTGCAGTAGGACAGATAGAATAATTCAAAAAGATTATTCCTCAGAGATCAACCAGTGGGAAATATGAAGCAAAGAGTCATTTTCAGTGAGGCTGTTCTGACACTGTACACACTACAGTAGTAATCAGGGTTAGGAAGGCAACAAATGAAAGCAGCAGAAAGGAAAAAATAAAAATCTGCCCATAAAAAGAAGGAGGCAACAAAAGGTTTTTAGGAAGTGAAGGAGCTAGTTTTCTCAAGCAATAAATGTTCTCCATAGTTTTTTTGGCTGACTGAACTGTGATCAGGGACTGTGATTCATCATATAGTCATCAAAAGTTCTCACAACCTGACACCTCATTGCTGCTGCCAGTCTGTAGAGCTGGAAGTCTGTAAACTTTTGCAGCTGATTCAAGTTAACCTCTATACTGTATCAAATTAGGAGTCATTTAAAGTGAAATCCCTTGACCCATAGCAATGTAAGAGTGATGGCCAATTAGAGCTGGGCTTAAGAATTGAGGGACGGAGCTTTGAGGCGATTGGAGACATCAGATAGGTGAAAACAAATAAGAATTGTCAAGAATTGTCAGACTTTGGAATGCGTATTTTAATGAAGACATTCTTCATTTTAAAAATCGCGTTTATTGAAAATGCATTTCTTACAGGAAAAGACACTAAAATTTTCTGTAAGACACTTCTGAAACTTAGTGTAACTAGATTAAGGAAAAGTAGGTAAGACAAAACTGGTTTTCTCAAGAATGAGATATAGTTTCTTCCTAAGGAAACTCTACATTCCAATCACGCAGTATACAAAAAGTATCATGGAGAAAACACTTACCTGTAGGTTTTGGGGGTGGGATGTATTGTTGTTTATTTTCTATTGGAATATATCTTTCTTAAATGGTCTTTAAAAGCCAGAATGATCTTCAAAAGCTGGGACTTGTTAACTAATATCAAAAACCTTTGCTAAAACTGTCAGTTATCTTTCCTCTATATTTAGATTAGATAATAGCTGTGATACATGATTCATCATGCACAGTCTCCTTCATTATGCAAACACGAATAAACTCAGATATGGTAAAAACTGAGATTAGTCTTTATGCCCTTTATTCTGAATACGAATATCTTTACATTGCTGACATTGAGGAATCCCAAAGAAGTAATACAAATAAAGACAAACAGATATGAGTAGCACATTATGAATCATGCATAATTAACAGGTTCCATTTTTCTTGAAGAACAGAGTGACATGAATGACCTCTCACACTTTCAAATACTGTAAAAAGATTTCACAAGAAAAAAAAAAGGCTTTTAATTACTGTGCATTATTTATCTTGATATGATCCTTGGTGCTTGTTGTTACAGTTGCCAGGCTCTGAATGAAAGGTTCTGTTTTCAGTTGCTTGTAACTTTACAAATCTTCAAAGGATTAGCCAGAATTTTTTCATGAAATTCTGCTAGAGAATGATTCCCCACAATCCCAAGTTCCCTCCTTATTAGATAATTCACAACATGGCAAAGTAATTTCCAAAGAGATAATTGTTATGGAATGTTTTGGTTTATTGTGTCAAAGACAGTGACAATTTTTTCCTTTAGAAGTGCTAACAGTTGATATTTTAAAATTGGAACATGATCTTTGACAGATGAAGTACCTTGTGGGGTGAAAGTGTTCACTGCTGGCAAAGTTTCCTGGCTTTGAAAAATTACCTATTATTAAAGTTACATTTGGGTCAAGTTGGACCATTTATAGGGCCCAGAGATACCAACACACAAAGACTGCTTCTCACTCTAATCATATTTAGAAACTGAGATGGACTTTGGAGCCCATTCATTTCCCTGTCTCTGAAACCCACTGGCTCGTCATTACAGCAAATGACAGTCCACGGTTGCTGTCAGTAAATTGCAGTCACACTCAGGTGAGTTGTAGGTAGTAAAGGCTTGATTTTTAGTATGATTTATGTCACTGGCGAGACTTACAGTAGAATATCACATGTTAAACTTGGACCTTCATTTTTTCTAAGATATTAAAGACAGAGAGATCATACAGAAAAAAGCTATAGAAAAGATTTGAGGAGAAGGCAAGATTTTAGTGAGTGATGTAAAGCTCCATCTGCTTGGGTAAGCAAAGCAACTGTTAACTTGTCATGTGAAGGTCTCAAAAACTGACCTGCAGTCAAGCAAGTTATGGACAACTACTTGGGAAGTGGACTTTTCCAAGACAGATCAACTATATGGCTGATTGCAGTAGCAAAAGTTTATCCCTCTGGAAAACCAAAACCATATTATTCTTCCTGCATTCAAATGATGTTATTACACATTTGCTCTATTTTGCTTTTGCTTTACTGGTAGGGAAAATAGAGCTGTTCATATTCAGAACTTGTTTTCCTTTACAGATATTTTCTGCCTTTGTATATGGGTTTTCTCACCATCTGAATGACATATTTGACTATTCTGTTTTATTTTTGTAACTGAAAACTGTGACAAAACTATTGTAGGCAATGCAATGAATGTGTATTCACTTTCTAGCTTGATCCACAGTTGCATTTAGAATGATGAATATGTAGAAAAATGTTCTTGAACCTCAGCATACATGCAAAAATCATCAGTTATATTTTATAGAATTGACTCTAAGATGCTCTTGTGATACTTTTCAACATACGGGATGCTTTATTGCTCGCAATTTGAATGCAGAATTTTGGCAGCACTATCTGCTTTCAGTTAGACTTTTGCCTACTCATGGCTGAGCTGTGTGAGCTTTGGTCATTGCCAATAGGCATTTATGTGGCTTCTGCAGGCGGCCAGAACATGCACTTCTCACGCTGGTTATTTGTGAGGTAGCTTGAAAGGCTTCTATTTTGGAAATTAAGATAAAAATCATCACCTGGCGATTTTGATCTGTCCCCTATCTAATTCATTTTTACCTTTGCCTTATAACCAATATGCCCTGTATTCTTTCTCTGTGCTGAGAGCAGTGGGTGTTGTTTTGCAGGCAGCTCCACGCACACACGTGGCTGACAGTCCGCGAGCGTTAGCCTGTCAGCTGCACGTGCTGCCCTGTTACAGGGGGTGGCAAATGGCTTTGCTTGGGAAGAATGCACAAAAAGCATCAAATATTCAATTAAATGCCCAAATAAAAATACTCACAGGCCCAGTTCTTGTAGGCTCAAATTCTCTGTCTGTGAAGATGAGACAACTAGCATTGACAGCTTCAAATAAGTTATCCTAAACGTAGCTAAGTATACCTTCATCTAGTAATTTAAAACTCTTTTTTTTTTTTTTTTGTAAATTGCTTAAGTTTACTCAGAAACCATTCAGGTTACATAAACTGGAAAACTGGCACGAGACTGCTGCTTGCTAGGTACTGCAAGCCAGGTGAATTTGCTGCATTTTCAGTTAGTGTTTTCTTGCACATTTGTTTTTTTCTTTTCCCTATTGAAATTGTTGATGTGACTGCAACCCACTTTTTTCTAAAATACAGGAATTGAAATGTTTACATAAAGATTTCTCAAATACATATTTGCAAAAGGTCTAAGTTCAAGACATGGAACAAATAATAGTAAGCATTGCTTTTCTCTGAAAAAATAGTTAAAAGACTGCACTGACATGCTGCATTTAAATGTTAATATCTGGAGATTTTCAGTTGTGCCTTGCAAATGTTCAAAAATGAAGCTTGTGTTCATGTTCACTGGATAGCAGAATTTGACCTATAAATTTTAAACAAACCACTAGCTTTATTTGTTTTTTTAAATTATCCTATATTTGGATAAAAGTTGCTCTTCTGTCTGATCCTGCTTCTTCTTTAAAATCAATGTGCTTTTTATCTTTGCCTCTTATGTACCAATTTTTAAAATGTTTATGCATGTTTAATTTTATGCACTGACACTATACTGAGGATGGGTAAGTACATGCAAAAGCTTTTTCAAGAGGGGAAAGAGAATCAAGTTCATAGCGAAGCACTGGAATTTTATCTTGGCTGTTAAAATGGGACAGACATAAAATTGTCTGAGCTTCTCTATTTATCAGTACTTTTCAAAGCATTCAACCGTGGCAGTCTGAGACAGTTACAGCCACTGGTTGCTAGGTCTACACAGGTATCATATTTGTAACCATTAATATGCAGACAGGAGATGATTAAATGTGCTTGTGATAAAATGTGACACCATATTATAAATGAGAATGGAAAATGAATTTATAACCATAAATCATGTATTAAAATATATATGTGACAAGCTGAGACTGATGCAGACAATGCAGAAATAACACAAACTGTATATGTCAGTTTTGCCTGAGAAAAGAGATGTTTTCTTCTCCTAATATCCTGGTTTTTGTCTGTGTTTTGTTTAAATTCACCTGCTTCAGCAGAAAATAACAACAGAAGTGTGGCTATGGTACATCTGTTAACATTTGGTGGATTATCAGTCAACGTTCATTCCTGACATTAAATTTGACCACAAAATACATTAAATTCTTCTCCAGAAAATGTAATAAAAATTGGACTGAAGTTACCTCTTTTACCACAACAAGCATTTCTGTGAATTAGTGCTGAAGAAATTAAGGGTTCCATCCAATTAATATGAAAACATTACTTTTGTATTTGCTAAAAGATTTATTAGTATTCTCCCTGAACTCAGGTGTCTGTTTCCAAGATCACAGGCTGGGCAGTCCCACATCAACTTCAGTGCATAAACTGTGTGTAAACTTACTTATGGACTTCAGTTTTTCCTGGTTCAGAGAATTTCTATCATTCCATTTCAGTCCTGAAGTCGCTTTCTCATTTCTTGCTTTAAGCACTCTGGTATTATCTGATTATTAATACTGCACATGCACAGTTGAGAGTATATCAGACTTATCACATATATAAAAATCATTGGGATACATGCTTAACTGATGTTCCTTGCACAGGAGACCTTCTGGAGACTCCAGGAGTCTATTTAGAGCTGCTGTGGAGATTTTAGACCAAATGCGTGTTGTCTTAAAATTATATATGAAAAGGGTAAATTCTTTGAAAAAAATGAAGCTTTATGTGAATCTAGCACTGAAATAATTTACACCTTTTCCTTAGAGAAAATCTTGATCCTTAATTATACTTAAAATCACAGCATGGAAACTGTAATTAAATAATGGTATGTACTGTATCTTTACAATACAGTGCTATACTGTAAAGAGTAATTCTCTATAGGATGGTAAAGTAAACTTAATTCATGTCTTTGATCTTATTTAAATATTTTTTATTATTTACTTGTATTTCCTTAATACTTCAAGGCACCAATCAAGATTGGGCAGGAGCATATTAGATGGTTCTGTGAACATGGCTGAAAAATTTTGAAGCTAGCAGAAAAAAACCTGTGGCAACAGGCACAAGCAGATAAAGCTATTTGTCTAAGGTCACACAGAAGGTCAGTGGTAGAGCTTGGAGTACAACTCACAATTTCTGACTTCCAATATTAGAGTCCTAATAAATAATTCATTTAATTTCTCTGTTTTTATCTGCTTGCATGAGTGTGCCCTGACAATCTCTGAGTCATTCTGTATTCATTCAGGAATCCTTTTTTGTAAAAAGCTCATACTGTTTGATTATGGCTATCTAACATTCTAGATTCAAATTCCTGTTTCACTGATGAGCTGTAAGGGGATGTACAGCCTTTTCCCCACAACGTGCACACCTCGTTTACAGAACTGGCCCCTCCAAAGTCAGGGGTAGGGGCAGGGCTGTGCAGGGGAGGAAACAGTCAGGGTTACTCAGAAAAACAGTTAAATTATGGCTATGTTTCAGTGCTTACAAGATGAAAGACATACCTTTTTTTTCTTCTGAATAGTCAGCGTAGCACTGGTTTTACATTCATTTAATGTGATTTAGGTAAGAGTAATTTTGAATGACCCAATATATATTGTGAAGATTTGTTTTCTTGAATAGCAAGTTTACTGTTGCACTTTTTGCAGCTATTTCTCCTCAAAATGTTCAGCCACTCAGTAATGAAAAAAAGTTATGATGGAAGTAAAACTTCTATTAAAATTCAAATGACTATTCATGGAAAATACTTTATTCGTTCTACTCTGATATTTGTGTATTAAACAGAATTACATATGTGCTCAGACAGTCGATTAAACTTTGTAAGTGCATGACAGTAAATCTGTGGAAAAAATGTGGTAAAATTTGGAGATTACTTTCTCAATTTGTAGCTCTGACCTGGTTTGCGTTATGTCCTCCACCATCCTTAGTTTTCCTTTTAGATGGGAAAATATTCTGGCACTTGCATAATTAAGCTTAGGGAAAATTTCAGATTATTTTATAAAACATGCAAAAAACTAATAACTGAATAATGTTAGACCTCATATAAGAATGAAACGCAGGTGCTCAAGAATGTAAATTTTCTTTACTGACTTGAGTGAAGCCGGTTTACACAACTTGAGGATTTGTTCTTTGAGTGCTTGCTTAGCCAGGAGATGGACACAGGTTTCTGCAACTGGCATCTTTCACTTGTTCAAAAAAGAGTGTTTTCCTTCAGGGAAGGAAAGTCCTCTTGTTTTCATAGGGCCATGAAGTTGTCTAATGATCAGTCATCACAGTTGCTTGTGAATACTGCAGAAAAAATACCTGAGAACCATGGAATTCTTGTAGGTGGTGTCAGTGTATTCTCAGCAGCTGAAGAACTCAAACAGAAGCCAACTGGCATGGCTTTCCAGGGGCTTTCCAGCTGAGCACAACAAGCTGAAATGCAAATAGTAGCAAAGTGAAGAAGGCAAAGAACAATTACAGAGAGAAACTTCCATCACACATTTTTCATATTAAATTACATTTCCAAACAGAAAAAAAAATCCTTTATGAGCCATAATGGTAGGTACTACGTTGTTTGAAATTTTCTATTTTTGGAGAAATTCATAATACCAAAATACTTTATATTGGCAGTGTATGCTATTATCTCTAGTTTTTAGTCTATCACATGAATGCAGCAGTGTTTTCTGTTGGTGTTATGATTTAATAGCTAATGAATACATTTTGTATTACAGATTAATATTTCTTCTGAAGATAGTCTTGGTAACCACAGCAAAAGTGTCATGATACGTAACTGCCATGTTTAATTATTTCAATTATACTGTAAACATTATTTACCAAAAATAAAATTACAGATTTTATGTATAATTGTTAGAGAAATTGAAATAGAAATTGTATACAATTAATTCTGTTGAATGAACTATATGTACTCATTATGTAGAGTGTCACTATTTTGTGGTCAAAAAATATACATTAGCTCTTATGACAGTGTGAAGTTTTCAGGAATAGATTACTGTGCTGTTAGCTGTTAATGAGATAAATTGTTTCAAAACAGCCTTTAGGACACCTTGATGTGTGCGTCACGTTTTAGAATATGCAGAATTTATTTTCCACAGTAAATGAACCAGCTGTCATTTTATTCACATCTATATATTTTATCACCTTTTCCACTGTTGTGATTGAATAAACATCAGTAGCAGTTCAAAGAACTTAAATACATACACCAAGTAGAAACGCCTGAATACATCTTCACACAAATAGAAAAGAATTTTCAGCAGCAGCAGTGGTTCAAGTTACTAATCTTTAGAACAGAATCTTATCATGTTAATTTTTGTTATCTCCTTCAACCTTCTTTCCTATTGTGTATTTCGAAGATCTTGTTACAGCCCCTGCACGAGGATGCCATGCAAATTCATGAAGCATTCCATATTTTTGAGAATGTTGGTCTTTTCTCCTAAGTGACAGGAGACAGGACAAGAGGAAATGGCCTCAAGTTGCACCAGGGGAGGTTTAGATTAGATACTAGGAAAAAATTCTTCACTGAGAGGGTTGTCAAGCACTGAAACAGGCTGCCCAGGGAAGTGGTTGAGGCACGATCTGTAGTGGAATTGAAAAGCTGTGTAGATGTGGCACTTAGGGACTTGGCAGTGTAAGGTTTATGGTTTGACTCAATGGTCAAGGCCTTTTCCAAGCTAAACAATTTTAGGATTCTAATATACCCAGTGTATTTGGACACATGAAAAATCTTTTAAATAAAATGAGGAAGAACTATTGTTTTTCCAAAGTGCTTTAATGTATGATGATGGAACCCTCCTTGCAGCCAGTCCTTCTCTTTCCCTTTGAAGTGAAAGAAGCACATAGGAAACTGTTATTTAAACCCTCTTAAAGGGTTCTGATCGCTTTTCTATTTCTCAAGTCTCTTATTCCAAATCATAATAAAGCCCAATTATCAACTCTGTTCATGATGTACATAGTAATGAGAAGAACTTGGAAAGATTTGAAATGACTCCCTGAGCTTAGCCATGTCCCTTTCTTCTGAGTGTTGTAGGTCTTCATCGCACAAGCACATGGGAATCTTTGTTTTCGTACTCTAAGTAAACGTGTGTTCATGTGTGCAGCACTGGAGGCTGAAACAAAATGGCCATCAGCACATTTGTAAATGAATATTTCTTAGAAGTGCGTTCAAAATAGCTCAAAGTGTATTAAAAGTTTGAGCGTCTTGAGGTTTTTTTACTCCAAGTACTTTTTAAAACTTAGTTTCAAAGGAAACCCATTTTCAATGAAAATTATTTTTCTCAAGTGATTTCAAGCAATTCTACATAGTTTTGAGGATACAGTTAGCCTCATCCAAGCATTTCAAACATTTTAGTCTATATATTCCTCTATGTAATGCTATGAAGATCAAGAGTGAAAAAAATTGCTGTGCTGCAATTTATTTATATCCTAAATGTACAGTTGTAATGGATATGTTGAGTACTGATGTTTGGAAAACCAATCTCATTATTTTCTCAAAATTATCACAATCAAAACTGAAATTTGTGTTTGTATCTCTTCCTGCCCTACCTGTGCAATACTTCAAAGAATATGAGATATAAATCCAAGAATTGTAGTTATTCATTTTAGAGGCCTGTGCTTTACTCTTAACAGTTAGCCTATGTGTAATTAGCTGTATTTTAGGAATTACTAAACAAGGGTTTATATTATATTGTATGGTATTAGCAATAAGGCCACTGTTCTGGAATCTGAAATGCAGAAGAGGATTTTTTTAGATACCTAATAGATACTTCTGGTTACTATTGTGGTTCATCAGTGGAGATGTTAAACAGCATTAGGTTTGTCAGAAATTAAAAAATAAGAGCTTAGAAATGTAGAATTAACTTTTAGAGTAGAATGGTATTGGTAGAGCAGTGGAACACTTTGGATTTACAAAGTTAATAATGGTTTGTTTTAACAGTTTTCCTTTGAAGTACTATTTTGAACTTACTAGACTTCAATGGTGAAAAATAAATTATTAAATGAGGTCATATATCATTAAAATTTAATACAGTTCTGTAAATCTGGCTGGTATGTGTAATAAGGAATATTGGATTTCATCATAGGTGAGGTATATGTACAATATTTTAAATTAATTACAAAGACTCATTTTTTTTCAGCATGTAATGAAAGCTTAGAAGTATTATGTCATGCTGTGGTCTGAGTTTAAATAATGAGTAACCAGAATCACCTAAATCATTGGAATAAGATTTTTCTTCTTTAAATGCTATGGTTTTTTTTCCCTAGAGATTAAGATTCCTAGTCCCTAATTCTTCATGTAATTTTTCAGTCATTGGACAAAAGGGAATAGATGCATTCAGGTTAAAATGGAACATCTCAGTGCTGCTATCTTAGCTCACCTTCTTCACAAACATTGATGTGTTTGGTATTCTAGAGGATGTCTCAGTCGATTCCTAGGAAGGAGGAATAAATACCTGAGAGGTCATTATTACAGTCACAGATTCTTTACTTAGGGTATCTGGAGAGCAGTTTCTGTGAGGAACTGGCACATGCAGAAATGCAAAAAGTCTGTTCCAAGAATCTAAAAACAGTAACTGTGATAAGAATTTCATTGTATTGAAAGTATTAAAAACATTCTAAGCAGACTGTGTGAGCTAAGTGTGCATTGCTCACTGAAATCAGTGAGAGCCCCATACACGTGTCCTACTGCAGAATGAGCTGAAGATAGAGACAGATTCTGTTTGCTCAGGTGAAGGTGCCATTGGGCCTATGATGCTTTATAGCTAACATAAAATATTATGGTTAATAGAAAT
>VYZX01018517.1:24517-46887 GCA_013401335.1 Brachypteracias leptosomus
AGTAGAAGGCTTGCAAAAGGAAACACCTCTTTCTCCTGATTCTCTCAGCTCTATCAAGAAATATCCTGGAATACCTTTCAATAGATATTAGGCTTTAGGATAAAATTCAAATGTGTGTCTTGTGACTGTTTTAAAAACATTGTATGAATCATACAAGTTTATTCCAGACTTTGAGCTGCTTAGTAGTGGCTTATGTAAAAAGGGAGACAGCTTCTGAAAGAACAAGGGATTTGGGCATATTTTTCTCCCTGACTAATGTTACACTCAAGGAATTCTGCTAAATTCTGTAAGCCTACCCAAACTTTCCAAGTTGTTCATACGCAGATGATTTTGCATGCTTTAGGTCACAAGGAACTGTGGAAATACAGGTTGTACCTTATATTCCTTCTGAATGCTGGAATAGGGAAGCATGATGAAACGTATAAAATATTGACTTAATTCCCAGGAAATTTGCCCTTTTCATCATTTCTGCAGGTCTTAGAAAAAGAAAAAACATTGCTGGAATAGAGCGTTTGCGTTTTGTGCTAGGCTTGTTTTATATCACTTTGAAAAATATCACAATGAATCCTATGTGCACATTATTAGAAAACAGTACTTTATTAAGCCTCCATGGTCTCTCTGGTTAACAGCTTCTATATCTTCTAGTAATGAGTATCCACACCATTTTTTACATATTTTACGTTGCATTTTTGACATTGCGAAAGTGACTTCACAAATTAAGCCATTCTTTTAAAATTTGCATAGGAATGTTTGTTTTCTAGTGACTTTCATAAAAGTTTAATGAAACTGAAGCTATTAGGTTCAGCTCTTTCTTATGCAAAGCACTCTGATTTTTGGAACACACAGTATGTTTACATTTTAAGTTGCCACAGCATATCAATTAGTAAACATGCGTATGAAATTGTCCATTTAAAACAACATTTTTACACTACATAGAGCCTTGTAAATCACAGGATGCTGACAACATGAAATGCCAGCTGTGAAATGAGAAGCTGATGAAAATGCAGTAGTTCTGAATTTTAATATAATATAAACCATGTCAGCAATATTTGTGAATAGCAGCTGTCAAGATTTCATTTGAGCTGCATGTATTATGGTATTTTTATAGTCTGTTCCGATAATTTAGACCTTCCTCTGCCCCCTCCCAACCTTTCTGTATGATAAGCTTTGCAAGGATTGGAATTTTCTATGAAAATTTTGACGGAACAGCATGAAATGGATTGTCACAGCATTACTACAGAAAGACTAATTATAATGATCATTAAAATTGTGTTCAAAAATACCCCACACTACCATGCTGGTATTCTTTATTCGAAAGCGCTCAGTATTTCATTAAACTTTTGAAAAACGTGTTTCATTTAAAGATGTGATGGGTATTCAGGAGTGATGGAGATTTCTACCCAACAAGACTGTGATCTACATGGTCTTATCCTGCAAAGAAGTTCAGTAGATTTAAATGGTTCTTTTCTGCAGTAGTTTAGATAGAGAAGTAGTTGAAGAATCAGATCAACAATGTGTGGAATCTGGTGTTTGTGCAGTGCTTTGCAGTACTGTATGCTTGCTAGGAAAATGAAAAGGACTTTAAAAGGACAATATTGTCCTTCCAGCTGCATAAGTTGCAGGCTGTAATGCATAAAAGGAACAAATACTTTCTGAGTTTTTTATTACTGTGTCCAACTCAAAGGAATTTGTCCATAATTGTAAAACTTGTGTGTTTTCTTGTATATTCTCTGAGCTTGGTTTGCTTTTTGTTTTTATCATCTCCTAAGGGGTCAAGAAAAATTAGGAGATGCTTCTGTATTGGAATGTGCTCTGAAATGCTGGTGTTCAGTGAGTGATACAATCGTAACTAAATGAGTTGCCCCTAGTACAAAGAATGTATATTCAGATGTCTGTCAGTGGAAGTGACTCAATTTGTATTGAGTTTTAGGAAGATAGAAGTGAATTGCTGGCATAATTTAATATGATTTGCTTCAAAAATCAATGTCTAAAATAATTTAACCCTATACTTTGAATAGCAGTAAACAAACAGTATTAAACAGTTGTACCACAAAGTTGTGATGTGCAGATTCTACTACATACAACTTGTACTTTGCAGCTGAGGCTGAGTGTGAAATACAACTGTCTGTCCAAAACCTGAGAACTGCAATGATGAGAAAGCTGTGTGCCTGGAGAGGGGAGCAGGTAACACTGCAGCTAGTGCTTTGATTTCCCAATTAGTCTCACTTGGCCTTTCCACCCGTTAGGTTGGGTAATTAATTTTCATCGAAGGCTTGATTTGTTGTAAACATTATGTAGGCACAGGTGCTGCTCAGTGGTACAGGGACATATCCTGCCAATCAGAATGTAGCTCATTGACTGGCGTTCTGTTCCTCATCTTCTATCTAATGTATAAATAAATATGTAAAAGAAATGTAATCAAGAATTCTTTTATGAGGAAGCCACCATGTTTTACCCAGCAGCATGATTTCATGCTCAGCTGCCAGTGATTGTAGTGAAACCCAGAGGGCAATCAAAAGAGTTGGAGAACTATAATTTGAGGAAAAATCTTTAACATTTTACCGTATAAAGTCTAGATGCAGCAAAAGAGAAGGGAACTTTAGCAAAAACAGATGTCAGTTGAAGATAATGAGGCATAAATACACTTTATAGGGGGAAAAACCCTCAATATAGACGTTAATAAATAGCTTTGCAAAACACAAATACTCTATAAAAACTGCTTCTGGAGTAAAGGCCAATGTTTGCAAACAAAAAAGAATGTTGAGCCAAAGGGTACCAGTGGCAAACCCCTGCTGACTTTCCCCGCAGCATGCATGCTACTCACTACTTGAACTTCAACAAACTCTAGAGTGAGGATTCACATCCAGAGTGGAACAAGCAGCAACAAGCAGCTTGGCTGGATACTTGCAAACACATATTCTCTAATTTCAGTAAGTCACTGTCACGTGCACTTTGAATTTCTATTCAATAACAAATTGGTAACCGTCCTGAGAAAGTTTTGATAATTGTGTTTTTATGATTTGCAGTTCCCTTGTGGAACACATAACTGGTTACAGCTACTTCTTCTGGTCCAATACCATCAAAATACTGAAAAATGCAAACAAAAAGCCCCTCATTTTTATACACCTGTAATTAGATATATTTCCCCAGTATAATGGTGGCTCCTTCAATACTCTATCGGCAGTTCAAAAGCTTGGAGTCCTTTATCTGAATGAAAGTACAGAGCATGTCTTTCCACTTAAATACTAGCAAATTAATAATTTGTAAAGAACTTTAAAGATTGAGCAAACAGGCAGGGGCGGGCAAGACTTGTAACATAGTAAAAGGAAGAGAGAAAGCATTTCCTTACTAAGGCAAGAAGCAATTGGAGTAGGATTTTTAATGTATATTTGTTAGTCCTATAAGACAATCACGAAAACATTAATCCAAATTAAAGTTTGTGTATATGTGAATGCACTTCAGAGGTGGTATTAATATTTGTTGGCTTTGGGGAGTATAAAATCAAGGCCATGTCACCCCAAAGGTCTGTTTCATTTAGTACTGTGTTTGCAGTTCTGGCCAGCAGCACGTCTGTGGCACAGGGCAGATGAAATACAGTCTTTCCTTTTATATAGGTCTCTCATTTCTTAAAGTCTTACGTTTAAATCCCCCTAGAATTGGTGGTAGCTTCAGAACCATTGTGCTTCATAACAGGTGGTTAATAATTCTGACTGCATGAAAAAATTACCCTTTTTTAAAAAGTTATATTTTTCCTCTTTAGGAATTTAGTGAGTACTCCTTCAATCATTTGTATTATAATAGATATTTCAAAATACCCATGTTGGGATAAATCTTTATCATGGAACCTTTAGGGGATTTCTTTTCTCATACAAAGAGCTTTAGTCTCACTTCTCTATTTAATTTCCTGTAGAGATGCTTCTTATATCTCTTATCAGTAATGTCAACCTATACTTTTTTTGGTTATACTTTATATTTTAAGCAGAAGTGATACAGATTGTTGGATCGTGACTAATTTATGTAGCGATATAGTATTTTTTTTTCTTTTCAGTAATTTTTAATGTTCTCCTTACCTTTTTGAACAATTCTGTTCTGATTTGAACATATTCAAAGAACAAGCCAAAGCAAAATGAAGTTCTGTCTCCCAAGTTTCAATAGGTAACATATACAGAGAGCCTGAAGCTTATTCTCTACCAGTGGCATTTCTTTGCATTTATCATTATTTAATTTCATTAGTTTTGTGAAGGTCTTCAGCAGCTTTTCATATCATGATTATATTTAATTACACTGTGTAATTCTGTGTCATCAGCAAACTTTTTTTACCTCATCATACTGTTCTTCTGAGTCACATACTTCAAATATCATATGTCTTAGCATAAATCCTTCTATAATCCCATTGGTACCTTTTCTATGGATCAATAAAGCTGGCTTCACTCCATGTCAATAAATTGTATTTATCCATTGCTTTGAAGTTTTGTTCTTTATTCAAATTCCTATGAATTTACTTAGTATAGAGGTCAGCCTTGCTCATCTGTGCTCATGAAACTGTCCCTGGGTCCCTTTTAAAAATGGATGTTGCTCTTACCACCTTCTGTTCAGTTGTTGAAGATGATTTAGCTGATAGATAACACATCATCCTAGGAGCTCAGCAATTTCATATTTAATTTCTTTAAAACTTTTAGGTGAATGGTTTCTTATGCTGTCAATTTTTGATGACTTTATAATCTTTTTTTCCCCCTAAAACCTCTTTTATTAACACTTCAAATTGGGGCAAATCTGGAACTCATAATTTTTAAAGAATGGACAAGATGTCAAGAATCTCCCTAGCCTCCTTCACAGTGAGCACTGATGGAAAGAGACCATTTAGCTTTTCTGTTGTGGTCATAACCTTCCTTGAGTTCTCTTTTCACTCCTTGATCGTCTGTCAGCCTTACCAACATTGGCAGGCTTTCTGCTTCTGATGTGTTTGAAAAAAGCTCTATTTTTAGCTTTTATACCTTAAGCAGCTTGCTCTTCAAACCTTTTTTGGCCTTCCTTATTATGATTTTATATTCAACTTCCCAGAGTTCAAATGGAAAACCTGTAAAATGATGGCAAAATTGAAAGAAAGAAGTTAATTTTCCTACTCATTCTCCTGTCGTTCTCATGTCCCTCCAGTTCTTCTGGAGTCACTACACATCTATGAACAAGAAGTAAAAACATAATCATTGTTTTACCAGATCTTTGACTTTCTTTGATAGTCACATCAGGTCACAAAAAATAAGATTCAGTGGGGTTTGAGAGATAGAGCAACCTAGCCATGGGGAAAGGTTTTTTAAAACCATTGTCATCTTCTTATATTTTTAAATCCCTTTCCACTCCCTAATGAGATAGTTTAGTGATAGGTCACAGGAGCTTTTCCAGCTTATGACTGCTGAGAGAGACATAGTTACTGCTTTTTATACTGCTTGCAGATGTTCTACAGGGACTTGAAAGCATTCATATGATAATTAGGTAAGTTGAGATTGTAGGAATACGAATAAACAAGTTTGTAAATACCAATTATAATGCATTTATTGAGTCTGAGTTGAACAAACGTTTGTTAAGTGCTGTATTTGAGAAAGGAAGTTCAGTTACAAACTAAGTCTTAACAACCCCTGCCTTGGGGCTTCATAAGTAAAAGAGGAAGAAATAGTTCATACATTGCATCCTCACAATCTCTTCTTTTCTCATAGCTTTTTGTATCTGAAAAATCACATTTGAAGTGCCACTGTTGCACAGATAGAACATTTTTGACTGGAATGCACTTTCTTGCATCACAACAGTAGCAAGACTAAAATTTGATTTTTCCACACAATTTTTTTTTTATAATGTCAAGCACTGCTGAAGACTTTGGGGAGGCTTCATGTGACAAGGTAACAAAATACTCTGGACTTTCAACTTGAACTTCACAGTTCTTCATACACTGTTAGTTTTCAGAGCTCCACATCTGTGCACATTGTCACTCAGAACAACACAATTGGGTTTGTTAGAACATGGGGAAATTGAAGTACTCAGGCTGACAAACTCCTTCCTCCACAGGGATGGTTCTCCCTTCACTCACTCATCACTTTGCCTGTGTCATAAAACAATGTCCTAGTTTCAGCTGGAATAGAGCTAATTTTCCTTCTTAATAGCTAAGAACAGTGCTGTGTTTTGGATGCAGTATGGGAACTGGTATAAGAAGAATGTTGATAATGTTAATGATGTTTTCAGTTGTGGCTAAGAAATCAAGGACTTTTCCCCCTTCCCATGTTTAGGTAGTGTGCAGGTGCACA
Source organism: Brachypteracias leptosomus (assembly GCA_013401335.1). NCBI lineage: Eukaryota > Metazoa > Chordata > Aves > Coraciiformes > Brachypteraciidae > Brachypteracias > Brachypteracias leptosomus. Next base: position 30,811 of record VYZX01018517.1, read on the forward strand.
AGAAGCTGTGAGGCTGGGGGGGCACAGATCACTGCTGGGGCATTGGTCCATGGGTGGTGAGCAATTGCATCCTGCATCACTTGGCTTTTCCTGGGTTTTATTTCTCTCTTTTCATTATATTAGTCTTCACTACGATTATGATTATCATAATAATACTTTATTATTTTTATGTTATTTGCAGTTATTAAACTGTTCTAATCTTGACCCACGAGTTTTACTTTTCTTTTTTTTTTCTGATTCTCCTCCCAGTCTCACTGGGAGGGGAGGAGTGAGTGAGTAGCTGCATGGTGCTCAATTGCTGGCTGGGGTTCAATCATGACACCCGGTTTTCCATGTGATTCTAAATCAACTTGTACTCATCCAAGGAGAGGAGTCAGCAAATGTAAAGTACTGTCAGATTTGTGTATTTTTCTGCTTGGTTGGTTTAATCTCTTGGTTTGTTTCATTGTAGTTCTCCATAGCCAGGCAACTGTTTCCCAATCTGCAGTGCTGATCTACTGTAGATCTTCCTAGTTAGCAGCACTTTATGTTTCTGTATTCTTCAGCAGAGAGATTTCTCAGGTCAGTTCTTTGGTCTGATGAGTATGGGGATTTCTTGGAGAAATGCTATGAAAGAAAACTTTCAAACAAAAAGTACTTTCATCACATCTTCTGCATTTAGAACAGACATCAGGCAAGTTTGTTTCTGACAAGGCAGGCCTGAGGTCAAATTGAGAAGTGAATCAAATCTGCAGGTGATAATCAGACCCAGTGATGGTAACCCAGTGCAAGACACAGCCCACTGATCACCAGACAGATCCACAGTGGTGAGACAGGTCCCAGACCAAGCCAGGAAGTCAGTCTGCGGGTCAGGGTCTGGACGACAGGGTCCATAGCCAGATACAGACATCACCAGGGCTTAGCTCAAGCCTAGCATTCCTCAGAGCAGCTCAGGCAGGAATTGATAGCCCAGGGCTGAGCTTAAGTGGAGCCCCTGGGCTCAGGGGCAGTTTGGCTGTTTAGGGCCATTAAGGCCTTTTAGTGCTCTTAAGGTCCAGACAGCAAGGGGCTTCAAGAACACAGCTCAGCTGTCCATTCAGTGATGGCACGCACATCTCCCAGCAAAACTGAATGCCACATGTTCTTCAGAATTAGCTCAATGCACTTAATTTATAATATTTTAAAACAGCAATAAACTCCCTCAATACCAAAAGGAAAGATTAAAGGATATGGTGGGGGTAAAAGAAGTAATGAAGTTCAGAATGAGTTGGTATCCTTAGGGACATAGTACAGATTCATAAACGTGTACCCCTCCGAGTGAGCTTCTCTAGTAGTGCAGAGTATTTCACAGCCCTTGCAAAAGCTTCCTTCTGTTTCTATTACAACCTCACTTTTACAGGGAAGTGTAGGAGCTCCTGCATCTCGTGCTGTCTGTAATTATTGCAGTTCATTAGTTTGGCATTACACATGGATATTTACTGTAAAGTTAATATTTTTGTAGTTTGTTATCACGTGTGAAGGACATAATTCATTATGGTCACTTTCTTAAAAAAAATGCAATTTCTTCTGTCTTCTGTAAGTTACTTAGTAATATAGTTCTTGTACTTGGAGGTTACAATTATCTTACATTTTCTGCAGACTTAACACATTCAAAAAGGTGATTATTAATGAAAAAAAAGCTGAGTTTCAGTGGAAATCAAGTCAATCCACATTATTTCGTTAATCTTGTTATACACAGAGCTCTGATAGCATCTAGCGTAAGAAAAATCTGTGTTTTCTCTAATTATGAAGGCTTTGCATGCTATCATTTTTGTGATACTTTTTGCCTAGAAAGTGATAGGGAGGCTATTTCAAGCACCCAGAAATTAGAACATGGGTCTCTGATAATTGAGAAGAAAAACTCCAGCATCTATAAATACAGCAAAAGTTTAATTTCTAAGACAGTATATATAAAACACCAAATTGTTTGAAATTTACTCACTTTTTTCTCTTCCCTTCCCTCTTCATCCCCGTACCTACCATTTCAGCAGAGGCTGGCCAGCTATGCTTAGATCACAATAGAAGCCCTTTAGAAGTTCAAACTCACTGCCGGCTCTTATTCCAGTGTGTCTAGCATCCCCAAATCCATTACAGAAGAAGGTGACATTAACCTGCCAGTCCTTCTTCACAAGTTTCTTTGCTTTTCTGAAGGCCTGAGGCAAACACATGCGACCAGTCACTAAAGGATTTGGTAACGTTCCTACAGTGCAGTCAGTCTCTACCCCAGCAGCTGTTGTTTAGTGATAGATCAGTGAAGCAAAAAATTATGCTGGTATAAAAAATAGATCTTGAACCACAGCACTCATTCTTATGCCTTTGTTCTGCATTAGTGGCAAACCTCTGGGATTCATTTAGCTGTAATCATTTGTTACTGAGGGGCAGAGCGTCTTTCAGATAGTGGTGATGGAGTCACCTTTGAAACAAGTGCAAATGAGTAGAAATCATTTAGCAATCTATCCTCCCAGGGTTGCCTTTTATAACTGGCACATACTCCAAGAGCCTGTTCAGAATGTATAACACAATCATAAACATCAAAAAAAAGCATTTTGCTGCTTTATTCCTATTTTTCTGTGACAGTTTAATTAGTTTACCGTCTGGATTTGTAATCCTTTACTGAAGAATGACAGACATACAAAGCAAGCACCAGGAGGCAAATTCTGTTTCTGTTTACACTGAGGGAGAAGAAGACCTATTAGGTGTCAGATTCAAAACTCAGTGGAGTCGTTAATAGTGGTCAGTGGCTTTGGATTAACTGTAGAATTATTGCTAGAGGATACTCATAGGTGGGGCTTTTTAGCTAAACCATTTTTTCATGCTCATTCATTTTCCAACATCAAGTTGCAAAATAGAAGTTTTTACTGACTCAACACAGAATTTAGTTTGTAGTTTGCAGGTGAAGATGAAAAAGCTTCTAAGACAGCTATGAAAGTACTTGAGGCACTATCTGTTGCAAATATGTAATCGTAGTGAGGTATTTAATGCTTTAGTTTTTGCAGTTTTGGTACTGAATAAAAACATACCCAGCAGAACATTTGCATTCATGTATAAAAAAATTACACCCATCCCCCCCACGTTGTTTTGTTTTGTTATTTTTAAAACTATTCAACCCACACTAAGTAACTGAAGTATTGTCTGGAGTGGGAATGAAAACTACTGTGAAGGTCCTTGGAATTACCAACCTCACAATATAACAGAGTTTTTAAAAAAACCCAAAAACTAGAATAAAGACATTCAAAACCAACTTCAGTATCCAAGTAAAAATTTTCAATTTTTATCTGTCCATACCCCAAATTTTTCTCTTCTGGTTGGATTCAGCCTGATTCTGGATGTACATTAAGTGGCATAGATTCTCATCAGCTTTCTGTATGAAGTACAAAGAGTTGTTATTCTGCACATGCCTACAAACATCTGTGGAAAAGAAGAACTCATGTCTACATTAAGCTAAGGCCTAAGCTGAATCACAGCTTTTCTCCTCTGATTTTATCTGAATTCCTCCACCTTGGCTGGAAAGGAGGAAGTTGACTGCTTCAGTCATGTAGGAGTTTCTGGTTCCATTTTTACTACTTGGATTATTTTGGTCAATAATAATTTCAAATTAAATACCGAGTCAGTAGTAAGTGAGAAAGCATCTCCTGTATTCTAACTTAACAGTTCTAAACTGAGTTTAACAAGTATAATTCCCTCACCCTCAAGTATGTATGTAATTGTTATATATAGTATCTGCTTCAAGCTTAAATATATCACCACTTTACATAATTATCATAATAGACAACTTACATTTAGTCTATCACTTAAAATACCTAGCAAAATTTGTGAACACTATGTTATGTTTATTAGCAGTAATTCCCATGGAACTACTACATTTGAAAAACCAGAGTTGCTTGGTTATGTCTAAATATGTAAATCAAAGCCAACTTCCTTTGTGGTTGTAAGGGTCAGCAAAAAGCATGTGCTTGTCCTAGCCATTGAGAGGACATATCCAGGGAGATTCCAAGCAATGATGTAAATACTGTCTTTTGTCTACCTGTGCTGCTTTTGGCCGAGATAGACGTTATTTTCTTCAGAGTAGCTGTTATGGGGCTGAGTTTTGGATTTGTGCTGAAAAGAGTGTTGATAATTCAGAGATGTTTTTGCCACTGCTGAATGGTGCTTACACAGAGTCACAGCCTTTGCTGCTCCTCACCCCACCCCAACAGTGAGGGTTTTAACACAATAAGGTGGTTATGATTAAAAAAAAATGCACTCAAATATTCTATACGCTGGAAAAAAAAATGGTCCCTGCCATTCTCCACACATTAGGACTGGTGAGAGAGATGTTGGTACTCTCCCTTTCACTGAGATCCAGCAGTGTAGAATCTGTGTGCCAGCAGCCCCTCAGTGAAGCAACAACTGAGTGCAGGCTGAGTGAGTGAAGGCATCTGGGCAGAGACCTTGGTGCTTCCATCTTCATCTACCTCCAGCTGCCCCCATCATGCTTTGAAATGTTGAGTATACGTAGAGCGGAGGAGCCATCATGTGCTCGAAACAGCATTCTGGACCCTTGAGTGTAGCCCTGGACAGTTTATATCAATTGGGTGTTGTGAAAACTGCAAACTTACCAAAGCAACAGTTTAGAAAAACTTTTTTTCCTTTTAGATGCAGTATATTAGATTTTTAATGAATTGCTAATGTTTTTAACTTAAGGGTTAAGTATTGAGGATACTGATATGGTATCAACTGAACTTCTTTATGAAGCTGTCTCCTTTTTAAACATGCCTGATAATGAAATAGCCAATCTGGGAAATAGCAAATAACTTGAACGTGCAATGGAATCAAGCTTTTCAACTGTATGATTCTTCCCAGAAAGAAATATGCTTTTTATCTCTTTAAAATATAATTATAAAAATAGAAGTTTAATTCTACCAAGAACATGAAAAAATGACTGAGAATAATAACATTAATGCTTTATATAAATTTACTGTTTTTCAGTATGCTGAAAAGATTGGTAGTAATCAGACAAATAGACCAGCAGCAGTGACTGTTATTTATTGTATGGATGCAGCTAATCCTTCAATCTTCTATCTCCTTTCTACTTAGTCCCTGGGCTAAAGTAAAACTCCACTAATACTGACTAGCGGAAGTGTAACTTTCTCCTTCCTGTGGTGTAGCAGCCTCATCTTTCACCTGACTCTCCATTTACCAGAGCCAACTGAGAAGCGTTGTTTTACTAGGAACTGGAAAAAAGTCTGAACCTGGCCCCTTACTCCAACTTTTCTCTTCTCTCATGTGGTACAGCACCGTCCTAAAAATTCTTTTTCTAAATTCAGAGAAGTAGGGGAAAATCTCAAATGTATTCCAGGTATTTCCTGTTCTCCAGGCCTTCACTGAACTCCCAGCTTTTGCTTAGGAACCGAACAGATTAGCTGTGTACACTCTGCAGACTCTCTTTGCGGTGGGTGTGGGCAGTTCTGCACAAATCCTTTGCCTAACGGTTACTGCTGTGGCACAAACAGCTACCAGACTATAGATCTCGTAATGTTTTGACTTTAGGCTGTGTTAGATATATATACAAGCTGGTTTATGGCCTCCTTTGTAAGCCTAATTCACTGACTAATTCTGCCATTGTCAGAATACAAAGCTATTATTTCTAGAAGGTATCTGGCAATAATTGGGAGGTAGGACTGAATGGCAGGAGAAGGAAATAGAAATGTAAATGGTCACAATCAGCTTACATAAAGAAAAAACCCAACACTGGAATCATATAAATTCATAATTTATATGATTCCAGTTATCTAACGTGGAACTTTATTGCAGGATGGGCACAAGTATTTTTTAATCAAGAAAAAACGTTCTGTTTGAAAGCACTGACAGTTCAACATCTCTCTGAGAATGTGCCCCTTAATCAAGGCTGTAGACAATAAGATGCAAGGAGGAATCTTAGCCCTTGCAGACAATCTGATACCCACCAAAGGCAGCTGTCCTGAACAGCACAGAGAGAATACAAAGCATTTGTGTACTTCAGTGTTTTACTTTGTTCATCCAAAATACCAAGCATGATACACTGTTGTGTGTACTGAGCATGTTTTTGCTCTGCTCTGGCACTTTTAGCAGCTGCCTCAGCTGCCTGTTGGTCAGTGCATGTCCCATTTACTCTTTAAAGCTTACTACTTCAGAAGCAACCTAATACACCTGCCCTCCTGTTTGTAGGAGCAGGGTTGTGGTAAGGAGGCTTAACCTATGAAAAATTTGTTATTTTAGAGTCTGCTGTAATTGTTAGCCAGGCCTGTTTCCTTCTGAATAGTCAAAAATCATGAGGGCTGTTGTCAGGAGAGGTTGAACGATTCTGCAGAAGTACCTGGATAAGGTAAGAATAATGTTACAGATTATGTGAATGAAGTGGGTCCTCAGTCCACTGTGGAAACAACAAATGTAGAGTGCTGATATTAAGTGATTCAATGGTCAAGGAATAGTCAAGCAATATAGAGAGTTGTTCCATACCAGTCATGGAGTGTACAGATCAGTGATTGCCAGTAACTATTAGATGGATAAAACAACGTCAGCAGAGTAAAAGCAGTTTTCGTGCCAGACATGCAAGCCCTTCAGATATGTGTCTTTAACCATTCTAACACTAAACCAGCACATTTTAATGGACGTTTGTAATGAGCAACATGCTTTTTCTCTGGTATATTGTTCAAGATACCTAGCAACACTTTCAAGCGTACGCAATTTATAGAAATGATCTTTTCCAAGATTATCAATTACTATATATTTTGTTGTTGAAATATAAAGACAATTTGTGAATACAATTCCTTGTTTTGCATGGTTATTTCTTGTATTAGTCCAAGTGAGATAATGCATCCATGGTCTGTTAATCTTATTTGATTTCTTTTTTACTCTTTGCATTAATGATCAATTATAATAACATTTTGTGTTGCATCTGACTCTTTGCTATCTAGTACAGAATCCAAAAAGCACTATTAATAGTGGGTTCAATCAATTTCTAAGTGCATACATTTCCTCTAGGTACTGATCTAATTGCAATCATAGAAGACATTAAAGAAACATGCTCTAAAAATGGGAAAATGTATAAGTTAGAGTGCCAGATACAATGAATAAACATGTATCTGATTCTTCTAAGTGCTTTTGGAATGAAAGTTTATTAATCCACATAAATTCACATAAATATCTCTAATCAAATGCATATTTCCAGCCGCCTCACAAAATGTGATTTACACGTTTGTCTTCCAAGACAGCAAACACTTTCAGCAGCCATACCTATGTTATTGAACATGGTTCAATTTTATCACAGCTCTGCCTTTTTAAAAGTGCATTTAATGTATCAGGACCCTGAGTGCATAAACAGTGGCCCCAGCCAGCCAGCCTCCCTTGGGGCTCCTACCCAGACCCTGCCCATGCACCTGGGGCTCAGCCTTTATCCATTAGTTCTCATTTGAGCTACATCATAAATGTCCTTGTTTTCAGTCCTGCCTCTGGTGCTGCCTCCTTGGTAGACCTCATGTATGCATTGCCACTTAGCTCAGCTCCTGGTCTGACTCCTCAGATGTAACCTGCAGTTTTTATCTGTAACTTTGGCCATGTCTCCCAGGTAGACTGCGGACCTGTGTCACAACCCCTCTGTCAGTTGCCTCAGACCTCAAGTCCTTTTGCTTCTGACTGGACTTGGTTTGAACCCTGGACCTGGCTCACCACTTGTCTTATTTGGGGTAGTCAGTGGACTTTGTTATCAGCACCAGCCTCGGCCTGCAGTGTTTAGACCCTGCAGATCTGTGCTGGAGTCATCCTTGGCTCCTGGCTGCTTCCTGACCTAATGAAAGTGTTGTGTCTCTGATATACAGTGTAGTTTTCATACTAGGAAAACTATTGCTTCTCTTGGAAAGTAATCACAGCTGGGCAATAATAGGAGAAAAAGACAAGAACAAAGCACCCAAATTACAGTTCATATGAAGTACAAGGGCAGTGAATATTATTCAATATTGAGCTAGAACAGAAAGGCTTAACTACTTCTGAGCTGGAATCTCTTCTCCACACGAAGAGTTTTGCATTTCAGTTTCAGTTCTAGTGCAGGAGGGAAGTTAATGTTGCAATGTATCATTTTCTACTGAGAAGAAATATAACAGGAAATTGGGGTTTTTTCCTGTCATCCTTGATCTCTGAACAGCTTGGTATCAAAGAGGTCTAATTTCTTGCAAGTTTAAATCAGTGTTTAATGTGTATTCCCAGTGCTAACTAAAATTGGTAGCATGATACTATTTGTCCATCACCTGTCTGCTCTCCAAGTAATAAAGTACTCTGAGAAATAGCACAGTAAAATTCAGGGCAGTAACCTTTGCTAGAGAGTAAGCAATATTTAGAAGAAATAGTATTCAGATGTGGAACCCTTTTCTAGATCACAGTACCTGTGTATACAGTCTTTAGATAGCTACATTATATAGGTTGATTCAAGTGCTGAAAAAAATATTCCATGTAAGCCAAAGAAATGTAAGGGGGGAATAAAAGCCATTCTGTTTTCCCAGATTTTAGTCTAAGTAACATTCTTGGAGATTTCTAGTTAAAAAGATTAAAAAATTCAAATGTTGTACATCTTTGTTTGGAAAAACTAAAAGAAATGCAGTCTGTGGAAGCCTACTTTGTATTGTTATGCATCAATTTAAACAAATAGAAAATATTCATATTTTATTATAGTGTGTTATAAACTTCCTAAGTTGCAGTTTTCTAAATTCTTTGTTGCCCATTCTGGATAAAACATGAAGAACGGTCAAGTTAAGGAAGAAAGAAAGAAAGAAGGATGGAAGGAAGAAATGGGACACATTTATGCGAGATCTTCAAGAAATTAAAAATCATTGTTGAGATGATGTCAGGTAGTAGGGTAATACATTTCTGGACTCAGGAGAATTATTGTTACTCTCTAGTGTACTCCCTAGAAGACCAGGAGGAGAGTTGCTTTTCCCTGAGCGGGTGTGTGTTAGCGGTCACCATGACTGTGTTGACTTAGCTGGTGGGTGAATTATTTTCTTTATTGAAGGAATGATTTATTTCTTCAAGACTTTCCCTGAAAAGTTTTTTCATCAAAGTATGAGACCAAACAAATTTTGAGAGCTTATAGCATTTTTAATTCAATTTTTACAAACAATTTCACAGAATTCACATCTTAGAATGAGGAGCATCTTAACAAGAGTAGAACACATTGTCTTTAAAGTATTTGATGTGCTCAGAGCAGAGATGCACAATTCCTGTCCTTTCTACTCTCTCTTGCCCTTACATCACTATCACAGGGTCAATTTGACAAGTTGCAAAAGAATCTAACTGCATTTCTAGATAAAAAAAGGAAATTATCATAATGCTTTCTTTTAAACTGGCAGAAAATAGCTTTGGTGTTTGATGGGGTCTGATAAATTCAGTTAAAGTAGAAATAGCAAATTTTCGTGGAAGATTTTTCTTCCTGGGAGCTGTTTTCTCTGGTTTTAACCTGCAATCAAAGTATTCTAATGTTCACTTTCAAGGACTATGTGGTAGCTGGTGAATGTAATATGCTCCCAAATGATATCTGTTTTTTGTGCTGAAGTTATCAAATGTATTATTAGACACTTAGGCATGTACCTTTCATTTTGCTCTTTTAAGCTTGCTCAGGGCAAAATATTTTTCTCTTCGAGACAGGAGTGAATTGCAGCTTTCAGTTTGCCATGAGATCTGTGTGTAGGCACATAGAGATGTACACATATTCTATAAAACAAATACTGAGGATTCAAAGCTTCAATGCTAGCTAAAGTTACAGCCCACCCAAAAACAGTTTAAAAAAGGAAAAAGCATCCATGGTGCAGTACTCATGGCTGTGGGCAAGCTTTTATCCCTCTATTCTAGCTACATAAATGGGCTGCCACTGATTGTGCTCTTTGTAGCGATGAGTTGTGCTTTCATTGCTTTCAGATACACTGCTCAGGAGCAATCGACAGCAAAGAGGTGGGTAATTCAGTCCTCACACACAACAGTTTAATCCCATAAGTAGTCACATTAGAGCTAAGGGCTCTAGTTCCTAGTTGTGTGAATTTATCAGAGCAAGGAGGCCTTGGGCAAAGTTTGACTAAGCAACTCTTTTCAAACTGTGATGTGGATGATTTTGAAATTCTTGCCAGTCTTCATCCACAAGGAACAACTGCTTATAGTGGGAACAATATATAAGACACAGGCCTGGAAATGTTTAGAATTGTTTTAGAATACTATTCCTCAGTTGACTCAGCTTCATTTTTTTCACAAAAAAAGTTCTGCAAAGCTCTGTTGGCTTTGGATATTTACCCACTATCACTCGTATCAGAATTATGAGATTTAATCAGACCAGTTCTTCTTCACAGTTGTCAGTACTTGGTACTAACTCTGAGCACGGTTAGTCAGCAACATGATAAACAAGCCTCAGGTGTCACAGCTGTACCTGCCCATCATTGTGTTGCTACTGCTGACAAAAAGAACGTTGGAAATTGTTTAGCAGAGCAAAAGTAACCATTTGATATCCTCAAAATGATACTTCAGAACTAAACTAACCTATTTTTAAGCACCATTATGTATAATAACATGTAATTTCCATGTATAAATAGAAGTTAATAAGTAAAACATTGTTCTGCATTTGCTTATTATTCCTATAAGACAGTAATACTAGAGGAAACTAGAAATTTGCTTGTTATACGTTTGAATGCGTGTCTAACTTTACACTAGCTAGGAACAATTTTACAGAAACCCACACAAAAGATTCTGAAATGACCTTTCTGAATAATTGAAGATGGATTTACATTTTTACCAGCATCTCCATAAACTCAGTATGGCATCAATGACAGTTTACCACAATATCAGCTGTAGAGTCTCATTTACAAATATATTTAGAGAGTTTTACTGTAAGTAATGAAATTATTAGAGAGCAACCAGGACAAATATATCTGAATGCTAAAATATGCTTTATGATTTCAATAATTTTCACAGTAAATATAATATTTTCTGAAGACCAGGTGGATAATAGCTGAACTTTGTGCAGTTTTGGAGTGGGTGGGTAATGAACTTGCTGTTTTCCCACCTTCCAACCCATATACATTATTAAATGTACTGAAAGTAGCCACAGATATTTTCTAGGTGTAAGTGGATACTTCGATGATGGAATTTCCCCCTATATTCCTTCTACTCTAGACTGTAAGTGATACCATCTAATTAGCAGAGAAAATAAAACCCCTCTGATAAATTTCCTTACTTCAAATCGAAACTTCTAAAAAAAATATTTCAAGCTGAAACTACTTAAGTGTCACTTGCATTGGAAAACATTTTCTATTAGTAAAACCCATGTAATTTTAAAGAAAAGATAGCATGTATCTAGTACTACAAATGTCTGCTTGGAGTTTGAATTCATTGACAATTTTAAGTGATGCACAGGGAGGTACAAGCCCAGGTGTCCGGTACATGTCAGGATAAGAAGTCACACTTGCCACTTCCTCGTTCCCATCTCTAGCTGCCAGGGCTCTGGTAGGTAAGAAGGGGCTAGTCTTAGCAACGGGATACTAATGACAAGAACCTTTTACTTATTGTTTCAGTGAAAAATTGTGCTCCATTACAAAAATAAAGACGAGGAAGCACACTACTTTAATGCAGCTTATGCATGTATATGCTTTTTTACCTTTCTAAATGCAAAATTATAATTTTCAAAAGTAGGATTTCTCATTTTTAAAGGAAAGCAGACTCTCAGTGGATGTAGCAGTATACTTTTTTTTTAGGTTTTGGTTGGGTAGCCAAAATAAGAGCATCAATAATAATATTATAATAACTTAGCGTTATTATAAAGAAAAGTGAAATCAGCATCCTCTGTGGAAAAGACAAGGAGTGTCTGTCAGTTCTGTGCCTCACATCACTAAGCACAGATTTGCAACCAGAGAAAAACAGTCAAAGCAGGCTGCTCATTAACAAGGGTTTACTTGAGGTGATACTCTTTAGCAGGCTACTACCTATGAAATTCGGAGCAGCCTGGCACTTAGTTGGTTCTGAGCTGTTCTCATATCAGCTGGAAGATGGAAAGGTGGCTGGAAACTACATCTTGGTAAGACCGAAAAATCACTGCAGTTTGGTTGGGTACATGCAGATGACTGTTAATTTAGTCTTACATAACTTCTTCTGGGTGTGAGAGAACATAAAGAATATAAATATATTTTGTTTCTTTGTAAAGTTTCTTTGGGCGATACGTGTATAAATGAACAGAACAAAATGTACATAACTACAGGTTAAGGACATCTCTGCCTGTGTCAGACAGGTGGTGAAGTTAATAAATATACTAGTCATTAAACACTTTGCTATTTTTAATATATGTGTTTTACCATTTTCAAATCTTTGTCTTGTGCGCAGAAGGATCTTTTTTCCCCTCCTCCACTGTCAAAATATTATTCTAAGAAGAATTATATGATTGACTATTCTGATCATAAGAACTTTCTTCTGTATTTTTCCTGCTTCAGAAATCAGTAATATAACACTACTATGACAATTATCAAAGACAGCTTTCCTTTCAAAATTATGATGAGTCTTATTGTAATCATCAAGGCTTCCTTATATGCATTGGCCTTTGAACATCCCTCTTAACTTTTTTACTTCAGGCTCTGATGATAAAATGACATAGAAATGAATCAATGAATGCAAAAGATCATCAGAGTAGGTGGAGTAATATTGTATTTATTTGTATACTTCTCACAATCCAGTGAACCTTTTCATCATTTTACTGCAGAAAAGGAAAAATCCACACAGTCAGGATCTGATTTTCAGTTTCACATCCCATTAATTTGATTTTGTGTTCTACTTTAGCTTTAAAAAGTAAATTTTAAAAGACAGTTTGCATTTAAACTGAAAGAATAATGTTCACATTCAGTGGCTTACTTAGAAGATCCTGACAGGGTTTGCACAATCGTGGTTTTATATGTGTATATGCACCCATAAAAATGAAATTATGCCTGGTTTATTCAGAGTTCTTGAGAGGAGTTTTTATACAAAGCTTGGTTCCTTGTTAGAGGAACTCAAAGACCAAAATGTTGAATGGGCAAGAAACACATTTGCTTAACAATAAATAGTTTTTAAAGACTTTACATTCTCAGAGACATTTAGGACTGTAACTTGTCTTGAATATTTTAATGTGCATTTGGTCATATTCCTTATGAATGTGACATACACATCTTATCAAACAACATGACTAAAGAGCATCTCCTTCCTATCTGGCAGTTACACAAAGCTGGGGAGAGAAGACTGACTCCTCCTCAAGCCAGGAACAATGACACAAAAAAGATTTGTAAGAAGTGGATTTAACCTCAATCATAGCTTGCTTTCTTTTAGTCTTCAACTGATACTGTTTAAGAGATAATTTTGCCCCTTTAAATTTTCTGCTTCTGTCCAGTTTTCATTAATCTCCATATTTTAAAAGTAAAGTTGGATGAACTCAATGCAGGCAGTATTTTTCTGGTGTCAGATACAGATTTTCTCCTGGAATTATTTTCGGTGTTTACTATGTACAATTTAAGGTGACGCAGAGCTAAAGTTACCTCCAAGGCCTTTAGGAGAATTTAGAGCAGCCTCTGGAGTAGTCTTAATTTCTGCCCGTTTTTGTCGTTCTCTCTTGCTGTCTCTCCTAATAAGTAAAGGGAAAGGCTACAGGACATGGCAAGTTGTGCTGCACCTGAAATACTCAGATTCTCCCTCAGTAGGAGGCATTTCCCAATGACTTTTTTTTTTTTCCAAAGTTTATTAGAGAGATTAATAAGAAATCCATTAATTTTAGCTTCAGCATTCTTCTTCTGCTCCACCCCCTCCAGGCAAGTACTATGATTCTTGTCATAGTCAAGCTATTTTTTGCATTTATCTAAGAAAGTTACAAATATCCATGTTTCTCATTGAACAAATTCAGGTCATTAGTTACCGTGGTGCAGAAAGTATTTCATCAGAGGATGCTGTGGAATGTTGATTTCTATAAAAAATAGTATCAAAGATGCTGCATTTCTTTTCACATTAAAATAGGATTATCCTTCATTCAGGTGGCTATGTTTGTCCTCTCTGTTTGATCTTTGAAATAGTTATATTGGTTTCTCTCTGTTTTTTTCTTATTTGAGGTGTTTCTTTGCAAGAGGATTACCTTTGTCAGGAAGATTTCCTTAGTGCCATTTAAAAACCTTTCCCTCTTCTTCCCTGACCTTGTATTTTTGTATGCATTGTAGTTTAAAAATTTTCTGTTTAATCTTATCCTGTAGTGCAATCTACATTTCATTGCTACCCCTGCTGTAATCATTTTTCAAACCTGCAGATTTATTCTGTGTTCTTCCTCCTTCTAAGTGATGTGCTATATTTGACATACGCATCTTTTTCACCTTTCATTACTCTGTTAGCTCATTCTTTTCCATGTAGCCTTTCTCTCTTTGTGAATTTATTTCCAGGCAGCATGAAGCCTCCAGATACCAAATGGTTTTTTACCATTTCCTATGTCCTTCTACTTTAAAGAAAAGGTTTCACTCAACTTAGCAGAGTAAATCTGTGCTGCTTTGTACATGATTATTCACAGTTGGTATATCTGACAGTGAGTTGTTTATGGAAACTTGAAATTTGTCTTTGAGGTAATGGTGATGTTTGCAAAATAATTTTTGAAAGCAGAAAGAACAGTTTTCAAAATGAATGCTTTCAAAATTTTACCTCAGTGGGTGTTTGGAAAATTTGGTTTATGGCTTTTCCCTTTCATCCTTTCAAAATTTAATCCTGTTTCATCTCTTCTACTTTGTACCATCCACTTTTGACTGCAAGCAGATAAAGGCAGAGGATATCCTTATAATTTCTAACACATTGGGCCTGATTCTGAAACCTGACCAAACATTGAAATGCCCTCAAAAGAAGAAATTTCTCTGCTTTAATATGCGTGATCAAATGCCTGTTTTCATAACACAGTGGTATTTCCAGGTCAGGTTTTCATGGATCCTTCTTAGGTTCTGCATGTATTTTAAAGTGTTTGTTTGTTCCAATGCTTAATCTCAGATTTTCATGAATACCTATTAAATAAGAAAGTAATTGTTTTCACTGTGATTTATCATTGGATATTCACTGTAATAATGTGCAGAAATTATTTATGTAATCAAAAGGTTTCAAAGTGAAGAGGTCAAAGAAGAACATACAGCTTGTAGAACTGTTTCTCTAGACTGTTTCAGAAATAAAACGTTTTAGTGCTCTAAATATATAGGATTTTAGATTAGACTCTATGTTCTGGTATCCGAAGGGGAAAGCAGATAAAGGAGATGTAAGAGCTACATTCAAAGTGAGTGTTGGGATCTTTTCACTTGTTGTGTATTAGAGATGTACCACAGCTGGCTTTTGTGATTCTTCCTAAGTTACTATATACATTTTTAAACAAATATTGCTTTCTCTGAGCCTGAAAGTCTTTGGTTATAGCTCAGAGCAGTTCAGCAACTGGTATAAAACTAGCACTGTGCCAACAATGCAATGTTGTGTGTCCTTAATTCTTCAGGGACGCTTTTAGCACTACGTTTGTAGATTTTCCATTTACCCATTAAAATGATTGTGTTCAGTGCTTCCTATACCCCTTTGTCCTGAAATTATCAGTTATTATTTTCAACTCACTGAAAGCAGTACTTTAAAACAGGTATTTTTATGGGTAAAATCTGGGAAAAATAAGTGAAGCAGATGAGCTTGACAGAACAGTAGAAATAATACATCAGTCTAGACAGACTGATTAACCCTTCCTTTGAGCAGCAGCAAAAGCACTGACAAG
The DNA here is from genome assembly GCA_013401335.1 of Brachypteracias leptosomus. Lineage (NCBI taxonomy): Eukaryota > Metazoa > Chordata > Aves > Coraciiformes > Brachypteraciidae > Brachypteracias > Brachypteracias leptosomus. Next base: position 46,598 of record VYZX01018517.1, read on the forward strand.
AGTATGTGCAACTTCTAGAAGGGATGAGTTTGGATCCAGAGGAGAAACATACATTAAAAACCTGCTCTCTCTTGCAGTTAACCCTGGCGTTGCATCAGTAAAGACTGCACGAAACTTCTTGTGGCTGGTGAGCTGAAACTTCATTGCCAAGTAGCTTCTGGTTTCAGACCTGACAGAAAGTGGCAACCACCTTTCATCTACTTTATCCAGACTCCAGAGGTGAGTGCAAAAACCAAATTATGTATGACTTTATGAGCAAAATTTTGAGCAGCTGGAAGCAGCAGAACACA
>VYZX01018517.1:51753-68881 GCA_013401335.1 Brachypteracias leptosomus
CACTAAGTGCAGCACCTTAAATCCTTACTTTGTATTTCCTGGCTGTCAGTTATAACCAGACATAAAATGGGAAAACCTGAAAATGCCGTTTGACTTAGGAACAGCTCAAGTGTTTATTCCTTTGCAACATAACCTCTAGTTGGATTGATACGCTTAATGAGTTGTAAATCCACATTTTTCTTTGCCCTCAGCTCAGAGAGTCAAGGAATTTTATTTTAGAACTTCCCCCTCCAAAACTATTGTATTAAAGCCATGCAAAATGACAGTTTCATCTTACATGGGTTTATGCATATACGTTCCTGAAATTACAATCAGGAAACCTGAAGGATCAAGTTTTAATGTGGACCCAAAGTAAGCCTGGAGAACAAATCATCTAGGTTTGGGGTTTTTTTTTTGCAAAGTAGTTGAACATTGAGAACCATATCTAAGTGAAGAGGTCTCATGTAATCAGTTCAAAGTTCTGTTTCATGTTTCATTGTAAACTAAATCTTCACTTGTTCATCTGGCATCTCTGAATTAATTACTTCGCCATTGCTCTTTCAGAAATTGTAAGACGAAGAAATACTTCTTGTCAGTTGAGACATCCCCATAAATATGTGAGAATAGTTTGAAACACTTTAAAATTAATTAAAATATTTCAGATGTAGTAAGGCATTGATACGAACTAGAACTACTTTTAGAAATTACTTTGTTGTTGGTATGATTTTCATCCTTAGACAAGCATGGGGTGCAGGTATTGATGGCTCTTTCAAGCTGAGATTTTCAGAAAAAATACAGAAGTTTGCTAAATCTGTGGGAAGGCTGAGTGTTCGTAGAATGCGATAGTAACTACAGCTGAGGGTGGTAATCATTGCACAGCTAGATTCATAGGCGTAAAGTGAGAGCTATTTACACGAGACCATAGAGTGAGAATTCTAAACTACTCATAGCATGTACATGGTGGATAGCTTTGGAATATTTGGTCTCAGCATTCATACCCATAATAAAATTTAATAGAACAGTAGCAGCATATAAGGAACTAGTGAAGATGCTAAAAATATAAGAATGCTGTATATCCAAATACCCTAGATGGAACACCCACTCTATTATTTCAACAAATTAAATGAGAAGAGGGTTTTGGCTTTCATAAACTAAAGAAGTATAGCTCTCTCACCCTGTTTAAAACTTGATTTTTAGAGAAAAGTAAAACAAAAGCAAGTGTTACTTGAATTTTATTTTGGCTGATATCACCTCTGATCTCATCTTAATTTCAGGAAGGTTTTATACAGAAAAAAATGACCTATGGCTATTTAGACTGTTACTTTATATTCAAGGCTGCATAGTGATGAGTCTGACTATGAATACATGTTTGTCAACCTGTAGTATTCACATTCAGGTATAGCAGCTGTTAGGTGGTATATTATACTGTTCAGTAGAATTCATAATACTTATGAAAAAACAGGAATGTCTTTTTTGTGAGAACTACCATCATCATTTTTCGTGTTACTGTCTCAGAATTGGAAGTTTTCAATTGTAGTACTAGGTCTTAGCTAGATTTTTAATACAAGAATGTTTATCATACTTTCTCCTTGGGAAGAAACATTTAGTAACAAGAAAAAGTAGAAATAATTTTCACTTACGTCCCAATCTTTTCTAAAGTTATTTAGCACTTTACACTGAAGGAACATGTTCTCTGAAAAAGAAGCAAGTACAAAGGAGACCTGGGAAAACAAAGAAAGAGAAATGGTGGTTGGAGAGTACCATGACACAGCAGAAACACAGAACAGCCAGAGATTTAGTCTCCAATTATGCCAGTATACATTTGAGAAACAGTGTTTGGAATTTGTTCCTCATACTCTGTTGAACAAATAATTATCTCCACTCCTGTCAGCTCTGCACTACCCTTAGCTCTCACAGAGACTCTTCTTTTATTCTCAGAGGTAGTAAAATTACCTGCTTTAAGAGTAGGTGTTCTTTTCTTCTCTGGGAAATAGCTCTGCTTGAGAACACTTTCTGAAGTAGTAAGACAAAGATTAATGGAACTTAGGAAGTAAAACTGGCTGTTTTCCTTATAGTCATAGAATCATAGAATGGTTTGGGTTTGAAGTGATCTCCAAAGGTCATCTAGTCCAGCCCCCTACAATAAGCAGGGACATCTCTAACTAGGTCAGGTTGCTCAGAGCCCCATCAGGTGCTCCTGTCAGGTTGTTAAAAACCTGGTAGAAATCAAGATGTTTATAACTGAGATGTTCATCAATAAGTTGATTTAAATTCTGTCAGTGGTATTGCAGCTACCCCTGGCATGAATAGATTAGTCTGAGAATGGTGATTTATCTGTTACATCTTTCAATGGAAAAAGTAACGTTTTTTCACTTATTAGTAAACCAGTTGAAGACTAGAGGGCAAACCACTGAATCCCCAATAAACAGAATTTTAGGACACCTGAGACTACTCATTTTTTTTTGTAGAAGTAAGTGTCACACCAAGAGGCTTCATAGTTTTCTCTTTATCTGCCAACTCACAAATGGATGCAAGAAATTGCACTTGTCTCTTTTGAACTTATCTTTTTCTGTGCAGAATGTCCTCGCCATCTGCTAATTACGCTGTCATATACCCTTTGGGAGATTGCTCCTAGTCTGTTCTGCTGATGTCACTTGTCGAAGTGTGAGAATGGCTTCATCACCTTGTAGTTAGGACTTCCTTAGAACTGGGAACAAGGTGAAAGATTTTTGCTTCTGATCTACTCTTTCCCTAATTCAAAGCAGAACTTTCAGATGGGTGATGTCTATTCACATGTCCTGTGTTAGAGTAAATATTCTATATAGTTGATAGGGAAAGAAAAGTACTACAGCATCCTTTTTACCTGAAAGTTTTGTCTTGAGTGAAAACAAAGCACACCCTTTTGAGTCCAATATCATGTTCATTAGACATGAAACAAATATACTGATGGAAATAACATGATTTGTTTCTGCTTTGCCCAATTAATTTTCTTTTTGTTCAGCTGTCATACTGAAGAGTAGCCTTCACTCAGCTCTGAACATTTTTGTATTTTGACAAGGTCCAAAAGTTTTCATCAATTTTTTTTTCTCAGATTGACTATATTTTCTTCTTTTGCAGCAGCTGGAAGTAATTATATTTTATCAGTTAGCTGGCTAAATGGTTATTGGTCAAGAAGTCTCTAAAGGAAATAAAATTTTATTGTAAAAAAATAAAACAAAAACCAACATATGAATATATATAGGGTTTAACTTATTCCCAGTGTTTGCATGGCCACACACGGAAGTAGGAAAAATGAGCTTATCTCATTTCCATGATACAGTACAGTTTGATGCTCCCATTCCTTTGAGCTTTGAGAAGGCTTTTTCAAACTGTTCCTCAAAATGCAAATATGTGCTGTGTTTTAGCCTACCAGGGCAGCATGTATGCCAGGTCAGATTACTGTGTAGTCTAAATACTTGATTTTGTACTGGGAAAACTGCTTTTTCTGCAGGAAGTTTTAAGTACCTAGGTTAGAACTACAGGATAGTTTTTGCTACCTGCTCAACCAGACCATTAGCCTGTTGCAAGAGTGATCTCAGTTGTTGACATGATTAATTGTCCGAAGATAAAATGGAGTGGAGACTGTTACTATACCATGTATTTCTGTAGGGGAGTATTTTTTTTCATTAGGGAATTGCTTAAAAATGTTGATGGCTTAATTTCCATGGAAATAATTCTGCTTCTGTTACAGTCACTGCTCAAGGATTTTGTAAACTCCAGTAGAAGGCCACTGCATAAAGCAGCATATAAAAGCGAGTCATTTGCCTGTTTTTCCTAATGAGATGAATCATAAGGAAAAAGCCAGGTTAATGTTCCAAGGACCTTAATTAGAATCAGGTGAGAGCTTGAAAAGGCAGCTAAGGTGATTTCAGGCAGTGCTTATATGAAAAGCCTTAATTAAGAAGACTGATGGCCTTTTACTTAAGTCTCTTCAAGACTATACAGAATCCTGTTGCAAACCATATTTGAAATCCAATATGTTTGTTAGCAAATAAAACGGCGTCTTTGTGGCTACAGTGGACTGTAGAGCAGCCTGCTTTCTGAAGGCTACTAACAGAAATGCAGTGCCACAGGGGGGCATAGAAGAAAATACAATTAAATAGGAATTCAATATAAAGTTTACTGGTAATTGAAGCATTCATGAAATTACAAATATTTCAGTACAAGTGCAGTAGAAATAGTTGAATGGTGGATTACGACAGTATTTTATAGCTAAGACTGCTATGATTTTATTTCATTTGCTTGCAATACACAATCTCACATGGAATTCAGTTACTAATCTTAAAAATCCACGTAAGCTTTAAATTTATCACTTTAGTCAGGATTTTTTTCTTCCTTTTTTTTCCCCCCCTGTAAAAACAATAAGGTATATGAGGTATTTTAGCTGCAGGGTGCATATTTGGAGATAGTGCTTCCTGCAGAGCTCCTCTGCCTTTCTTGTAAATTAACTGCAAAAAACCCGGTCATGTTTCAGTATGACATTTAGTTTTCTAATCTGTTTAATGCCATGGTTTGCACATGATGTGTTCTGATGTGCTTTTATGTTTTTGGTACTAAAAAAACGCATTAGAGTTGCAGTAGGGATTCTTTTCACAGACAATAAAACTTGTAACAAATTACATATTTCAAAAGAAATATAACAAAAGACCTAACCTTTCATCATATTCATTATTCTAAAAATACAGCCCACATCTTCTCTTTCTGATTGTTGATATAATGTATGAGCATCATTTTGGACACATATACATGCTGCATCCCTTGTAATTGCATCTGTGCATATTTTAATGACTTGAGACTGAAAATACAAGGTTAGCATTTGAATCGTCTCAAGTAGTCACTTGAGAATTTTTGTAATCAATAATTATGTGTGTGCATGTGTGTACCTGTGAGTACATATACAGTCCCTCAAACTCTCCATTTTTCCAGGGTGGAAGTATTGTCTTGTATTTCAGCTGTAGAGAAGTATAATTAAATCATCATATTTTTCAGTTATTCGTACATAAGACTTCATAAAAGGAAGGAAAATGGCTTATTATGGTCTATCTTTTTCAACCTTTACCATTTCAGACTACTCTTACACCATTTTTTTTTAATCAGCACCAACAGATTTTATCCAGCTTTATGTAACTGGTATTTCAGAACTAGCGCTAAAGATTTTTTTTCTTAAAGGAAATAGGCATTTTTGCTGTAAAGATTCTTATCTTCTTTCTTAACATGATTTCAAAATATAAATATATGTAATGGGAAAGAGTCGGGGCTTAAGAGGGGAGAAAGGAGAACTGAAAGACATGAAAGGATTCAAAACAAAAGCTGTAGACATTTTCCTTAAAAAATGTGACCTCCACCTTCCTCTCTCCTCCCCAGTAATTTTGCTTTTGATCTCTTTCTTTAATCACAATTTTGGAAATTCTCCTCACTACAACTGAAAAGCCTACTTAGAGGGTCTTACTGCAAGAAGAAAAAAAAATTAATCCAGAAAAACATGCAGTAGAATTCGATCCCAGCAACATGTACTGAAAATTAGTTACGACAGCACTGTCATCATTAAATGAATTATTCACTGAAGAGTACTCGGTCTACTAGCTGACAGTTCTGCTTTTGTATTCCTATCCAGAACAAATGATTTCAGATTTTGATCCCAGTTACTTAAGGCACAAAATTTTCTTGCACAACAAACCATCATCATCTTGACACATATTAATTAATTTGCACAACGGTCACACTTAATTGCATGTTCACCATTAGATGATGGAATGATGAAGAGCTAGAACCTAAATTCCAAGGCTGGTTTATCCATTTGAGCCTCTGTAAATTAATGTGTTCTGCATGAGGTGGACAGAATTTGTCAAAAAGTTGCATTAAGCTACAGATGTGGACTGTTCACTTTAATATCATGTGTTGAGCAAAATAGAGGAAGGTGATTATTCCAGATCAGCATTGCTATTAGTAAAACTCTTTGTCTTTCTAAGGGAAGAATTTGAAGGGAAGAATATTTTTTTTCCATAGCTTGCAAGAATCTATAATTTTTGAAAGGTTTTGGCATTTGGGGAAGGTGCCTAATGACTGGAAAATTGCGAATATTATGATAAGCAAGAAGGGAGATGTGGGGAAGTACGGGTTTGACAGCCTCATAGAAGTCTCTAGAAAGATAATCTAGAGAGGAGTGCAGAGCCTTGCTGCTGGTACAGAATGAGCCCATGGAACTGTACAAGTAGTGCCTGACAAGGCGGGTAGCCATCCTCAGAGAGGAATGGGACAGGGGGTCAGCAAGGTGAACATGGGTCAGCCAGTGTTGTGTTGCAGCCGTGAAGGCCACCCTCTTCCTGGCGAGTTTATAGTCAGCATTTTTATTATTCTTATGTGATGCGGTTTGCAAGGTGTCTGTTGCATTAATACTGAGGTTTGCTGTTCTCTTAATAGTATAAGGTTAGTATCAAAATGAAAAGAACTTTAATTTTTAAGTATTTTTCTTTAGTTTTTTTAATATTTCATCTATTGCACATTCTTTCCATTGCTGTCAATTGCTTTTCATGTGCCTGGAGTACTCATCAACATAAGTTTTCTGTTGTTTTTGCAATCTACCTTCTCAGGGTGTGAATAGTATCTCCTTAGTATGTTACTTCCACTATTGTAGTTTGAGTCCGCATGGGACAATTCCCACATACCATTCTAAATTAGAACCAGTGAACTAAATTTAGAAGCTTTAGACTGCATAAATTCTAGTTTCAGGAAAAGTAAAAACATGGATGCATACCTGAGCTGCTTAGACATTCAAAGGCACACACTCAGGCATTATTGAGTTGCAAAGTTCTTTTCCATGGCCTCTGGCAGCCCAACCAGGTGTCAAGAGCACCTTCCCAATACTTCACCTAGAGATCTTGCTACATTAATTTGTTATCTAGTATTCCAAAGAAATGCAAAAAGGTAGCACTTGGTTTTGGGAAAGAGAAGATTTTATTTTTCATTCAGATGATTTTCCTCTGTCATGATGAATTGTGAAAGCAAAACAGACAGGATAGATAGGGTAACCCAAATCTGAACTGTTAGGGGAAAGCACTAAGTGCACAAGCTCTCCTAAAACTCCTCAGAGGAAAACAAATATGACGACTCCTAGTGGTAAGGACAGACCCTTTCTCATGAGGAGAACTGCAACATTAAGAGCCCTGACATTAAAAGCAAAAAACATATTGAGGCAGTTGATGTTTAACTTAATTATTATCTATTAGCGTAATTAATTACTGGTTATGTGAAACACTGTGGATTAGAGCAAATAATATGTAAAATGGTCATAATTTTGTGTATTATTTCTTGTTCTGTCATTTTAGTATTTCCCATCACTTTCAGTTTTCCTTCACTTGTCCTAAATTACTATTCAGCAAAACTGTTTCTCCTACTGTGTCCTCAAACCAAGATATATATTAGTTAGCTCTCACCTAACATAAAAGCCTGTTCTGTTTGTGGCTTCTTTCAAGTTTGTCGTGGCTTTGCCTTACCCTGGCACTGCCCTTTTCGAAAGGGTTAGCCAAAGTACTGTTTGTGCCAAAGGCACAGCCTTATCTAGACTAATTTTGGATAACTGAAAGGTCATAGCCACAAAGAAACAGCAGGTACAATTACTGCCACAGTAGAAGAGTGCAACAAATACATATGAATACCCAACAGAGTTCAGTATTGTCTTTTGAAGTGGTGTACATAAAGTCCTGATCTTAGGAACAGAATGGAAAGCAGTAATTAGGGCCTTTAATTTGTCACTGAAATGTTAAAAGAAGTCTGACAGAGTAAACATCAGTTCTGACAAAAAGAACAAGAGTCATGCGTTTACAGAAAAGATGAAGCCTTGCAGGGAATTATTCTTCCACTGCTGGACAGAAGTCCCATTGACAACTCCAGGAGATATTATTATTTCCTCACTTTTTTTCTCAGGCTTGTGGGAGAAGTAAACACAAATACTTTAAGTGAGTGATTCTGGTAATTAACAGAGGACCTGAGCCTGCTAATAAAGCATGAGCAGAATAGGATGTTTTTTTCTAGCAATTTCATTATTTTATGCTCTAGGAAGAGACATAATTGGCTGTAGCAATTTAATTCAGGTAGCTTTTCTTTTCCCTTCTTGACCTGCCATGTCTCACAAGGTTGTAAAAAAGTGCCCAAAGAAAATGTAATGCCAGGAGGCAGACAAGGTTTTTCTTCAAACATAAAGCTTCAAAACCTCAGAAATGAAGACATTTATGTTAATCTGTTTTCTGTTCCGAAATATCTCATTGTGATCTTGTTTGAGTCAAAATAACCTCCTCTCCTTTATCAGCGGAGAAGTTCAGAGAATATTTCAGTTTAGCAGCAGCTTTTTAAATTTTACCATTGTTTCCTTCTCCATGGAATACAAAGCCATTTGATTGTTTTTGCAAAAACAAAATTGCCAGTGTCAATTTTCTGATTAAAGCCCGGTTTTTTATTTGAAAATATTTTTCATGTTTGATATCAGTGACAGTGGGACACATCCCCTCTCTAAAATGTGTGTTGTTTGCAATTGCCCAGCTGTGCAAAACTGACAAATTGAATGCAGGTTTTTCTGTGCCATTCCAGTGGGACATTGCTCCTTCTTGCATAAAACTTCCTCTGAGATATTCATTCTGTATTCTGTTGACTTGACTGATCTTACTAAAAGTTAAATCAGATTCCTTAATTTCTTTACACACTAAGCACAAAAGCATTAGGATAGTCAATTACATCTGCTCAGTTTTCCCTCATCATCTTGATCAGGACAGGCTGCAGTTTTGTCCCATGTCTGGCTTTTTTAACTAATTTTGGCTACCCATCATCACAGTTTGGCACAGATTGGCACAACAGGCAGTCTGTGCTCAAGAGAGGGCCAGGGTGTTGTCTGTGGAGGGGTTAGGATATTACTCTGACATCAATACTGTTATAGTCACATCCTGAACCATAGTCTTCCTTAAAAGACACAGCATTCCTATGAGTGCTATAAAGAACTAAACCAACTAAACTATCCTTTTAAATGAAATGGTAGTTTGGATTTTCTTAATGTTGGGTTTTGTTTTAATTGGGTTACAAATAAAAAGCCTTTTCTATAATGAACTTCAGAAAAAGATTTTTTTTTAATCTCTATTTGTCTATAACACCTTAGTTGAAATGACAGAATAACTAGAATTAATGAATTAAGGTTTATGTGTCACACAATATAGAATCGATAATTGGGAGAGAAAATTTGCTACTTGTGACACTCAATTTATCCAAGGCACCTAAACCAGAGCTATACCAGTTCTTTAAAGTTGTTCTGTCTTCACTATGCAGGATGTGTCAGCAAAACTTTACAGCTTCCTTGTTGTGTTTAGACAACAAAAGGTCCCAGTAGTTAATGCAGATGGAAGCACTTGCAGACTAGTTAAGCTCAATATGCAATCGCTGATTTTAATGTGACCTTAGAGAAGATACCCATTGAGACCTGTCAAAACTGCAGTGTCAGACAAATGAAAATGTTGTGATTTACAGAATTTGCAGACCTACACTTTCCAAACTTGGTACAGAGGCTTTCTTAGGTGAAAAAGAAAAAGAAAAAAACTACAAATTAGGTCACTAAAAGTGAAATGTAAAACAGCTGGGAGATTTGTGCATTTTCTGAACTCATGCCCTGTGGGATGGATTTGACTGCCAACAGTATATTTGTTAATTGCTGCTGTTGTGATCCAAAGAGCTTCTCAGAGCTTGACACTTACAGTGAACATCTAAATTAGATTCCCTCATGATGATGTACATGCAAAGGTATCTCAGAACAGCTTTTTGCATTACCTCATGAACATTTTCCACTCCAAAGGTCTGTAGCAAGTTTTCACCTTTTGCCATTAATCTTTTTTGCAGAGAAACGTACACTGTCTATACAGCTAGTAATATTGTTTTACTAACTAACAAACTGTTTTTCAAATTCATTTCTGTCATGATGGGAATGTGGCAGTAGTTTATAAATTTGTCTGTTAGTGCAGAGCTAAGTCAATTTTCATTCACTGAAAAACAGCAAGTAGAGTGTTAAGATGTATTCTGGATATCAATAAGTTAGCTTACATAAAGGTTTCTATTTCAGTTGAATGAGATCATATTTTCCTTTAATATTTAATTCTGTTAGCTATGTGAAAACTCACTAGATCTCTCTGGATATTATTTAATAAATTGCAGAAGTCCTAGAGTAAACGACAAACATGACCTAGCAGAGGCTACTGTTTCTTTCCCATTGTGTTAATGTGTATTTATTACTGTGTCTAAAACCATGAGGCGAAAGCAAAAAAAACCTAGAGAAGAGTCCAAATTGAATTTATGCCAGATGTATAAACCCTACAACAGATAGAAAACTGCATTTTCTATTCCACATACACCTGCATGGCATTTTAGCAGGGTGAGCTTCAGCTAACAGCAGTCTAGTTCTGTGTCACTCTGTGCCTGGATAGCAAATGCCTGGAGTTAGTGTTATCTGTAGTTTGTAGGACATCCTAAACTTGAGTTACAATGTTGTATGCCCCAAGAGCAAGTAAGATATGTTGGTAGCCTTTATGAGAAATGTCTCTAATTTATGGAACTGTCTGTCCCCAGATATCAAACATATGACATAGGCATGTGGTAATGGCTCACATTTCCTCTGGGTGTGTGTTTGATCTCACATTAAAAGTTAGCACAAATCCAAGCTTTCATCCTGGCATTCGCCTCAAACCACCAGAATGGTTTTATATCCATCATTGACAAGTTTGGATTAAGGGATAGACTCAGGTTTATACTAAAATGAAATTCTTAAATCAATACAATCATTTGCATTTCTATTCCTATATATTAAAGTGTGTATTTTTGAGAACAGAAAAAATTGTTGAGGTTGGCAATACAGTTTGTCAGAGCTAGGACATGTCCGTTAAAATGAGGCAGGGACATACACAGTATTTCTGTAAAAGTAACTCAGACATTAGAAATGATAGAAGTGTAAAGCAACAAAATGACCTTAACTTTTTTCCCCATGAGTGAGGTAGACTCCTTTGTTCCTATTTTGTAAGACACTCTTTTCAGATCAAAGACTTTATTATTGTACAGCAGGTGGCTTATACACTTTGTAACTACTAGGTGTTTAAAATATAAGAAGATTATTGAAGAGGCGTGCCATTAGAGTTGACTGTGGTGTATATTGTGTAAATAAGATCACTATTGGCATTCAGATCATAAGATTCTGTTTTGGGAAAGGGACTGTTTGGTTTCCCAAAGAAATCTGGGAAATTCAGTACAATATAGCAATCTAGAGAAGGACATAAGGACTGTTCCAAACATAAGAAAATCATTAACTGAGATTAGCCATTTGAGGAAAGTCTTCAGTTTCACTTCAACTTGGTAATACCTTTCTGCACAGCTAGTGATTTTTTCTTTTTTCCCTAATTTTATCATTTCTCTTCTGCAATTCTGTAAGAGATGGCTTATAATAGAGGCTTTACTGCTTGGACTCTAGATAGACAGGTCCTCCTCATTCTCACTCTTCTTCCACACATCCCCTCCCAACATAAACAAGCACACAGGAACACAGGCATGTACTGTCAGAGTTGAGGTAACATTTGGCTGTGTTGTTTCTTTGTTGCTCAAATGTTGTTCTTCAGGAGCAAGGACATGGAAGAGCTCCCCTGCTCTCCAGATCCACTAAGTATTTGCCGGCTGTGCTCAGCAGTTTCAGTATTTATACAACATCCAGAGATGTTGTCCAAGATGATTTTCCCTATAAACTGCAATTAGGGTAGGAACTTGCTTTGCAGTTTCCTCCTACTCATTTCAAAACAAATTGACCTCCCAGCTGGAAATGTGACACTTGTATGGCACCAAGGCCTTAAAAACCCCAAGAGCAAAAAACAACCCTCTGACCCCCAGACAACAGCACATAGAGACTAACTTTCTCCATTTCTTACTGTTTTGGAAATTACAAACCAATGTGGTGTGTAGTACTACTATCTGTGAAGTAGTGACCCATTTCGGGCAGAATGTAGGTCTACCAAAATAGCTTCTCATCGAGATGTCACTTCAGTGTCAGGGACACAGCAAAGGAGTGGGCTGCTCTGCAAGGGATGGTGAGCTGGGAGCTGAGGGCTGCAGCAGAAGCAGGCAGGGCAGTGATCATCACAAAGACACTCAGACACACAGAACCACTCAGAGGGTCAGTGCCAAAAAAAGGTTAGTATGGCAAGGTTGGCTGACAGTCCAGGGACTGCCAGGTGTGTCCATCGTGATGAGGTAGGTTTGAAGTCAGGTCAGCAGGTCAGGTCAGGATCAACAGTGTGCATAGCCAAGCACAGACATACTGACATTTTAGCTCAGACAAGGGAGTAGAAGGCCTCAGATTAATTATGGGCCCCCATCAAGACATCTTTCAGCTTTTTCTCATTTGGTTTCACTTTTCACATAAGTCTCATGAAAGGTTGTGCAGCAGGACTATTATCAGTGCTGGCCTTGAAGACAGGCAGCTAAAATCCACTTGGCGAGAAGGTGTTGCAGTATTTCCACACCTTGTTCAGAGCCCTGGTAGCAATGACTGTGGACACTACCGAGAATTCACTTGTGCTGGTCACAACGTTTATATGCAATTGACATTATTGGCTTTAGATTTAGTAATTTTCTAGCTTTCATAAAAAAGAGAAGCACCTTGTCTGGCAGAAGGAAGTTTTAGTTTATTATTCTTCATAGGTAAAAAAAAAAAATCCTTTCCTTTAAGGTAGTTATTTTAACTTTCAATTTCAAATTGCTGCTTTTGACTAATGATTGCTAGGAATCTTGTAAAGACTCAAAATGAGTGCTTATTGCTCAGTAATAAATGCAATTGGCTTTCCTAGATTGCTGCGGAAAATTATACAAGTTATCATAGTTAATGTGAATTCAGATTTTTCTAGAGAAATGAAATTTGATAAAAACTTATCCTAAAGTCTGTCACATAAAAAAGTTTTTAGTGGGCTGCTATGCCGATCAAACTGGTGGAGGTGCTCCAATAGAACTTGAAGTGAGGACAGTGTGTTTTGCTTCCTGTTCTCTCCGTACATATATGCTTTTTTTCCCGCTTCCCTTTATAGAAAGCTTTGAAATGTGTACATGTATTTAAATGTGCAACTGGACTTTGTCTCTTATGTGAGAACTGAGATTCTTTGATTATTCTGATTTCAGTGTCATGATCTTTAAAATTTGCTTCCATCTCTGATATAGTTCCATTTCTGAACCTTCATGCATTTTTGCCATACTGTTCCCATTCTGTTCTTGCTGTAAACCTCTCCCAACCTCACTGCGTGATGTCCATACTTCTTGTACCGTTTTCTTTTTCTTTTTCCTTGCTTAACTTTGAATGATACTTAATGCTATATCTCTTGGGCTCTAAGACAACCTTTTTCATGGAATAATCCTTCCTTTTCTGCCCCTTCTATTCTCCCTAAATTTGTTTATAATCAAAATTTGTTTTCATTTTTTATTTTCTGTTGTTCATCATTAACTAAGAATCATCCTTATAAGTCTCAAGCTCTTCATTGTATTTTGCTGCGTTTTTCATTATGTTCAGTTTCTGTTGTAAGCTCAGATGTTACAAAATCTTGGTCTGGAAAGCAGTTTGTCTTGATTCTTCATCCACTTTTACCACCTTTTTCCCCTTTTAATTAGTACATTCATAGCCACAAGTCATCCTTGTGAAATAGATTTTTGTTCTTCTTAAAGGGAAGAATTTGGAAATGATGCCAAAGGATCAATGATCATAAATGAGAAAGTCTGCTTTTATGCCTGTTCCTAAAACTCTCAGGTCTGATGGTTATAATCACCCAATACATTGCAAAGCCTGGAGATTACTTCGATTGGAATCCCTGTTCTCCTGTATTTGAAGATTCATTGAAGAGAACACTGAAACAAGGCTTAGGAATGTCTTTAGATGAGTAAGAGTACTACAAGGCAAAGTAATTACGTTATCTATCAAAACTGTGCTGGGATAAGTTTTGTTGCTTTCATTATTTTCACTCTCATTTCAAGTGCCAAATTTTCTGTGAAATTTGGAGATTACATTGTTGAACAAACCACAGGGAAGTCCAAAGTCACAAATCAAATAAGTAGGAAAATCAATTCATTTAACTGAGGAAAATTGTATAAACAAGTAATCCTAATAGCATTTTCTCTTGCAGCCTACCATCAACATATTGTATACTGACATAAAAATAGATTACAGTATCTCTAAAATTAAAAATGGATCTGTATATATATATTTCCCAAGACATTCTCATATTGTACAGCATTTGATCAATTCTCAGCCTCCTTTATCACTATTGATGGAACAACAAGTTATTCAGAAATAACTGATCAATATTAGAATCAGTTCCTGGACTTAATTTTATCTATGGGTATGTTATTACCTTCTAGTTTGTGATTGTATTGTCTTATTTATTGTTTCAAGACATAGGCATATTTATATATCAAGCTCATCAGAAAATTCTTTAAAGACTATTATTCTCTAAACTCTGCATAACCTTGCGTAAATGCATGCACTGTAGCAACACTGATACTGCATCCTCTCTGTTCTCACCCACTGACTCTAGACAAATGGTAGGGCAATTTCTCATTTTCGGTTTCAGCCATTTCCTTTAAAAATAAAATGAAATATTCCAGATCATCAACATTAGAAGGTGGGAAGTAAACAATTAGTCAGCCAGAAAATATCTTTTCATTCTCTTAATCAGTTGGTGTGAAGATAAGTATTTATTTCTGTTCCATGTATGTTACCAGTGTAAGGCTGTAGGGATAAATATGAGGATTGTTTAAAAGCACATCACCAGTGTTATCTTTCAGTGGAAAAGTGTGCTATCTTATTTATTTACACAGTGCACGCAGTAGTTCATCCGTACATCATTTTTTAAAATAGGGCAAGTGTGTTTATGGCATAAAAAATCACCAGCTGTTTACTATGAAACCCTGCAACAAGTGCATTAAACAGATTTTTGGAAATGTGTATCTACAACTGAAGCTCTTTCATTATAATGTCTATTTTTAAGTAGACTATGGCTTAGCATAGCACTTTCCATATTAAAGTTTTTAGAACAGGAGCATGCCATTATATATATTAATTCATTTGGGCTCAAAGTAGGATTTTCCTGGAACATAATTAATTTGGGGCACAAGAGATCTGGGAATTAATATTCTTTTAGTCTTCTTCCAGTTTTAGGCTTAATACTTTGTGATCTAAAAAATCTGTATTTGATGAAAAGAACGTATAAAGGCTAGACTGGCTTAATTTTTCTGCAGCTTTGCCTTCCTAAGACTAACTTCCCAGGTAAGTATTTCTTATTTCTGCTCCCTTCCCCCTTGACCCAATATACATCGTTTCCCAAAGCTTGTACAGTTCACAACTGATCAAGTCCTCATAAATTAACAAGTAAATGATCCCTCCCTTTATGTGTAACACTGTGGTACTTTAAAGTCTGGCCTGTGCAAATTAGACACAGTAAGTCTCTGAGTTGTGCTGGTGTCAATCCAAGAAACAAGAAAGATGGAGTGGTAGAAAACACAACCCTGTCCACTATGTTAAAAGAAAGTTAAGGTTACAAGGACAGAGAGTTCAAAAGAGCTGGAATTAAACTTAAATGAAAAGCTGTTTTAATGTCATTCCATTAATGAAAATCTAAATGTTAAGGTTAAAGTTTTCTGTGCTTTCAAAGCAGAAATTCTGTGACATGCAACCTTGCCAACCACTATATGATTCAGCAGAGACATTTGCTTCTCAAGCAGTGGGAGTAATAGTGATGAGCCTGCGAACAACAGTAGGTTGTAATCAACTGCAGGCCAGCCACTTGACAGTGTTGAAGTACTCTGCACGGATGGGTTTTTCAGTTATTTACTGACTGCGGAGGCGTAGGGAGTCCTCAGTGGTATTTGAAGTTATGAGGAGTCATTAGATGTACATGTTTAATAGTTACAGAGCATATAAAATTGACTTCTAAATCACAGTTTCTGAAAATCTACCTTTGAAGCTGAAAATCTGCTTACCCATAAACATCAGNAATCTGCTTACCCATAAACATCAGCTGGTAGGACATAGACTTGAAGACTTAAGGAACAAACAAATCTTTGTAGAAGTCAGGAAGGTGCCCCAAATGTGTATTTTCCTTAATTCAGGTAACTAGACATTGAGTCTAAGCTCCATATTCAGAAAATGTTTCTTGTCCTATAGCTTATGTGAAGTATGAGGAATCTCTCAATACTAAAATATATCTTGTGCAAGATGCTCAAATACTGCCTTATATCAGAACAAATAATTATTGAACTTCAGAGNTATATACTTGAGCTACTCTGAAAAAAACCCCTGTCTTGTATATGTTCCTATAAGATTTCTTAAATGTTCTTATAAGGTCTCTTGATGACAGCTGTTCTCACAACAGCCAAATAAAGTGCACATTATGTTGTCATGTGGTGTTTTTAAAGTGAATAGTAGCAATCATCTTCAAGGATGTGCTACTGTAATTATATTTCTATTTTTAAGCCATTTTTAATACATGATCTAATTTACATTTGTCTATAGATATGTGAATTTACATTCTATACACAAGTATCACTCAGACTACCTATAGTGCTGTATGAATTGTGCTGTATAAATGCTGAGTGAATGCCTACTTAAACTTCTGGTTTGGTATTCATCTTCATATAGATTCACTTGTTATAATTTTTGAGCAGCATAGTTCTGCAACAGTTTAATCCAGAATATTTATGAAAGCAACATTGACGAAGTGAGAAAAAATGGTATATCTATCTTGTGAAAAGTTAACCTTACATCAAAATGTACAGTATATACTGTCAGTTTATCAGGTCAGACCAGGTGGCAAGGCCATTAGGAAATCAGTCCAAAAGCAGTAAAATAGAAGGGCAATAGATGATGAGTAGAACAGGAAACCACAGCAGACAAATATGCAAAAGCATGAAGCAAAGTCTTCACACTTTGTGATAAGACAATATCACTATAAGTATCACATTATTAATCAGAGAGTGGGATAGAATTTACATAGATATCCAGGGCTTTCTGCATTGAAAATGTGAATCACAGTAAATGTAAATCTGTGCTTTACAGTAAGTTTCA
>VYZX01018518.1:0-47106 GCA_013401335.1 Brachypteracias leptosomus
CTTTTCCAACTTTAATGATTCCAAGCTTGTTTTCAGATAAACTGAAAATAGACTGAAAACACCCTCTAACAAGGATGGATCGCCTCTTCTAAAGAATTTTATCTCACTTGTTGCATGATGCTGTCCTACTGCCCAGTTCAGTAGAAGTTCATGCTTCACTGACAAAGCTATAAATTCTACAAGCCTTAGAAGCTAACTATGCATTCACAGAGGAAGAAGGAGCTCATCTCCTCCTTTCACGCATAGAGGAAACTTGGACAGCTTTCCTCTGTGGATGGACTCAGCATAATATTTCAGACAGTAAATCAAGATATTATGGTACCTGGGACTTTATCCAGAACCTTCATTCCTCTTTTTGAAATATGCATGATGAAAATTTTGGTCTCACTTCAGCAAGCTTTCATGTAAATAAATTAAGCAAAAAAAATCTTTAATTACAGAACGGAGAAAATTGCTGCACTTGATGAAAGGTTGTTTATTCAGCACTGACAAACGCAGCCTATTGAATGTGAGAGTGTCAGATTTTATTCTCGCTGAAGACACAGTCTTGCTTTTTGTTTCCACAGAGATTATGGAAACATTTATTTTCCCTTTGACCCTGGCTGACTGAACTAGTTGTACTGAATTGTGCAACTCTTGATATGAAAAGCATGTATATAATGCAAGAAAGAAAAATGTATTTAAAAATTTGTATTAAGAGGCAAGAATCATCATTATTAATCACTATGTCAAGATAATTACCGTACGCAAGGACAAATGAAGAGATTTTTGGTAGCATATTTATAGTTCATATTCTGCATGGAAAGACTGGAGGCAAATAATAACGACTAGTAGAGCTAAGCGTAGCTTAAAAGGCACTGAATTAGCTCATGTGTCACAAGAAAATGAACCTTTATTGACAGAATCCTGGTCTAATGCATGGCAGTGGTAAAGAAGGTTAATAGAAAACTGGCTTATCACAAGCAGAGGATATCAAACATATTGTTGCCTGATTCTACAAAACCCCAATGAAACCTTGTCTGAACGCTGGCATCCTATTTTGGCCAGCTTATTTGAAGACAGACAGAATTAGGTTGGTGAGAGTACAGCATGAGAAACAAAGATGATGAATGGGGAAACAGGGCTTAAATATCAAGAGAGAAAAAAAAGCAGGATTTATTTAGTCTTGAGAAAAGATGATTAAGAGGAGACATGATTGAAGTATTTATAATAGCCATGGGTTATAAAAATTAAGCTCATGACTCATTTTCTGATTGTTGGGCAGACCAGAACTAAAGGCAACAAGGGTAAAAGGGACTAGATGCAGGACAAATTTAATGATACACTTCACAGAAGGAAGAGAAAATAGGTGAAATGATGTTTTGTGACTGTATTTCAACAAAAGCTGAGTGACTGTATAGAGCCTGTGCCAGGGAATAACCACGAATCTCAAACAGGAAGAAACAAAAACATTTACTACTACTCCTTCATAGTACAGATGCAAATAACTAACTATACCACTTCTTTTACAGTACTCTTCTTTCAATTATTTACCAAAAAATCACAGAAATGTTACAGTAATCCAACACGATATGTAAACATTCTTTACCTAAAAAGCCAGGCTTAAATTAATAAAATAATTCACCTAAAGCTGCACAGCTAAGAATTGTCAGCCAGAATCAGAAAGGGGAGTTCTCTGCTTCCATCAGCCATACCCCGTTCTTCACACACACATTTTAATGGATTATTTACTTTTTCTTTGCTATCATAAAGGAAGCAGCTTTACTGCTTTACTCTTAAGGTGCACTTGATTATCCTTCAGCAACTCAGCACTGTCCTCCCCAGAACTCTGTGATACTTTAATCATACATTCTAGACTGATTGATTGAACATACCCAAGTATCAGCTTAAAGAGTTGACTAAGCACTGATCAGGAAAGAGAATTTTAAAAAAGAATAAAATCACACTAGATTCTAGACTAAGTGGAACATATCAGTTATCTAAAAAATACTAAATAAAATCCCAAAAGAAATCACATACCTTGCTTCCTTTACCAACCATTTTTCTTTACTTCTGCAGCCAATTTCTGTTTCTATATATAAGGACGCCATAAAAAAGGCTTCTGGAAGCTAAGGGTCTGGCTCTGATCTTAACATCACTGTGTAGAGCAGTCACTTGCCTCATGCTATTGAAGATCAGGATGGTTCCTCATGCTCACCTGTGCAACGCTGCATCTTTCTCTTCGACAGTTTAAATACATAAACAATAAAAGGTACAATTTGCTTTCACTGGGCTTTTCACAGAAGTTTCAAGAGCTGGAAAATTGAAACATAATGGTTGCCTACGACTCATGAAGAGAGAGATGACCTGGGAGACCTCTACTTCAGAAAAATAGATCCTAAAAAGTCATTTTCACACTCTGGGGCGTAACTATCCTGCATCAGGAGTTTCACAGCAGTTTTGAAGGGATTAAAACAAAGAACAGCCTCCACAACTAAGCGAGCTAAAAGTTTAATTAAATACAATTGCTTGCTGTGCTTCCCTTCCCCAAACAGCCTCATGCATATTCATCACTGTAATTACAGCAGTAAAAAACTCCACAACTAATTATGCCATGCTTCTCATCCTCTATATGCCTGGATTTTTTTACATAATTACTACTGAAATTAATTGCTAGTTAGTTAATTTTGCACTTTGTCCTTTCAAGCTTAATTGAAAACTGAAATTTTTCAAACTAAGTCATTCTTGGAAGCACAGTGCTTTTACCTCAGATGGTGCCATACACCAAAATGTTCTTTAAACTGCTTTTAGTAACGTAGCATAGAGTGTGAATAATGTAGCATAGAAGAGTACTGCACATTTTATCATTTGAAATAACAGTGTTGCCCTAATATATACTTACTATATTTTTGTTGTACACTCTTCAAAGAGCATTCAACATCCTGCTCCCTCCTGGCATGTCAGGTAGTACAGCAGCACCCTGAGACAGGCTACTCCATCAGTGCCACAGTTAGCTCAGATCAAGCTCAAACCTGGAATTGTCTTTGACCGTGGTTCAAACATTGTGCCTAATTATTTGAAGGGTGACTAATGACTCCAGATGTCTAGTTCTACAATGGATTTTCAAGAAAGTAACAAACTTTTCTTCCCTTCAGAGGTGGTGGAAGAGGAAGAATCAAATAGGAAAGTGAAATTTTGACTTAGCCTAGAAAAACAGTTGTCCAGGATTACATGCTGTGCATGGCAAACTTCTGAATCAACAGGTCAAAAGATTTCAAAGCTATAAGCAAGCATCTGCCAGTGTCTCCTCATTTACTAGAGCAGTCCACTTCAATTGTACATGTGATCGTAGAATCATAGAATGGTTTGGGGTGGAACCTCAAAGATCATCTAGTTCCAAGCCCCCTGCCATGGCAGGGACAACTCCCACTAGGCCAGGCTGATCAAAGCCCTGTCCAACCTGGCATTGAACACTGCCAAGGATGGAGCATTCACAACCTGTTCCAGTGTCTCACCACACTCAGAGTGAAGAATTTCCTCCTAATTTCCAATCTAAACTGAACTCATTACCCTCTGTCCTATCACTGACAGGCCTTTGTAAAAGTCCCTCCCCAGCCTTCGTGTAGGCCCCCTTCAGATACTGGAAAGCTGTAATAAGTTCTCCCCAGAGCCTTCTCTTCTCCAGGCTGAACAAGCCCCACTCTCTCTGTCTGTCTTTGTAGGAGCTGTTCCAGCCCTCTGCTCATCTTTGCAGCCCTCCTCTGGACCCTTTCCAACAGGTCCACGTCCTCCATCTGCTGGGAGCTCCAGAGCTGGCAGCAGTACTCCAAGTGTGGTCTCACCAGAGCGGAGTAGAGGGGCAGAATCACCTCCCTTGACTTACAGGCCACGCTGCTTTTGATGTAGCCCAGGACATGGCTGGGGCTTTCTTGGCCACACTCGTGCATTGCTGGCTCATGTTCACCTTTTCTTGAAAATGTCTAATCAGTTAGTGGATTTTCAAAAGGATAAGAGAAGTTTGCAGACAAAACACTTGCTACATAACTCAATGGTTAAATTTTCTCTTACACTCTTTCAAGGCTTTACTACAAGAACCAGAGTGAGCTGCAACAACATGAGGTAGATCATTCATAGGCTGGCTCCTTCAGAAAAGGCTGACTTCTCTAAAGTGCAGCTTTTACTGAGCAACCGCTGCACGAGCAAGACATCAGCATAGAGGGAATAAACTAAGCTTATCAATTCTGCAAAAATTCCTGTTGACCCAACAGGACAAAAGATCTGTCCACAATAAATTTGTCACAAAGATCCATGGCACAGGACCACTAACTTTCCTTCCCATTATCTAGAGTGAAGACTGGTGCCCTCAAAAAACAAGAGGCTGAAGAGAAACATTTCAGATACGGTACAACATCAATTAATGAGAGCTTTCAAAAGACTGTAAGAGCAACTACATCTGGAATATGACCAGAATGTTTCAAAATCTTGTTGCAGCAAAAATCAGATCCTATCACCTGTGTTGGGAGACGCTTATTAGAGGGTGTGACAGTAGTGCTGAAGGTCTGAGCAATACAAAGCTGCACAACAGGGCACAGGGTTAAAGCTGTCTTGGACTACACCTACAGTAAGAGACAGAAAGGGACTTTGATCAAGTCAAGACGGGGTGTACATCATAATGACCAGAGTAGCTATTGTAAGGAAGGTGGAAACTTAATAGCCAAGAGGAATTCCTCATTTCAAAACTCCCGAGTGAAGAGCCAATAGCAAGTTCCCAAGGTAGATGGGGAGTAATTAAAAAGGTAATTAAAAAGAAAAAGCATTGAAAGTCAAAAGCCCAAGAATGCCAAAAAAGCACTTTCAGTAAGTATCATAAAGACCTATGATTAGTGATCCCTTACCGGTAAAGCAAATGAATACAGTATTTGTTCTGTCTCAGTAGCTTAAGAGCTGTTGAGCCTGTGAGCCAGGTGTGTATTATGAACTAGAAGGTTCTGAATAAACGAGACTCGTACTGTCAGAAAGCAATGATTTCTGTTTTACAGCTAATTTGCAATTCAATAGGGAAAAATCCCTATTTGTTTACCATGCCCAATTCCCAAAGTGATGCAAAACATAAATTCAGTTGCATACTTTCATAGGCCAACTATAGTTAAATACTTCTAATCACAGAAAACTGCAAAGCTCTTTGCAAACAAGTCTAAAATTTTCTTAACCAAATTTTTTTTTCTTTATTCTGCTAATGGCTAGCAATAGTATTACACAGACATATACACATAAATACAATTAATTATTTGGAGTGGAATCCTTCAAGTTTTTATATACTCTGCATCTTTCATCTGATGGGAGTCTTCTATGCTCTTATTCGAAACTTGGAATATATCCAATAGGGACATTCCAGGCTAATGCATATTTCCTAAGGATTTCTCCCACACATACCTACCTACTATACTAAGAAACATTTCTAAAACCTAAAAAGGAAGAAGAAACAAAAGTCAGATGATGTCAATCTTCCAAATGTTGACTGTCATTTATCTTAACTACTCCACCATAAAATACTTCTGCTCTAATTAAATATCAAATTGGTCAAGTAGGCATACACATTTAATTACTGCTGTAGTTTCAAATGAGCTTGTTTCCCCTTGAAACCAGTGAAGGTTAGCAGGATGACCTCAGTCTAATGGAAAATTCTCAGTCTGGCAGGATGCTGGACACAGAAATTTGTCCCTTATGGCATAGTTTAAATACTATTCTCAGTAATAGAATGCTTACACAGAAGTACTGGTTTAACAAGTTAATCCAAACATACCTGAGGTCTACGGCAGCTGAATATTTGATGGAAATAAATGAACTGGACCATTATAGGGAGATGGCCTATTCAGACTTAAATTTGCCATCTCAGTAGGAGTGGACTTGGTGTCAGAACTCCCAAAACATCTTCAGTTTGACTGATGCTTTTCTCCTCTGATCCATTATTCTCACTGACCATTTCTCTCAGCCACCTTGGTACAGGAGCCAGGGGTCAGGTCATGCAAGTGAAACAGTCAGAGCTCTCACAGGGAAAAATTGGACAGTACGGGAAATGAGAAAGGAAAGGGGAAACCTCAGAAAGAACTTTGAGCCATAAGTGAGAGTGGAGATAACCAAGTGACAGAAGAGTGAGTCTTCTAGGCCACACAGCATCAGTACAAAGTGTTTCCTATTAAACACTGAGAATGAGCATTGTCACCTTGAGCAGAATCTCTGCAGAAATTCCTGTTCACATCCAGGGTTTGGAAAAGACTGAGATCACACCCAACACGATAATGGTAAGAAGTTCTGTTCTCTTCTGAGGTACGTCCTAAAGGGATTTCTAGGCTAGCTGTCAGCACTCTGAAACCCACCTCACTGATTTCCAGTCTTCTGTGAAGGAAAACCTGTGTACATCTTCATTCTTTTCCTGCACTAAGATTTTGGACCAAGAATCTCAAAAGGCTACATGTCAGATGGAGTCAGAATTCTGGTTCTGGGCAACACCCAAGCCGTGAAAGCAATGACTTGCTTAATGATACCTGCGTAGCTGAACAAAGCTGTTTAGTAAGAAGTAACTGTAGGCATTTGGTTTTATTCAAAAAAACATCAGTACACAGTGAAAAGCAACTGGCAGCTGAGAAGGCACTTAGTAATACAGTCCTCTTGCTTTTAAAAATTGCAGATGTTCCTGAGTATCTTTATAACCATACTCTAATACTCTGTCTAGACAAAAAACATAGAACATATGACGCTTCTACATCCTCTGTGGGGATTAACCAACAAATCAGGTTTGCAGACTCAAAGAAACTGCATCCTTTTGAAAGTCACTTGCTAAATTTCAGTAAAGGAAAGGTTTTCTGCCCTTGGGAATAAAACCATGGTGCTTAAGGATGAGTAGCATGAGACCATACCCAGGAAAATAATTAAACTAGTACTGAACTAACAGAATCTGTAGAGAAGGAGAAAACATTGACAATTTCTGTGCTGCACACCCTCTTTTCAATGCTGTATCTTAGACAAAGACTTCAAACCTGACACTCATTGTACAGAGCAAATATTATGCATGTTCTTCATTGCATGCTAATTCCACACCAGAGCTGCAGCATGACGACATTTAACACAAAAGCCTTATTCTTCTGTTCTTGTCTTTCACTAGCATCTGACAGCAAAGCAAATTGGGGTTGTGTGATCTTCCCTGGTCAAGGGAGTTCAAATCCATGTTCTTATATCTCCCCAAAGTTACTGACTCTACCTAGGCAGCAAATTGTGGTCTAGCAATTCGGGAGTTCACCTGGGAAACAGGAGATGACAAATCTGACCTCCTGTCCAAGGACTGCTTATGCTTTTCTAAACTGCAACATATAAATACATAAGCCATACTTAAGGAGGAGAATGAAATACAGAGCTGCTCATGAAATACTCCCATGCCTCTTTCCCCCCCTTACCAGCCCAAGGACTCTCAAATTCTCTCCTGCAAAAGGGAAAAAAAAAAACCAAACCACAAAAAAACCTGAAAAGAGTGCTTCCATCCAAATAGCCTGAAGCTGTGCAGCTAATGGCTCTCTCTCAAGGTGTTTTGTTCTTAATCACCTTAGGATGAGGACAGCAAGGCGTTCCATGCCCTTGGACAAAGATTTAACTAACTATGATAGCGGATGAAAGGGAAAAGCAGCTTATCCTGGGTCTTTCTGAGCCAAGTGGATGCAAATGCTACAATTGTGGTGGAAGCAATCTGGTTTGTGTATATGAGTCCCCTACCTTGGGAGTCTTTGGTAAATGAGCTCCTGCTGAGAGCATCCCAATCAGATACAGGAATGAAACCAAAGCTGAACTGCTTTGCCCTGCCCAAATGGAAGCAGAGACAGAATGCTTCAACCGCATTAGATTAATTTTATATTTATTAATTAATTTATTATTAAATTAGATTAATTTTTTAACCAACTATGTGCCACTGCCACACCTCCACAGCACAGAACTTTCAAACACACATCCTTCTCTTTCTGATTCCATGATTCTAGAATGGTGGAGACAGCACTTAGGTTGGAAAAGACCTCTAGGATCATCAAGTTCAACCTTTGTCCAACATCTCCCTGACTCCTAGATCACATCATCAGTGTAGTTCTAAATTATGGGGCATAAATTAGGAACAAATTTTCTTTCTTGTCTTTGGCATAGTTTCTTTGCTGAAACTCTAAATATAATTATTCACTTGCTTACTAGTTGCTTGCTGTTTCACTGCTAACTGGATAGAAAGAATTCCATTTAATGAACCACACATCCTTATTTAACTATCATTTATATTGTGCTGCATTTTTAATAATGGGCCGAGTGAAAAAAAATACACTGCATTACATCACCCAAGGCCAATTGTTTCTTAAATAAGGGAAATCTCCCTTAATCTGAAGCCCAACAGACCAACTTCATCTGTTCTATTTACTTATGCTCAGTGAATGCATGCCACAAAGCAGAAGCATTTGCCATGGCAATACATTCAGTGCTAGGTCTTCTGGTGTGTGATAAACATTTTAAATACTACATGCAAATTCTGTCTTTTCCAGCAGAGGAAAGCTCCTATTCATTCATCCATTGTATATTGTGCATTTTTAACAGTTCAAGGGGTCACTTCCATAAACCCTAACCCAGACTGAATTCTACAGACATAGTTCAAGGCTCTTCCTCCTCAAACATGCAGCACATGTTCCTTGCTATTGTTCTTGATATCTTATAGCAAACCAAGTATCTGAATTATCTTTTCACCCCTTCCCGCAGAAAAATCAATTTATTTCTTCCTACTGGATCCAAAGACTTTCAATCTTTAAGTGTAACTCCAATAACTCCTGATAACTAAAACATCCAAAAACATATGCAAGCAAATGCTATCACCATTCAGAAGAATATTCCAGCCCAGGCTGAAAAGCAGGAAACAAGATCCAGACCTACACTTTTCAAGCCACAGCTCGCCCATAGATGAGCCTTGCAGTTCATTACTGAAAGCATTTTGGCAGGAAAAAAACATGCCAGGCACCTATTCTCCTGTAATATATGCACATGTATATAAAAAAGAACATATCCATCAAGACTGTATTAATTTCCATGTTTGATTGCTTTGGTCAAACAACCTGCTTTGCTGATTAAAAAAAGGTAACTCTCCCCCTTCTAGTTAATACACTCTTTTCCATCAACATAAAGATCCATTATTCTGTGGGACACCCAGAGTTGTGTGTCCAGGTTTGCTGTTCTGCCCGGGGGTTATACTGTGCATCTTAAATCATACAGCGTTTAAGCTAATATTAAATTTACTATTAAGTCTATGATCCTGTTGGTTGTTAAAAGCTAATGATATGTAGTACTTAACAGCAAACTGCAAGCCCAGTGGGAGGTATTTTAATTAATACAGTTTGTTCAAAGAGAAACAAATGCAAGTCCCCCTCATCTGTCAGCCAGCTGTACTGCAACCTGAATGCAAGGAACACTGAACAATAAAGCAAGGCTGTGAGAAAAATCAGACAGAATTAGGACTTGACAAAGAACAGCAAGAATATAAGCTAATTGCACCAATATTAGGCAGGAAGATTTGCCTTTTGTAACATGTATTGCTTAATAAATATGAATTTTCACCATCTGCTCTGGTTCCAGGTTTATCTTTCCTAGCAGAGATAGCAGACAGTTTTGAAATGCTCTCTCCCAAGGAGAGCTCTGCAATTGCACAATACATTTCTCTACATTACTAGGGGAGGAAAAACATGGCAGCAAATGTGGGAAAGAACAAAGAAAAGAGTTTGCATGGCAGAACTGGCCATGGGAATTTCTTCCCAGCCCCTGAGGACATACCCACACCAATCAGAAGCCTCCAATTAGCCACTAATCTGATATTGATTTTAATCTCATTTACACCAGATTAATTACTACAATACCAGATGACTTACTACCCATTTAAAACAGAATATGTTATACTGAGATCAGGTCCTTAACATTCTTACAATATTAATATTGATTCCCCTAAGGCAAGTAGTCCTGGAGAATTCATCTCAGCAACATCTACAAAGCAATTTAAACTACTTAGGCATTCCTTTTTTTTTTTTTTTTTTTATACAACAACAAAAAAATCTAAAGACTGGTTGACAAGTTCTCACAACAAATACTGTCACACTTGGTAACAGTTTCATGCTCCAATATTAGCATTGAACTTCAAGCACTTGCTGAAGCTTGAAATGACAGAGACAATTCCTTTTTCGGACTGATGCAAATCTAAGTTTATTAACATATGGTGCTGTTGAAATAAGACAGCCTCCATCTGAATGTGATACCAATCTTGTAAACTACAGGTTAGCTAACAGTTTCCAGCTAGGACACGGGGAGGAGAACAGATATCCTTTGGCAGCAATCAATTCAGATAATGGAAGGGAAGCAGTCTTTTCCCTCCAGCTGAGATCAAGTAATCCAAGAGCTGTCAACTGAATATTTAAGCTGAGGTATACATATGTCTGGCTCAGTTTAACTTACTGTGTCAGTAGCAATGCATCACTGGGCATGTCTTCACAAACACAAGCCTGCACAGCTCCATTTTCCTTCACCTCTGGGGTCCATTTTGCAATGCCCAATATTTGGTTCTATCTTAAGACGATCAAGACTTAATTTTGGAAGAATAAGATTCAAAGAGTTCTTCTCTACACTAAATATAAAATTCTCATGGTCTATGAGAGGAGTGATTGCAAGAGGGGTAACCTCAAGATCCTTGCTCTTAGCACCTGACCTAGTAAGAGAGGTCCTGTTCACTGCAGGGGGATTGGACTGAGAAAACCTTGGAAGGTCCCTTCTAACCCCATGCATTCTATGATTCTGTGATTTCCCCCCAAGACACACAGACTGCTAAGTCCATGTGATTCTTCTAATTGGGTTGAAAGGAAATGAAAATTGGTGGGTAATGACATGCACTGAAGATCTACTTAAAGAAAATGACTCAAGATCTGGCAGTCCTGAAATTTTAAATAAATGAAGTTTTTCTTTTTGCACTTTTTCTCTTCCTTCCCTCCCCCCACACCTCTACAGACATGAAACAAAGCTAATTTATACAAATGTCAACATTTCTCTTGGTACCAAACTTTAAAAAAATATACTATTTTTCAAGGAAAGGGTAATTCTAAGACCATATTACCCAAAGGAGCTCTGGATGGCAGCCACCAGCACCCAGCCAGGTAAATGAAAAACTGCTGTCACCACCAGCATCAGATCTTCTCCTAAGAGCTAGCTACTGCATTGCTCCAATTTTTGTTTAGCTTAATATTACAGAGCTATGTATTGGAGCTCTGTGGTAAATCATATTCATTTGAAAGCGTGTCCACCATGAGGAAATGCAATAATAGATAACTGCTTTATTGTTCATTGACTACTATAAATTTTAATAATTATTTCAGCCTCTATTCTTCTCACTTGGCCTTTTCTATTTAGAAAATCATACTTCTTAAGGTAATGGTGTTTTCACCTCACACAATGTCCTGACCCCATTTGCTGGATTTTCAGCTTGACTGGTCTTATTTTTGAACTGATGATTTAAAGGTGTACAGACTGTATTTCCATCAGATTTATCCATGAAAGAATTGTTCATACCTTTTAAATTTGAGTAACTTGAGGGCTGTTTCACTTAGTTCTCCAAAGAAATTGAACAGAGACAGCTTAGTGAGCAGCACTGAATACAAATTCACATCAATGAACGCTACATCCCACAATGTTTTATATGATGTGGGTTTTGTATTAATTCTTTTCAGTATGTACAGAAACATATCAAATTCAGAATTGTCTTCAGAATGGAAAATGGCTTTTAAATTGTTTAGAAGTATCCTTTCAGATTCAAAAACTTTTGGAGACACCAAAATGAAACTGTCTTCTCACCTATAGATTAGAAGCTATCAACAAACAAGAGCTGTTCTTTGCTGAGTTGAGGGGAGACAGGAGCATCTTCATACGTGTACAGGCTTTGGACAATCACAAAATCAAAAAGTCTCTTTCTGAGACTCTGAGTCTCTCTTAATGAGACTCGTATCCCTAGTACCTCCACAGCATTTGCACCATCCCTTAAACTCCAAGGAGCTTGTATGTTGTGACTTCAGGGGAGGAGAGGACGGCATGAACACAAACTGTGTGAACACGATCATTATGAAGATGCTAACAGAGAAACTACTTTTCAAGTAAAAGTCCTTTGTAGACTACCAGATGCTTCTTGCTGCTGTTAATTAGTAACAGTGAAAATACTCCCCCGCCCCTATAATAAAACAAAAGCCGTTTTACCAAATGAAACCTCAGTGCCTTCTCTGTGCTACGCCTCATGTTTACTTCACATTTTGGCCTTCATCATTAACTTACTAAAAGAGCTAAAAATCCTCTATGTCATTTGCTTCCAAAAAGAGCTGCCCTGAATGAGCATAAAGTTAGCTCTTGAAGGACAACACTGTGAAAACTCTAACTAATTGCATTGTTTTAGCTAATAGGTATTTTTATCTTCCTGATGAGTAATGGATTTGATTAATAAAGGCAGTCTTTCAAAGAACTAAAATCTGCCCTTCTAATACGCACCAAGCTTAATTAAAAATCTACCGTCCTCATTGGGATCAGAGGACAACAGACTGGGACTCATTAGAAGTATATGCCAAGGCTAGGAAAAGGCTGCCTAAGATCTTCATCCTGTCAAGAGACACAAATTGATCAATTTCTTACCCATGTAACCCAATGTGATATAATTATGTTCTGATATTCTGATACTTGTATTTACCAACTGCTTTCAAATTAAAGTGTATAAATATGAAAAGGGGTAAGTGAATATATGTTCTCATATTTTGCTAGATAAGAATAGAAAACATTTGATAGAGAGATTTAGAGGTCAGCGTATTTTGAGATCAGAATGTAAATGCTTACTTTGCACATATCTACTTGTT
The DNA here is from genome assembly GCA_013401335.1 of Brachypteracias leptosomus. Taxonomy (NCBI): domain Eukaryota; kingdom Metazoa; phylum Chordata; class Aves; order Coraciiformes; family Brachypteraciidae; genus Brachypteracias; species Brachypteracias leptosomus. Next base: position 12,915 of record VYZX01018518.1, read on the forward strand.
CGCATGTGATTTTTTTTCATGCAACTCTAAGGTGTTAGCTTCCAGGATCTCAGAGGTGAAATGGGTCTTCTGTATTAAACTGTCTTCTTGCTGCTCAAGAGGACTAACAAGGGATGAGTCATGCAAAAAAACCAAGATAAAAAGGCTAGAATCAGATTGTATTGACCAGAAGGGGAACCACTTTTTTTTTTTTGCAAATTGCTCTATGACACAAGCATTTTTCACGCCTAAAGACAAGTATTTCACCCACACAGAGCTCAGACAGCAGTTCTGCTGGCATTTGGGTAACAACATTTTGATTGCTTTTGGGAAACTCCACATACACAAGCTCCACATTCCTAATGAAATAATCTATTAGGAGAATCTATTTGAATCAAATCACAAAAGACTCAGCAGGATCCAATCGAGATCACCCTACTCCAAAACACCTTGTTGTAGGTGCCCTTGGGAACGGGATGAATGAACTCCCAACCTTTCTAAGGGACATCCAAAGCAGAAATGCATTCCCAACACCTTCCTGAACAGGGAGGGAACTTGTGACAGCATGTTTCTGTCCTGTTGGATACTAACAGACAAGACACAAATGCTCAGCGGGTTAGTCCACTAAAACTCATTTGGAGGCCGTGTTTAAGACCACTGTCACAAACCCATTCATATCTCAATGCAAGATATTACCCCATCCACTTAAAAAAAAAAAAGTATTTTTGCCATTTTCCAGAAGCCGTGCTGTTTAGATAGCAATTTCATGCTCTGCAGCTTGTGTAGATAATACAAAACACCCTGGCTCAAAGCAGACAGAGACAGAACCTCTCAGCAAGTAGGTAACTTACTGCAAATTCTGGGGATCTCATTAAGGTGCTAACAATGTTACTCAAACACCATGATTTGGAGGTTTTTGCCTCTGCCAGCATACAACTGACTACTTACAACAGAACCTTGGGGTTTTGGTGGTAGTGGTTTGGTGGATTTTTCTTTAATTACCTGAAATCATAGCTACTCTGTCAAGCTTAAAATTGAGTAAATGATTCCCCTCCTCCCTTGAAACTTGTAATAGCCCTTAAGGAGAGAGATGAACTTATTTTTATACGTATGCTGTCAAAAATAAATAAGCCATGATGGAAGCAAGCATTAAGAGATATTCATTATAAGAAAATCTTAGGATTGCAAAGAACAAAACTGTTTCCTACTAACGTTAACAGTCTGACAATTAAACATGATTTATGCAGCCTTTTCCAAACAGTGCAAATCAAATAATGCATCTGTTAAGTGCCCACAATCAGATGATTACAGTGTGCATTTATCATCTATCATCCTTCTCTGACAATTTGGAGAGTAGTGAAAATAGCTATGTTAAACCCCAAAAGTCAAATACTGAGGAAGCACAGTGGCACAAGGACTAAGAGACACTATTAAATCTGGTATATCTAGAGAATCCTTCCTTCAACAAAGAGAGGAAAACATTAAGCAAGCATGAGTCAATCCCATGACACATTCTTTTCACTGTCTTAGCATCATGCTAAAAATTAATTTTTTTTCTTTTTAACTTTTATGACTCTAATTACATAAGATAGATTCTTAAGTAAGCAATCAACAAATAGTTTATAAAATCTCCAACTATGTTTTTGGGAGATGAAGAAGCACTACTGCTATTTTAAAAACTGGGGGAAAAAAAATAGTGAGACAAAAATTTGCTGTAAGTCACAGAGTAGGATCCCAGATGATCAAGGAACTGCATTCAACCTCTCGATTCTTTGATTAGGATGGCCCAAGTGGCAAGGGAAGGGCGCTTTCTTTGATCTTTACCTTTATGATCTCTGGTGACAATCAGGGTATGCCAGGAAGCCTACAGACATATCAACCCTATATTTATACTCCAGCTGCAATAGCAGAAAAGTATTTTTAAAAATAAAAAACCAACATCATCTTTGACTTGCAAAATCAGTTCCCAAAAATGTAGATCCTCTTATTAATATCAAGGAGTTCAACAGCAAGGAGCATCTCCACATATTCAGCAAGGAAGCACTCTTGAGTTGCAATGTCAAACATGGGACTAGATGTCCAGCTCTCTCCAGCATGCTCTGTTCCTTCTTTGGAGGACGCATTCATAAAGCCAAGCTCCACAAATACTCCTGGTGAATGCTCATTTCATAGGAAGAGGCTCTATTATAGAGGAATGTCCTGGATAAGAAGGACATTGAGGTGCTGAAGTGGGTGCAGAGAAGGGCAATGAAGCTGGTGAGAGGTCTGGAGAATATGTCTTACAAGGAGTGCCTGAGGGAACCGGGACTATTTAGCTTGGAGGAGGCTGAAAGGAGACCTCACTGCTCTCTACAACTACCTAAAAGGAGACCGTAGTGAGGCTGGTGTTGGTCTCTTTTCCCAGATAACTAATGACAGGACAAGAAGTAGTGGCCTCAAGTTGTGCCAGAGGAGGTTCAGATTGGACATTAGGAAGAAGTTCTTTACTGCAAGAGTGGTCAGGCATTGGAACAGGCTGCCCAGGGAGGTGATGGAGTCACCATCCCTGGAGGGGTTCAAAAAGCAACTAGATGTGGCGTTTCGTGACATGATCTAGGGGTCAGGTAGATGTTGGGATGAAGGTTGGACTTGATGATCCTAGAGGTCTTTTCCAACTTAAATGACTCTACGCTTCTATAAGGCCTATTTCAGCTCAGGATAGTAGTCAATGAAGCACCCAGTGAATATCTGCTTACCTACGGGGCTTCAAAACCCTTCCCAGATCAGATGCATTCTGTCAAGACACTGCATCCCCAGCACAAGTGGTGGGGCCACAGACTGTAATCTGACATCAAAAATATCCAGGCTACATTATGCACAGTGCTAGTTGGAAAAGAAATTTATTAAAAACAAGTAAGGACTGTCTGAAGACTTTGTGCTGGGTAAGTATCATCTGTCTTCCTTCAGCTGACCTAAACCCAGTGTCCTGGCTAACAACAAAAATATTGATCAAGTCTGTAGTGCCTGTTGATACAACAGTCACAGAATTCATGATTCTGGAATCACAGTCTCAGACTGATCCTATACTCTGGCACAAGGCAGTTTGAAGAAGACAGTATTGATCATTCATGCCTAATCCACGGGCATACAATTTAATTTTTTGGGATTGAAAAACAGGGGGTTTGTTTGTATGGGTGTTCTAGGTTTGGGTTTTTTTATTTTCAAAGAATCACAGAATGTATTGGGTTGGAAGGGACCCCTAAAGGTCATCTAGTCCCACCCCCCTACAATAAGCAGGGGCATCTCTACCTAGGTCAGGCTGCTCAGAGCCCCATCAAGCCTGACCTTGAACGTCTCCACGGATGGGGCCTCCACCACCTCCCTGGGCAACCTGTTCCAATGTTCAACCACTGTCATATTACAGAACTTTTTCCCAATGTCCAATCAAGTTACACTTTTCTAGCTTAAAACCATTACCCCTCACCCTATTGCTACAAACCCTTGTGAACAGATCCTCCCCTGCCCCTTTCAGGTATATATATATTTTTACAGCTACTGGCTACTTTCAGAATGCCTATTATAGTTCAGAGGCAATATTACTCCCTTCCATCAGGGAACAAACAAAACATAGGGTACAGAAACAAAGCCATAGGGTTTGCATAGATGGTTATCCCAAAGTATGCAAAGAATTCATAGTGCCAAAGGATGCAGACACAACAAGCTGAATGTGAACCTGATGAGATGCCAAAAAAAGAAAAAAGGCTGAAAAGAAAATATTTGACAGTACATTCTCTGGATCATTAACACTGTCTAAAAATATCCTTGGTCAGCAGCTTTCCTTGACACAAGCGATCCATTCAGAAAGGCAAGTTAACCTCCCACTAAATCCTGATCAATAACAAAATCCACAGGACATAGAAACATCTTCTCTTGGCAAGTTAAATAGCCAGTGCTTTGAGCATCTGACTAAGCACTGTAGTGGGGGAACCAACAATGGAAACAGCAGAAAGCTTTCGAGTTACATGAGGGGAAAGTGCAGAGGATAGAAATTGGAAAAACCAGCATTCAAGCTGCATGTCACAGTGCCTCTCATAAGCACTCCATTTACATAGCTGGTCTGAAAGCTCATGTAAAATACATATTTCCTTTGGAAAAAGGATCTACTTGGCATGCAGGAATCATTCACATGATTACATGTTAATAGACAGAAAGTGAATGCTCTGAATGCATCTAATTATAGTAATGGGAACCAGAAGGGAAAACATTATCCTCTGGAGTGACAGAAGTGATGGCAAGTTATTCTGATAGGAAATCAAACATATTATTCCAGAGAATGCAGCCCAGAGAAGAATGCTCTTCCCTCTGCTCTAATAATTCTAAACACAAACCAAACTCAGCATTAATAGCCAAACAGAAACTACAAGTATAAATGACATAACCCCGGCATGGCACAAACAGACGAAAGGCTGGTAATTCCCTGCAGAGTGACAGAGAGCCAGAAAAGCTCANCAATTTAATTTTTTGGGATTGAAAAACAGGGGGTTTGTTTGTATGGGTGTTCTAGGTTTGGGTTTTTTTATTTTCAAAGAATCACAGAATGTATTGGGTTGGAAGGGACCCCTAAAGGTCATCTAGTCCCACCCCCCTACAATAAGCAGGGGCATCTCTACCTAGGTCAGGCTGCTCAGAGCCCCATCAAGCCTGACCTTGAACGTCTCCACGGATGGGGCCTCCACCACCTCCCTGGGCAACCTGTTCCAATGTTCAACCACTGTCATATTACAGAACTTTTTCCCAATGTCCAATCAAGTTACACTTTTCTAGCTTAAAACCATTACCCCTCACCCTATTGCTACAAACCCTTGTGAACAGATCCTCCCCTGCCCCTTTCAGGTATATATATATTTTTACAGCTACTGGCTACTTTCAGAATGCCTATTATAGTTCAGAGGCAATATTACTCCCTTCCATCAGGGAACAAACAAAACATAGGGTACAGAAACAAAGCCATAGGGTTTGCATAGATGGTTATCCCAAAGTATGCAAAGAATTCATAGTGCCAAAGGATGCAGACACAACAAGCTGAATGTGAACCTGATGAGATGCCAAAAAAAGAAAAAAGGCTGAAAAGAAAATATTTGACAGTACATTCTCTGGATCATTAACACTGTCTAAAAATATCCTTGGTCAGCAGCTTTCCTTGACACAAGCGATCCATTCAGAAAGGCAAGTTAACCTCCCACTAAATCCTGATCAATAACAAAATCCACAGGACATAGAAACATCTTCTCTTGGCAAGTTAAATAGCCAGTGCTTTGAGCATCTGACTAAGCACTGTAGTGGGGGAACCAACAATGGAAACAGCAGAAAGCTTTCGAGTTACATGAGGGGAAAGTGCAGAGGATAGAAATTGGAAAAACCAGCATTCAAGCTGCATGTCACAGTGCCTCTCATAAGCACTCCATTTACATAGCTGGTCTGAAAGCTCATGTAAAATACATATTTCCTTTGGAAAAAGGATCTACTTGGCATGCAGGAATCATTCACATGATTACATGTTAATAGACAGAAAGTGAATGCTCTGAATGCATCTAATTATAGTAATGGGAACCAGAAGGGAAAACATTATCCTCTGGAGTGACAGAAGTGATGGCAAGTTATTCTGATAGGAAATCAAACATATTATTCCAGAGAATGCAGCCCAGAGAAGAATGCTCTTCCCTCTGCTCTAATAATTCTAAACACAAACCAAACTCAGCATTAATAGCCAAACAGAAACTACAAGTATAAATGACATAACCCCGGCATGGCACAAACAGACGAAAGGCTGGTAATTCCCTGCAGAGTGACAGAGAGCCAGAAAAGCTCAGCCACAATACAATCCAGAGCTGACTTCTCTGTACTGTGGGAGCCCAGAATCTGTTGAAATAGGCACAGACTTACCCAGTAACAGCTCAAGACTTTTCAACTCTTCCGTGACAGAGGCCATGTGGTTGTCATCATAGCAATTATACACAACTCTGACATTCAAGTGTGAAGTTTCTAATTTTAAAGGTTCATCTTGAAAGACCTAGCTCAATTTTTATACAGGAAAGTGTCTGAAGTGGCCCATTTTCAAGTCATAAAAATATGATGAAACAGGCATATCTGCAGCTCTGGGGCAAAATATGGGAAGCATTCCAAACATTAGTTCAGTTTTCAAAGGAATTTCTGTATTGGACCAGGAGGAAAAAAAGATTTTGAATGTTAAAACTCACAGTGGTGAGTTGCATATTCATGAACCAGACCATGGAAAATGAAATCACCATCAGCAGAGGTGCTCTGGATTTGCTGATCCCTGGAATGCAAGGCCGTGCTCACTGCAGAAGATGGGAGGCGTTACCACTGAACATATGCTGTAGCTAGCAAGTCTGACAGTGAGATAGCAGCTGTTGAGACACCTATGATGGTTCACTTCTTCAGAATGAAGCATTATCTTCACCAGTATCTGGCTACAAAGGCCAGGACAACAAAATGAACCTTGCTGGAGTGAGGAGGAAGTGGAGGGAACCACTGTAGACTGGGACTAGTGTTCAAACCAGACCATGTGATAAAGATGCTACAAAGATTATATTTACAGAGTAATCATTAAGTTGCTGCATTTCACTCTAAGCTTGAAAGTGAACAGATTTCCATATCTAAAAAATTGACACTCACCTCTAGCTACATATATCACTTATTAAATATTCTGTGACCAAAATACAAGTCTAGTAGTGCTAAGCAGCCCCATTCTCCATGTTCTTGGCATAACATAGACTTGCTGAGGAAAGTTCTTTCCCCAAAAAATTCTCTCTTCAGCAGGTAAACCTCACCTCCCATCCTGAGCAATCCCACCTAAGGGTGGGTTGTTTTGTTTTAAAAAGGACAAGATTCGTAAAAACAACTCGTCACCCATTAGCAAGCTTCAAAGTCAGAATTCATGGACTAACACTAACAACCTTTTAAGGTTAAAGACACGTGCCTCAAAGTACGATCTTGAAGCATCTGCCTACTCAATCCCCTTCCCCACCATGGAAAGCTAAAAGGAATTTATCTTCCAGAAGGATGGGACAGGTTTGTGTATGTTATTTCCAAAAGCATTTGGCAGCATTCACAAGAAGTAGTTTTGGCAGCATGTACCATACACTGCAGTTTCACAGAAGTACACTGTTCTCCCAGTGCAAGGAAATCCTCCCATGCCCACCATCAGTCCCCGCCAGCTCCTGCCTGTACACAACCACCACCCACAAAGAAGACTTCAACAGGGCTTCCCTTCTACTATTTGGTAGGTAAACTAACTGACACGGGAACTCCCAGAGCTGCCCTCCAGCCAGGAGAGCTTCACGCAGTGGATGTTCCATGAGATCTTCTCCTTCCCCTCTTGTTAAATCAGATATGTAATCAACAATAAATACATCAGGCCTCCAGGAGCAATGGGAATAAGGTTTTGTCAAATATCACCCCATCCAGCTAACACATCCTGTGTTGTGCTAGACAGAATTAGGGAATCAATACTAATTTTTTAATTTTTTTTTTTTTTTTACCAGATAGCCAGAAGTGCTTGTTCTTAAAGCATACTCCTTTCTGAACATTTTCCATAGAAGTATGACCTCACACAACACACAACTTTTCTGTAGGAAAGCCAGCAGCTCCTCAGCAGTAACCCACCCAGTCTCAGTGCCATGCATACAATGCAATGCAGGACACTGGCTCATCTGGCAAACATCACTGTTAGACATCCAGATTTGTTTATTTTAGACTGTCAAGCTGCTTTAGAGTCTTAAAGATTAATTATAAATCAAAGCAACATGACTCTCTTTCAACAGAACAGATAGTTCTGCCTGGCTTTCGCAGGATGCATCCCATGCAGTGTTCCAGACAGACACTTATTCTCATGGCAACTGCTCAAGATAAAAACCCTACATTTACATAATGAGATTGTGAGATAAACTCCTGGAAACCAAGAATTTCAAAGTTGGTTTTGAAATTCTTTCAAAAGAAACTGACAGTCAGCTCTTTGTCAGTGCTAATGATGTGCATGCTTCTGCATATGTGAGTGGGCAACAATCATCTGCAAAATGAAAACACTGCATTAGTATTAAATTTGGAATTTTGCGTCTTGCTTGGGTTGCAGATTTAATTACTTTTTAATACAGGCTTCTTGTCCATTTTCTGAAAAGGAAAAAAAAAATCAAGGATTATGAAAAATGAAATGTATCCACAGAACTTTATTGTTTTAGCCAAGTAATTATTTTTAAGCTGTTTTAATGTTTTGAAAGCTTTGTCTCAAGTAATCAAACACCACTTTAAGGAAGCTGTTCATGATATTTATGAATGCAATTGCTACAGCAATTTATTCTCAAGCTATTAGCTATTGGGTCTCATGAGTCAAACACAGGATTAGGGCAAATGAGTTTCCTGAAATGCCTTGTGACAGTGTGAAAAGAGGAAGAAAGAGAAGAAAAAAGCTTTTAAGAAAACCAGAAAAAATAGGAATTCAGCAAGTTAAGTGTCCACTTTTATCAGGAACACTGCTGCACCAGCATGCTAGAAGATTCTGCAATATTCAAGGCCTCACCTCAGATGAAAACACAAGGTCCTGACTGAAGTACAGTCCTGTATTTCAAGTTTCAGTATTTCAAATTTCAAGTTTTAATTTGGAATTAACTCGGCATTTTTCACAGGACCCCAGTTACAACCTACCTTAATCTACGTCCCTCTGCTTTCAATGCAATTGCTCTGGAAAGGTACCTAAACCACCACCACCACATCACTAAGTCTTCATGTAGAGCAAAGTAGTTTCTCTGGATCTCTTAGGACACCCACTTTGCCTCCTGGACTTGTTTGAACATGTCTCTTCTGAGCAAGCTCTTGAAATTAATTTGGCTTTTGCTCGTTTGCAAGGAAAAGCTGAGGGTAGGATGCACCTAACAGAACACAGACTGAATGACCTGAGCTCTGGAAGCCTACACAAAGCATTTTAAAAATGTATATTTATATGCAACACAGCAAAAGATGCACTGATAGGTTGTATGAACTGATGGTGAGTGCAGCAATGAGTGCTGTGTTCATGCTGTGGTGACAGCTCTCCCTCAAGAAACCAAACCTGGGCTTGGTTTAAAGCACACTTGGGCAGAGCAGAGCTGGCATGGCAATTCCTAACAGTAAACGCTTTTAAATGACAGGAGACAGGAGTTCCTCCTTGTGAGGAATGAACGTCTGGAATCTTAGCTAAGCATGTGGAACAAGAAAAGGCGGTGGGTTTCTCCAGGGTCAACAGAACATATGGCTAAGATGCAGTATGAAATCAAGAAGAAAAAAAGCAGGTTGACAGTCTCTTCTGAAAACACACTCACTCACAGCTTGCAGACATTCCTCACTCACACCTTCCTGTGAGTGAGTTCCACAGAAGAGCCCCCTTCCTTAGAGTGTCCAGTGGTAAAGAGCCACATCTCCCACTTACATCTACTTTTCCCATTATCGCTTCTCCACCAACAGAACAAAAACCACATCAACCAAACAGCAGTTTTACCCACAGGTTGTTTACCACCAGAGGTGGAAAAGTGCCCCAGGGAAGGGTGACACTGAATTACCAAGCTCCCAGGGCCCAGCAGAAAAGCCCAGGGCTTCTCATGTCAATGAGACACACTGTTCAACAGGCAGCATCCCTTTCAGATTCACCAGAAACTGCCATACGAGCTGGTTCGAAGATGCAGAGCATTTTCCACAATTAAAGAGAGAACAGGTTGCCTTCAGAATTCCCAAAACGGCCCCTTTTTGTGCTGTACAATAGCTAACAGATTCCCTCTATTCAGCACAGCATCTCCAACTCAGCAAATGGTAGGCCAGGGAACAACTGCCTGCACTTCAAGGCACTCTGCTTGAAGGGCAAAGGAAAGGTCCTGAGACAGGACTGGTGCTGATCTGCCAGTGAACTAATAGGAGATGGAGCAATGAACGACAGAATGAAAATACCTTTTAACAAGCAGCAGCAATAATTGGAAATTTTAAGAGCTACTGAAGTGGGAGAAAAAAGCAAAAGGGGGCTTCTCACAGACTTCAGTGTTTTGGCCAAAGAGATCCCCTTTTCCACCTCACCGAACTCCCTCTGGCAGCTTCTGATGTCTACACACTTATAGACGTAGAATTTTCTGACTGATGTTCCAGGAGATTCTTCCAGCGAAGGATTTTAATGAAGAGCAACATGGCAGCCACATAGAGTTGAAACAAGTAGTGAAGAGCCCCGGCGGCTGGAGGAGGCAGGCAGAGCACCCCAGCTGAGCTTGGGATGGGGCTTGTGGCCACCCCAGTCTCTGGGCAGGTTAAGATTTTTCTCTGGGTCGTGTAAAATGGGGACATACGCAGCATGTCAACAGTTCTACACCAGTAACCCTACACATCCTCCCTCAAGCCTTCTCTCTCCCTCTTCCTATGAAAGGCCTGGAGATGTGGCAGCAATTCTTCCAACATTTCTGAACCTGGCGTGTGGGCCTATCTGCAAAAAAATCCTCATCTTATCTGATTAGATGTCCTGAAAGTAAAAAAGATGTCAGTAGGTAGCTTACACAGCTCTGGAGAATATGACAGTCTGCTTGCACATTCAAAAGGAATAGTAGAAAAGTTACTTTGAAGTCTCACCATGGAAAATATCTTTAAAATATATTAAAGCACAGAAAAGTGCAGAACATTTTCCAAGCTAATTAAGATACTTAACACTGGTTTTAAGCAGGATAAATACTTTGAAGCTGCACATAAAGTGCTCTGCAAAAGGAACTGCCAGAGAAAGCAGCATACATAAAACTCAGAAGAATAACGTCCCTCAAGTTTTATTACCTTTTTTCTATACACTCATGTTTATAAAGTTACATTAATTACATCCAGGTTTGAAATGGAAACAAACAAGTTGGTAAGCAAACAGATTTAAGTATGCAGTAAGTTGTAAGAGGTACTGTTTCAAAGCAGTAAAAAATACACGATTGTTATCTTCCTCTTCTTCTTCTACCCTGCCAAGGAAGGTCTCCTCCTAACCAGATTTGCTTTCTGCACATTTCATGCAATACTTGGCAAGTGAAACATGTTTCTGCTTCCTGAAATCATTTTCATGTAGCTTGAAAGTGCCTAAGAAAACAGATGCTGTTGAGCACTTGCTTCACCCACAGCAGCCAGACACCAGGCATAGCTCCCCCCTCCCAGAGAGACCTGGTCACTCCTTGGGCCAGGCTGGGGACAAGGGCTTGGACCCTGCTCCCCTCTCTTCTCCTCAGAGCAGCTGCATGCTGGCCACCAGAACTGGATCCTGCCCAAGGGACAAGCAAAATGGGAATGGGGAAACTCCCAAGCTTTGTCCCTCCCCAGCCCACAAGATACACTTTCAGCCTGAAACACTAAATGAAAATTATGCAGGGCAGAAGAAGGGGTTAGAAACTGAGATCCAACAAAAGGAGAAATAGGTAATAAATTCAGCTGGACTGAGGATGGATTCAAGAAATTTACCAGTCACTAATTCTGTGAGAACCAACCTCAGTCACTTGCATCCATGGAAAGAGAAACTAGTGCCAAGAAAAATGAAAGAGAATCCTTATTTGATCATTGTTTTGAGTTTCAGAGATCAAATAAGCCCGAATAGTATAATAAATAATAAAAAATGAAGTCATAACATATGCATCCCTCCTGTACTGCTCTGAAATGACGCACCTATGCAAACACACAACACTTGGGAAGCGGAAGAAAGCCTGCAACAGGTAAAATGCAGAGAACAGAAAGAGATCAAGGCAGGTTGAACCACACAAACTGTCAACAGAAAGGTTGATGTTTAAAGGTGAAGTCATAAAGCAGTAATTTTAAAAGTTCCTAATGACAGAATGAGCCTGAATCCAGCTTGATCTAATCACTGAAAAAGCAACAAGTCAGAAGATGAGCTCAGCACTACATGATCCTACCTCAGGACAAGCAGAATCTTCTTGCAATAGAGTTATTTAATAAGGCTCAGCAACAAATTCTTCATTACAAAGGCAGATGGGATGGAGTGTTTGATAAATGCAGGGTGCACGTTCAGTGTACAGAAAGATGGGAAGCAGCCCAGTGTAGGGCAGAGCTCTCTGACCTCAACATCAGTGTTCACCTACAACAGCCGAGTCAAATCCACTCCCCTGTTTGGGAAATCGAAGAACTAGAGAGTTTGTTCTGCATACAAAACAGAAAAGAAGGTAGAGATTAGAGTCATCCTGTACCCACAGTAAGTGACCCGCGCTACAGGCCTGCAGAAACCAGGCAGGGAATGTAAAACTTGAAGAGTTTTACGTGGCTTTGGAGTAGAGGTGAAGTTAGAACAGGAAAATTTGTTGTGAGAACTGAAGAAACTGCCCAGGAACAGCAATAAAATCCTCATCACCAGAGGCCTTGAAACTTGCTCTGAACAAAGCAGGACAGCGTGGTGCTGCACAGGGCACACAGAACTGTCAAGCAATGGAGGTCCTCTTTGAAGCCTCTAACAAGGAGGGAAGTAAAACCAAAGTCCATGTGATACCTGCTTAAGTCAGTGCTCCGGCAAGCCGGGAGAAGTTTAGCTTGTATTAAGTTTTCTTTGGGGCTTCACTATTTATCTCCTTTCAAAAAAATACTGACTTTACATAAAAAGGGTGGTCTTTTCAAAGAGCACAGAACCTACTAAAAGTTGACCTTTTTTGTGCATCTAAACAGACTGGGAAAAAATCCACCATCATAGCTTTTGGCTCTCTTGTTGGGACACAGCCATAGCATACACAAGAGAGATGCATTCCTTTCTCAATGTGAAAAGGGCAGAGGCGCACAACACCCTCTTCATTTCCCTGACGCTCTCATTGCATCATAAAAGTAGAAGGGAAAAGGGTATGGAAAAGAGAGAAAATGGAAAAAGCTAAAGAAGACCCTTCTAGCTAGCAGCAGAAGAGACAGAAGATGTTGTGATTGCAATTCCAGAGGCAACTGCCATAAGAGTAATATAAGTTTTGGAGAGGCAGACCTGCAGCCCCTGGAGAGGAAAGAATTGAAAAAGTCTGATTTTTTTTTTTTTTGTCTCTTTCTCCTCCCCTTTCTCTCAATCACCTCCCTCAGATGAAAAGCTTGTGGAAGAGTGCTCCAGATAACTCCACCCTGTTGCAAATGACAAAGACTTGTGGCTGAAAAGCACTGAAAACCCAGATATTTTTCTTTGAGGCACTGCTCAGAGACCTCCCAGCAATGAGGAATGCTGCACGTGGCAGGGGGCTGGCCACATGGTCACTCCCAGCTTACACTCCAGAAGTGGACTATTAATCCAGTTCCTGTGGAAACTTCCTCCTCTAGCAGATGTTTAATGCAGTGACTTCTTTCAAGAACCTCCCCTTCCACTGCAAGGGCTTGGTTCCTGTGTCTAATGGGAATATGCTGCAGCCAACGCACACACTTTATGTCAAGAACATCAGGAGACTCTTCCCACCTAGCCAACCACAGGCAGGGAAGTGCTACAAGCGTCACAGAAACTCCTGACATGTGCTATAAATCAAGGCCATAAAACCTAAGCTGTACAAATCATGTGGTAAAATAGGTGGAAAGGAAATTCCTGCTCCAACAGCTTTAGCACAACCAGAGCTGAAATTTACTCCTTTTCTCACCTGATCGTGACTTGCAGACCCCATTAAACTTGTAATATTAAATCTCTGCTGAAATTATAATCAAGAAACACGCATTTGCTATGAATACTGCCAACTGGCAACACTCTGATAGAGGGCCACTGCCTGGCACTCGGATCAGAGATGCAATCCATCTCAAGAGAGCTGGATCAAACAGAGAGGAATGTCCCCAGTCTCCTCAGGAAGATGTATGCTTTCTCCTGCCTATGGGTTTGGGTTTTCTTATTTGTTTGTGTGTTTTAAGCCTAGACCACTTCCTGCCCCTCCAGGGTGACACTAAAATAGGAGAACAATGATTGAGCAGAAAAGATTTACCTGAATATGGAAAGAAAACTTTGTAGTGTTTTAACTTTAGGTTGTGGACTGAAGTCTGAATATGGCTTAATGTATAGTTCCTCATTTGATACCTCCAGAAAAGCTGAAAACAAACGTGTGAAGAAAGAGCATGATACAAAAACTGAAGAGACAAGGAAACCAGAAAGCAAATAAACAACAGGAACAGGTGAGGAAAAGCCCCTGATGGTTTACAGGAAAGAGGACAATTAAAAAAAAAAACCTACAAGAAAGGGAAGCACAAATTTAACTTTACAAAATCAAACTTCAGCTCTTTACAAACTAGAACTTAACAAACTGCTTGAAGAGTTTTTCCAACAAGAGAAAGTAGAGGATATGGGGAGGGTGAAACGATGAATGAAAGAGCACAGGAGCAGGTTCAGTATGTTTTCTCTACTCCATCTTTACACCAGGCTTTCTACAAAGACTGACTGTATTACTGATGTACAGATAAGAAAGGCACAGACCAAAAGCATTCCTGTACTTCCTGGAAAATTCATTATTCCAAAGTTAACTCATTTCACAGTGTTTTTCTGTGTTGCTTGGTTTCCACCTCAGATGGGCCATAGAGCTTGCACAGGCATCATGCTGTGATCTGCTTCCAATCTGTGAGCTCAGAATACCACTACTGCACGTTTCCTCAGGCACCTCCAGCCAGTGCTCCTTCAGGTACCGAGTCTTAAATTACATCCATCTTGGCCAGGAAGGTACTCTCTGGGTATTTTCCTGCAATTATCAGTCATGACTAGAATCTGATCTCATCTGGCTGCCAACTAATCTTCAACTCTCTGGGATTATATATCAAGAGGTGGTGGAAAAGGCAGGCTGGAAAACAAGGGAGAGACCAGCAGTGGCTTCAGCAAACACTCTGATTCAATCACACTTGTGTTGGGAGCTCAATGGAAAGAGCAAGAATTTGGGCTCAGGAATGTAAACCTTAGCAGCTGATTCATCATAAAACCAATCACAGGTGGTTACCACTGTTTCAAGTCTTAATTACACAAGCTGGCTCCCACACAATAGCAAATGACAAGACTACAGCCAAGTGACCCTTTCATAAAACAACTCAAAATTTAAAATATGAACCAGGAGAATGGCTTAAGCCTCTAGCTATGATCTCCACCCTCTATTTGCAAGCCAGACTCTGTTCATTGCCACCATGTCTCAGTTTTTATTGCAACAGCTGCTTCAGTCCTCTCAGGGCTGCTGTAGCCACCCTGCTGTCTGAGCCCATCTCTTAAGAACCTCTCCATCTAACTGATCACCAACATACCTGTTCCAATCTGGTCAGACAAATTTGGCTTTAACAGCAAGCAAAACCAACATTAAAAACCTCAGCCTGGAATTTGTTAGCTTTTGAACAGAACATATGGTCTTCTCACCCATCTTTTCCTAGTTGATCAGTTCTCCAGTTATTAAATAAGGATATGACTTCCCCGACAGCATTGCTTTCCTGAAGTCACATGCTTACTGTTTTCTCCTTCTATAGTGCGAAAAAAGAAAATTAAGTTTGACAGCGAGTTAGTCACTTTCTCATACAATATTCCTCCAGTGGAAAGAGGGTTCTCACAAGCATCAGTGGCAAACACCTTACAGAACTTCCATTTAATTGCACATAACAATCCCTTTCCCTCAAGCCAAGTCCAAACCACCTCCTTGCAAACCAGTGAGCAAAGCTCCAGCCACCACGGACTTTAGAGTTAACTGACACAATAGGTCAAACTTCAGTCTCGAAAACCCTTCTTGAAGAAAACTCTCAGCTCTAGAACTTGTTCTGTAGAAGGACAGTCCTAAGTCTCCTGGAGAGGGTAAATCATGAGCACCATTTCCTATGGGAAAATCTGCCTCAAAAAATCTAGAAACTTTTTCCTGGACAGACACCACTAAAACAAGGTTGGTGTTTACTAACTATTCTGTGTGTAGGAGGTAAGGGAAACAATGATCTAAGAATAAGCAGTTGAACAATGGAACAAGCTAGCTTTCAATTCCCACAGGTTTTAGTGCAGTCTAACAGGTTTCCTAACCTCTTAACAAAAACATCAGGTCCTCAAAATTACTTAGCTTAAGAATTAGTTGCTAATCACTGCATTTACTGTCATGCAACAATGCTATTAGAATAAAAAAAGCCTTGAAAACTTATGCTTTGAAGCCTCAGAGGATGTAATTTAGCACCAATGCCTAAACTCCACAGTGACTAGCTGGTGCCCTTCGGATGACTTATAATAGTCAGAAATGATGCATGATATTTATTTTCTCCAAATGACTTTATAATATTTCATAAAGCTTTCAAAAGTTAGAAGTTTGGTATTTATTTGTAAAATAGAGATCAGGCATATGACAGACGTCGACCCAAAATGCCCCCAAGGTCATTTACCACACCTTAGCAGGAAGCATCAGGTGGCTTCAGCTGCTGCCACCTCCATGCTCAGGACACCTCAGGCATCTCTGCTGTCCTTCAGCCATGTTAGCAGAAACACAACTAACAGACACAGGTACAGCACTTCCGCACCCCAATGCTTCCTGCTCACCAAGTTGCTACCTCCCTTAGCAGCCAATACCTACTTTGATATCTGAACTGAATCTGAATACAGATACTAAGAGCACTTTGTGGCACCGTACCATCTGCACTCCTCCTGCCCCTTGTTCCCCAGGTTTTACTGTTTGCATAGACTCTATATTACAAATAAACAGAAAATTAATTATTCAGCTTCTAATTCCCATTGCATGTTGATGTTTATGTAACTGAAAACCATATAATTGCTTTATGTTTTTAACATCCCTCATAAATATGGATTTTTAACACAATCCTTTACAGCAAATTAGCACAGAATATCTGGTAATGTGAGATGGGAGCATGAGTTAGTTTGGCAAACTCCAGCAAGAGCACACAGCCTAAAGACTGTGATGTCTCTCACCACTTCATGATTTTCAGCAGGCAGATGAAAATCCGCTGCAGTGCCCAGCTTTCCAAAGAAGCTTGATGAGACTCTGGGACATAAGTTTTAATGCAAGAACAGCAATGATGGGAAAGCTAGAATTCAACAGCCTCATCCTTCATGGATTTACAGAGATCCTACATAGATTTTACTGAAACACTTGGCTGAGGATGAATCTCACCTTAATCTAAAGCCTGGCAAGAAACTTTCTTTTTTTTGTGGTAATCCACTTGCTTATCAAGTTTCATTGCCAGTTTTAGATCAGGCAGTATGAAATATCTTTCTCTGGGACCCTGTCTGGCAACATGCTTGGGTTTTAAAATCACCCTGAAGCAATTTATGTTCCACAGTGAATCCAGCACACTGGTATTGCAACTTAAATATGACCTGCAATAAAGAAACAAATGCCATTTGCTTCAGCTGGAGAAAGTTAACGCTCCCTCTGACCTGGCTGGGTCCAGCACTTGGAAGCAATGAGCATGAAGACATAGTTAGACCTGGTAGACACACTGTGATGTTAATACCACCTCAGTTATGAGGTATTCCCCCTAAAAATTCAATTTTCCATACCCTTATTTCTCCTATAAGATGACATAAAATTGTATTTTCTGTCAGGCAGAGTAAAACTGTAACTATGCCAGCATGGTGAAACCACTTAGAGAAAATTCAGAATTACTCTAAGCAAGGAGTTCTTAAAAATAACAGACATGAGCTGCCCAGAACTATTGAGGTCTCACCCCCTTGGGGTCACCTACACTTCAGAGGGCAATTCTGCATTGTTAGTTGCTCCCCTCCCTACGAGTCAAGTGCATTGCACCAGCAGGGTTTCTAGCTAGAGACATCTGGCTGACCTGGAGTCATTGCATTTATTCTTGCTGAGCAGATGTCAGTAAAACTTTTCAACAGACCTTAGTAGCCCTGCTCCAGGGGACTGTCTACACTGAAAACATGCTGCTCTAGGTCAATTACATAAGTGATTATGTATTAAACTGCTACAACATCTGAACAGAGACACTTTTACACCTGGTCATGTTGGCTTTGCTGGTGGCTTTACATTTGACTAAAAACATACAAATGAGCTTTGACAGAGGTCACATGTCACAAATTATTCCCAGATATAACTGAACTTGCAAAAAGGTACAGATTTTAACCATGTGCAAAAACA
Organism: Brachypteracias leptosomus; assembly: GCA_013401335.1. Taxonomy (NCBI): domain Eukaryota; kingdom Metazoa; phylum Chordata; class Aves; order Coraciiformes; family Brachypteraciidae; genus Brachypteracias; species Brachypteracias leptosomus. The sequence continues at coordinate 30,974 of VYZX01018518.1, forward strand.
GTTTCAGCTAGGGACAGTGCTGCAGCCTGACATTTTAGGAGCCACATCTTCCAGCTTCGGTGCTGGCACCTGCAGGGAGTGGGGGACAAAATAAAAAACCTACCCCAAAGTCTGACACATAGAATGCTTGGATCCGTTCCTCCCACTCACACAAGTCTGAGCAGAAAAACTGGTCTTCTATTCAATTCCACTGCTGCACAAAAGATCAGCCCAACTCCCTAAAGAGCAAGAACGGAAAAACGCTGTGCTCCCTGCCCAAATCCCTGTGCAAACTGCTGCATGGAGAGAGCTTACTCAACAGGTCACCTTGGGAAATCATTTCTAATGAGTGGCCACAGACAGGACAACGCCAGATCAAGATTTGCGAAGGCTCTGGAGCATAAATTAACCTCAGACTTTTTGCTGCCCCGGTTAATGCAGGCAGGTCTCAACGCTAGATTTAGGCTGAAGCATTATCACTTAGCTAAGAATAATGTTAATAATCAGGCCAAAGAACAAGGTTTGTCATTTGATTGAAACTGCAGGGTTGACAGGTCAGACTTGGCGGGAGAGCCCTGCAGACCAGCTCCCAGCTGGGCTTGTAAGCAGAATTTCAGGTTGGGGCAGCCTGGTCTGACGAGTGATGGTTAGGACTAGAAACAGAAGAGACAGCCAGGCTATCTCCTGCTGTGCTAACGAGAGCTGCTCATCAGTACCTAACCCAAGAAACCTTTGCTGTGGCTCCTCTCTGACACGTTTGCTATGACAACTATCATTTTCCAACAAAAAACAGTACTGAAATTGTACTAACAAAAATTATATTTCCATTTTAATACAAATGCTATAATCCTTTTCTACAATAACAAGAAAAAGCACTTGGTCACTTTACCTGGAATTGATATTGGTTTACAGCAAGTAAAAAACTAGCATCTGTGCCTTTTATTTCGATTCCTTCCATTGACAGCAAAAAGACTGGGGGCCAGCACCTATGGTCCAGCAACAGCAGCCTTCTGTCCAATTAAATGACACTGACATTTATGAAAAGTTAATGCAATTCAGCAGCCAGAACATGGCGTGACATGCCAATACATATTGTATACTTCAAACACTTACATGCTGTTAAAAACTTGTGGAAAATGTATCTGAAAGGAATTGATTTTTACTAATGAGAGCTCAAGAGAGACTTTAATAAGCCTCAAGAACAATGTGGAAAAATAATTTTTTCCTTTATTTTAAGCTTGTCTTCCTCTAGCATGACATTTTATCACCTGTTTTTGAAGCACAGGAAAAGAAACTGGATATTCATGTCATTGTCATTTTCTGGAACTGTTAATTAGGCATAAATGCCACAAAGTGAAGGTAAAAATATCTGGACACAAAAGTTAAGAGCTCATATTTCATTTCTGCACAGGTAAGAGAAAAAACCCACACCATTTACAGTCTCAATTCCCAGTTCCTCTCATCAGCCACTTGCTGAAAGTAGCTGGTACTACATGGTTACTACCTGTATGTACTGCTTTGTAGCTTGAGAACCACAATTTTAGCCCCAACAACAACAAAATAAATCATGGACTTACAGCAACAGTCCAATGAGGCAATTCCATCATGGAATTCCCTTGAGAGAAGGCTACCATCAGCATCCTGAAGTCTGTCTACATCTGTCTACAGAACAGGCATAATATGAGCTGGAGACACAAAGTCAGTTCCCCATCCTTACTATCTTCAAGGAATTGTTTTCAGGGCAGGTTGATTGTTGCCAGATCCTCTTTTTCTTTGTTTTTTTTCCCTGCTGGAGTTGTTGACAAGCACAGCAAGCCCTTGTCTGAGAACTGACCTAGGTCATAAACCTGAATTTTACACTAGCCAAGTCATCAAGTGCTGATAACTGCTATGAGCTTCAAGCCATCAAAGGAGAGCTGAACAGGAGACCAGGCAAAGAGGCTGGACACCACCCAAATCTACAAACACCCTTTTAAGTAAGTTTGGTGTCTGGTTGGAGACCAGAAGTCATTGCTCCTCTATAGCCACATTACAGTTGCCCCTAATAGAATAGCTACTCTCCAAAGTGACAGCCTACTATTTTGGCAGCACATCTATCACTATTCTGCCAAAATGCTAAGCCAAAGTGCCTGCAGAAGCTACGTGCTGATCCAGAAGATGATTCTTCCTCAGGTACGTATGCCTGTTCTGCAACAAAACCCTGGCATCTTCACCTGAAGAGGGAGCTACAAAACAGAGACCCACCCACTTGTAGCAGCTGCCTGGACTCTTCCTGAGACCCCCATGTCTCTTTTACACTACCTTAATTGCAAAGCCTCCATACACAGTTAAGTAAGAATTCCCCTCTCAGTCCCAGTCAAAAGTTACCGTGCTTCTGAATGAGTTTAGGACCCTCTACAGTAATGCCTGTGCTATTACTTGCTGTTCAAATGAACTGATCACTAATCAATTTTGCAAACAACAGGCTGGCCTGGGAGGCAGCAGGGCCTGTGGAGTCTGTACGCTGTTAAAATGAGTGCACAGACGAACTTACCCTTCATCTGAAATATCAGTTCACAGTTGTGAGAACACCCTCCTACTGTAGCTCACCGGACCTTTTTGTCTCCGTGCAGATGGATTGATTTTTTTCTTGACAATAACCCTCCCAAATAGATAATCTTAAGAGGAAAGAAAAGGAGGAAGCCTGGACTTAATCAGAGAATGGAGGAAGAGAGGAAAGATGGAATTCACAGTGGACAAACACATTTCCATCTAGCAAGTATTACAAAACAGGGATATTAGAGAGCTAAATATGTTCAGGCAAAGCTTTCATATAATAAAACATTCAGTGACATTTTATTTATATCCTTTAAGTTTCTGCTTCTATTTAGTCTGCCTTCAAGTATTAAATTCCTGCTGTAGGGGGAATCTGGGCTAAGCTGATGCACAATAACTGCAATTGAGCTCCAGTTTACAGACTGAGTCAATAATGAGTCAAAGAGACACTCAATAAAAGGAAACATATGCAGCCAGGATCAGTCTACAGAGCTCTGGGATGTCTAAGTGATACCACAGCATTTGGGAATTTCAGAATTTCAATTTGCCATGTGCAAAGGGCTCGTTATGAGCTTCATACAGAGTGGGATGTTCTGGAAGCTATTTGCGTTTAATAAATTAGGTTTTGTGGTACTTCACTGAAATTTAGAGTATGTCTGTTCCATTTAGCTGTCAGTTCTAAAACCCACGTCACATTGCAACTCAATCATGCAAACACCAGCAATGGGCCATAGTGTTTATCATTACAGCCAGTACCCTTCCAACTTCATCTCTCCTACACCTAAAATCCATAGAAATTATCATTACAGAATTTATATTAGCACTTAAAAAAAATAATTTTACTAAGCCTTTTGAATTGTTTTCCACTTGTTTGACACAGGGTCGTATTTTTCACTTTTTAATATGTGGCCAATTTTTATACAAGCAATTTATACATGTTATAGAGGAAAGAAGAGAGACTTCTGACAACTGTATATGCTTCTAAATCTGCTTTTGAATATCTGGCTGTATCAAAATCCTAATGCAAATTCAATGACAAAATTTGCAAGAATAAAAAAAGGAGATATCCACGTGTGCAATGGTGTACCTAATACGCTGTAGAAACATAGGGCAGGAACTAATTTTAGGACTCTTAAAAAACATTTTGTTCATAATTTGACCACAGTGGTACTGTTTACTAACAACTGCAGAGGTACAATTGTAGGAACATTACTGAAGCCAAGAGCCCCTCTCTACAGCACCAGTCAGAGTGACTATAGACTGGCAGCAATAAAACCCCCTTTCCTAGGCAACGGAGTTAAAGCTAAAAAAGGTATTTAGCAAACTTAGAAGGAAAGAAAAGAAGGGCTGGGGAAGGAAAACAAGCTTGAATTAAAATATCCAGCACATTTGTGTCGGTGTCAAAGCTTTCTAGACAAAGTGCAAAATGGAGGAAAGACTAGAAGAAGCAGCACTGTGAAGACACATTTAGATAAAGAGCAATTAAGGGAATAAATTAAATGCGGTCCTAGAGCTCAACAAATTTACATGGTTGTTGAAAATATGAAGGAGGAGGAATTCCCTTCCAAGTGAGTGGATGCCTGTCGCCGAGCAGGAAATCCCCCAGCAACAGGCAGCCCGAGGAACTCATCCAGAGTCACTGCTGAGAATGATGAGCACCCAGCTAACTCGAGGCATCGGGAGAGATCTTAAGGTAATCAGAGAAAAAAGTTTACTGGGGAGAGGAACTGTCCCGGATTGAGATCCATCAAGTATAGAACAGGAGCAGAAATTTCCAATTGCTGCAAGTGTTGTTAAAACTGGAAGAACACCCTAGAAAGAGCAGTTCATATACACGAATCACGTGGGCAATCCAAGCAACTGTATCCTCCAGCCAACCCCCAAACCCAGGCATATACTTTAATGAATATCCCACATTCCAGGCAAAGGGAAAGCTCTGGCCATACTACTTCAATGCTGGAAACAGGGGATGACCGAAGTATAGCTGGGATGGGAGTTCTGAAGTTTACCACAGCAGCTACAACAGCTACAAATAATTACTGCCAGGAATTAGAGCAGAATTATTTGAATTGTGGTTAAATTGTTACGGTTTGAGCTTTTAAACCAACACTTTCCCTACAACATTATAAACCTTTGTAAGATGTGCAACACTCAAGTTACAAGTAGTAAGGAGAAAGAAGGGCAGAAACTTGTTCTCAAAAATTAGACCTTCCTCCCATTTTCACAACTAAATACTGGGGCCTCTGTCTCCCTCCCTTCAAATGAATCCACCTCTACTTACAACTAAAATTACTCTTCATAAACCCATGGCTTCAGGCTCTTCTCAAATTGCAGCATGCTAGCAGAGCTATTATTCATCAAGGATGGCACATTTTGAAGTGTTCCATGTCAATACCAGGTCAATATGTTTTTCAGTGTGGGGGGGTCACATTCATGTTTTCCTAGCCTGCAGAGTGACCCTTCTTGATTCAAAGGATCTTTATGCATTGAGGAGTATCTGACACAAACCAAACTGATATGCTACTGGAGCTTTCCAGTAATGACAGCAGGATAAAGGAAGCCTTTGAAATTCATGGAGGAGTAGGAAAAGGTATTAATTTAAAAAGCTTGTCAGTATACCCAAGAGCAGAAGGAGAGCAAAGTACTAATTAATAATTCACACTTCTATTCCACGTGTTATCATAGTATCTCAAAACAGTTTGCAAACATTGATTAAATCTCACAACACCCCCTGAAGCAGACAAGCACGGGTGAAGTTCTACTCCCTTCCAGCCAGGATGTCACTCTAGGAGCATTTCATTTAGCCGATCTATGTCCCCTCTTCCCCATCTGCCAGATGGAGATAATGACACTATCATGCAGTGGTTTGGAAGCTTAGAGATTACTGAATCAACACATTTTGAGATAGAAAAAGAGCACACAAAGGCAATCTCGTATGTCAGTCTACACTCGAATACACTGAATTAAAGGTAACACATTCAACATGATAGCACAGCTAGTGGGAATAAAACCCTCTATCTTGATTTTATAGTACCCTATAGATTTGCTTTGCTCTGTCCCTAAGTACCCAGAGCACTTGAGTTCTGGTTAATGACCAGGATTCTTGGGTACTGTGTTAACATGAAACTCATTGTAATTACAGTAATTAGATCTGCTGTAGAAAGCATTGTGAGAAATGAAAGACTGTCCACAGTAGCCTCTAATTCTCAATTAACACAACGCAGTTGGTATGTTTGGAAGCCAGGACAGACATATCCATAGCTGCAAACTCCAGATGGAATCATCATTTACATTCAGATGGGAAGTCGAGCACATTATACTTTCTTTGAAGGACAGGTACCTGAGAATCATCCACTTACAGACAGCAAAATGGCAATTCAGGGAGGCTCTGAGGTGCCAAACAGCAAAGGCAATCACACACACTCCCCGCAACCAGCATTTCACTTTGGCAACCCCTCATTCCCAACTCTGTACTTAGACTTTTTTTTTTTTTTTTATAAAAAAGCCCACAAACCAATCCTGCTTTGGTCCTAATGAGTGAGAGTTCCTTCTTCCTTGTTTGAGGCTTTCATGCATAGAATCAGAGAGAATTACTTTGCTTAACCCTCTTACTAATCTGACTTTTCCAGAAGAACCAAAGATAAAGACAAAAGTAACGGCTTCATGAAATACAGCTCTTCTTTTCTCCTGAGCCTGACAGTCACTTCCAAAAGCAGATTGTCATGACAACAAACAACCTGGAGGCAATCCAGCCAATTAATCTGCAGAGGAAGCAGTCATTCCAACCTTGGAAAAGAACACTGCTGCTTTAAGCTTCAGAAGCCAAGAAAATAAATAGAGACCCAACAAGAAACCTTACCACCCGCGTTAATCTTATTAGGCTGCCTTAGGCCTGTAGTGAAAAACAATGCAGCCCTGAGCAGAGGGGCAGCAGCGCTGCTGCAGCATACACGCTCACTAGTCCATCCCCAGCCCTTTCTTGCCCCCTCCCCACACCCCCTGGTCTGAGCAGGCGAGTTCCCAGGATGACCCCTTCAGCCCTTACATGTGGGGCCAAAGGAAAGAGCTCATAGGTTAGGCAGAGGAATGGCACAGAAGAGGCTGTCATGTACCACTGCTAGAAATCCTGTTTTGTTGGCATTGCTGTTGTGTGCTTTCCCTCTCCCCCTGTGAGCTGTCAAGAATATTTATCATCATGGTAAGCTCAGAATTATTTTCTCTTCCACAAAGGACTAAATCATCAGCGTAGATAGATAATAAAGTCATTCTTCAGTTTCCCTAGTTTCTTCTTCCTTCATACCCTGCTTTCTCTCTCTTCATGTGTCCTGCTTCCTATAGGCACTTCCTCTGCAAATACCCATCATCTCCCATTTTTTGCCTACTCTGATCTCTTTGTAGTAACTTAGTGAAGTGATGGGGCCTGGGCTGTAGGCCCTGAGTTGGGATTGACCTATGGATAAGTCACAATCCAGCAATGCATTTTATTCCCCAAAGCCCCAGAGGCAGAACCTGGCCCACCTGTGTGAGGCCCCACCTTCCATCAGGTGATCGTGGTTGGGGTGGGGGGTGAGGCTAGAGATATATCAACCAGGGACTGACCAGTTTGAGAGAAGCAGCAAGGAGCTGATCAGTTTGAAAAGAGTTCCTATAGAAGAGAGTTCCTGTTGGGGCCAGTCGGAAGAATTTCTGCTGGGGGCAGCTTGCTGAGCTCTCTCTCAGTGGTGTGTTCCCCCTTGGCTTATTCGAGATGGAGAAGAACAAACAGATGAAGAATAATAAAAGATGAAGGTATGCTGAGGGGATGTTGCTGAGTTTGGTGTTGGCCTGAGGAAGAAGAGAGTTAGCAGCACACTTAGGCATTGAAGTGTTTAGCTGCCAATGTCCAATCATTTGTTAACCTCAAATCATTCACATAGACTTCATGTTTTATAAAATACTATAGTATTAAGTTACTGAAAACAAAACTGAGGAGCACTAGATGTAGACTTACAATGTAAGTTAAAAAGAAAAAAATGTCAGACTGTGTTTCGAGAATCTCACAAGACTCAATGCACAACAATTTCCAACCACACATGTTCATTCCTGTCCTCATCCTTTTCCCTAAATACAGAAACAAGGAAGGGCAGGAATAATTTCTTTCACTGCAGACTTGTCCTGCAGTGAAATGTGCCTTTCAGACAGTAACTAAGCAATGAGGATCTAAAGGTTTAAGCCTACATACATTTACTAATCTAGTAAACAGACCGCTGAACTACTTCAAATTGAAGTTTTATTATTCATCCCTCTCTCATGGAAGTCACTAAATGGATCCCCAGCACCTTCAGTAAGCACTGGATCACAGACTATCAGCACTTCCTGCAACAGGGCATTTTTCTGATCGGAAAAAGATAGCAGTCTTCTGAGCCCTGAGAAGGAAATGTATGCATGCACACAAACTCTGCATGCTTCACTCTCGTTATTTGAAGAATCAGGAAACCACAGCTCTAGCCAACACAGAGCAAGGCAACAGAATCGTATTTTCTACTGAGCCTGTTCCACATTAATTGAAGTTGGTATAATATTGCAGAGCAGAATAAAAGCCCTGTGCTTACCTTGAGGGCTCTCGCAGCTTTCTTCATCGCTGTTGTCTTGGCAGTTATTTTGACTGTCGCACACAAAGCTTTTATCAATGCAAAGCCCGTTTTTACAGTGGAATCGGGCAGTGGAGCAAAGCAAGGGATTTGCTGCTGCGGAAAGAGAAGGCGAGATCTTCCATTAGAATTTCTCTTAGGCAGTGAAATAGCCGCAAAGCAACCAGCGACAGCAGGTCGCAACTCAACAGCTGGTCAATTCACTGACTATGTGGGAGTAACTTGGCAATCAAACCCACCCTGTCTCTCTAAATAGAGCTGGAATTCCTAATTCATGCAAGATTCATTACAATTAGCAGAGATTTTGTCCACCCACAGTTGTGATAAGCCTTCTGTTCACTTTCATGAGAGCCCCTACCACAATCACCGCTCGGTGCCCAGCATTTGCTCACACTGAAGACATATGGAGGGTAGCACTGCCTACCATAAACATTGCCTGTTGCTTCCCATTATAACCAGCTTAGCTTAGCTCAAGTTTCTTATTATAAGCCAACAGCCCTGGCTGAGAATTGCCAGGCAGTGTTTTATTTACCTTTGTTTCTGTCTTTTTTCCACCTTCCCCACTCTCCTCACTATTCTGAATGGTTACAATGGCAATGTTAATTATTTCTCAAAGTCTTAGGGTTTGAATTTCAGCTTCTTTTTAATGGTAATATGCACATTACAGTAGCACCCAGAAAATCCTCTCTTGCTAGGCCCAGTGTTGCACACAGCACTATTTAGTATAGCATTTAAGCAGACTCATTTAGGTAGAGCATTCTTCCCACCCACACCAAACCTGGCAGTAAATATGCCATAAGATGCTATGTCTAGCTTCATTTAAAGCTTCAAGCAGTACAGTTTTTATCACTTCTCCTAGTACAGCTTCAATGCATCTCACTGTCAAGGAGGTTTCCTTGATAGTTATCTTTGCTTTCTCTTTTCTAATTTCATCCCTCTACTCTTAGCTATAGCCCAGCCTACATAACTACATAATCCCTACCCGAACAATGTTTGCACCCTTCATATACAGGCTTATTTTCCAACACAGTCATCGCTTAGCTAAGATATGCATAATTTAGCAGGTTTTAATACCTCCTCATAAATCAAGTCTCTCTGTCCCTTAATAACTTTTGTCACTCTTCTCTGAACTCCCACCAGTTTTTGGTAATGAGGTGACTGAAACAGAATGCATCTTTCCAATTGAAAAACTTTTAAAAAGCTGTTTAGTTGCCTTGTCTGCTTCAAAGTGCTTCTCTGCCACAATAACAAAGGAGACTGCAGCTTCCAAATACTAACTGGCTTGTTATTTTTTATTCTTTAAAGTAAAAGCTGCCTTTAAAGAGTGTCTAAAAAAACCCCCCAAACATAAAACTTTAAAGTCTGTTGTGCATATAACCTGCAGTATATTTAACTTACACTCCTAATTCCTCCAGCTCCCCAAAAGCATGTTTATCATGAACATGCCAAACCACCTTTGGTCTGAAACTGCTGCACACTTGCATTGCACACCAATTTTCCAGGTCCCTTCTGGGCCTACAGTTTTGTTCTCCTACATAAACAAAACAGCAACTAAACACTTGGACATGCTAGAAAATACCAAGTGCATGTTTAAATGGCATAAGAGAAACAGGGAGATCAGCCACATGTTATCATCAGCTGTAAGGTCCCGTTGGAGCTACACACTACAAGCTCATGGGAAATTATGTCCTTCATAACCAACTCCATAAGTTGGTGCATCTTCAGTTGACACCTGCCACTCATCAGTCACCACCTCAAAGATATTCAAAGCACTTCTGTTAAAACTTCTTTCCAGGCCACCTGTTTTAAGCCCAAGCCAAAGTAATTTCCTTAGCCTTCAATCTTCCTTCTCTAGCTTCACTTGCTCCACAGAGGTGCTATCTCCCTGCCACAGCCATCCTAGGGCCCAAACCAGACTCTCTAGCCCAACAACATGTGGCATCTTAGGAGACGCTGTGGGGGAAAGCACACAAACAGGGAAGGCAAGTCCTCCAAGAGCAGATAGTGATAGATCACTGTAGAGATGACCTCTTTTGTTATGTTTGAAAGCTGGTGTCTGTTGTCCTCCTCTTGACCTTTAAATGTCATTAAAAGGAAAAACTCAGCACGCTCCAACAAGAGAATGAGTAAATATTTGCTACGAGCTTCCTCCTACAGCCCCATGCTTTTACCAGTTCCCGATAATAGCAGCAGAGCTGCTGGATCCAACAATCCCTCTCCTTGCTGCTGTGACACATCCCTACTAGACTTACAGATACAAATAGATCTATGCAGCCACATACAGGGGGTTCAGCCCAAGTCAAGCAGGACTTCAGATGATCTCTGTGCTGTGACTTCCCTACGAGCTGCTGAAGAGCAGCTCAAGCCAGTGTACTGGTATGTATCTGAGAACCTCCTTCTCCTTCCAAGAACCTGTTTCACTAAATAACCCTGTATTTGCTTGTTTGCTGTTTGAGAACATGTATAAAACAGAGAAACCAAAATGTAATGATGAACAAATAAACTCATATTCTTCAGTGACAGGGAACAGGCAAATAAAAATTACACAATTTTAAGTTGTATTTAATATTTGCCCAGTTACATTTGAGTACAAAGAACCTGTTCAAAGCAAACATGCAGTTTAAATCTCCTTTAAAAGTTAATAAGGGGCTTGAGGTATCATATGGATACTATCTACAAAACAAGGCAGAGATGCACCTTAAAAAAAAAAAGACGACTCAATTACAAGGTGAAAAGCTCAAGTCATCTGGGGTCATAAATGACGGGAACAAGATCTGACTCAAACAAAAGGCTAATGAATGCTTCCCTTCTAGGTAGTATTAATGAGGTGAAAGGAAGAGCCAAGCAAGCCAGCTCACACTTACTGCAGTTTTCCTCATCGCTGCCGTCGGGACAGTCCTCGAAGCCGTTGCACCGGAAGCGGCCGATGATGCAGTGGATCCCACTAGCACAGGGGAAGAACGTGGCACCACATTTGGACTTGGCTTTCGCTGGGAGAAGATACAGACAGATGAAGGAAAAGATGAGGGAATCCATTTACACAGGTTAGACATACTTTTGTAGCAGTACAGGTAAGGGTACTCCAGGCAGCGCTGGTGGCATGGGTGTTAGGTGTCTTCCAAGCTCCCTATAGTCTGCTTTCAACTCTTTTTAAGTTTTTTGGGGAGATTTCACTTGCTTGGGTAGAATTTTTTCCAATTTGTATGATTTCTAGAATGACTGAAACATTCAAACTCACAAGTCAAATTGCCTCTCAAAACAAATTTGACAAGCAGTTTCTTCTATCCATCCCTTAAAGACCCACATGAATTTGACCAACTTAGAAGCAGTGGGCAAAAAATATTAAAATAGAGGGTCATACTTCATAGAAAACAAGAGCAACTATCTCCTCTTTGCAAGAAAGTCTGTTGTAAATGTCACTGCCCCAGGCATAAGTCCAGGAGACAGACATCTAAGCAGGTCCCCAGGGAGCAGACAGCAACCCTCAGAAGCAAAGGTCTAGCTGGTCTAGTTATAGCCCACTCCCCCTGACTCCCCAGTATGTAGCTACATGTCATATAAACACTAAATAGCAGCAAAAGTCTAGATTTTGTACACCATCAAACCTCTCTTGCTTGCTCAGAGAAGCCAAGCTGTAAAGAACCCAAGGCAGACAGAGATAATGAACATGGCAGCAAGTTCAGAGAACTGGGAGTCTGGAGGCAGCGAGTTAGGAGTCTTTGTGACAGTAAGAAACGCAAGAGACCTCATTAAAGTATTTTTTTAGGTGGCAAAACTCAAACTCAAAAAAGAATTTGCTATAATTAACACTGCCTTTATTTAGCATGATTTATACAAAATTGAGTGCAAAAGGAACAGGAGTTCTATGAATTGCATCTCTTGCTGTACTTCTCACCATCATCCATTGTAGAGTTTTTCAGGATAGAAACTACTGCTATTCCACACTACCAGAACAGCTATTCATATAAAACTAAATACTAACAATAGCATCAAAATGTGTTGAACAAATGATTACATAACCTCATTACGATCTCAAGCACTTTACATTTCTTACTTCATTGCACAGTGACTCTTCACAGCAAGATGAGAACACTGCCCTCAGCTAGAGTTGTGCAGATGTTTCCACCACAATGTTCAAGACAAGTACCAGTTAAGTCTTGAGGTATAACCAGCCTAGAACAAAGCAACTCCCAAAGTAAAAAACAATTTAACAACACACGTGGTTAGATTTTTTTACTCCCTTGTGCTTTTTCAAATTAGCACTGGACAAGAGAGCAGCTCTGTGAAAAAAGACTTGGGGTACTAGTGGATGGAAAGCTGGACACGAGCCAACAATGTACATTTGCAGGTCAGAAGGCCAATCGCATCCCGGGCTGCAACAGAAGTGTGGCCNCACAGGATGCTGAACTCTTCAGAAAGTCTACTTTAAAGCAAAGCCAGTCACTGTGGGAAGAGCGTGCAGGTAACTGCAGGAAGGTGTGTATGGTGCAACGTGAACACACAGTGAAACCAGGCACCACTGACGGAAGAACACCAGAAAAGAAGCCAGTGCCACAATCCATGGGCCTTTTGAGTAAACATTTCCTACTCCTACACCAGATCTACAAGATGCATTTACAACACCCAAGTTTTGAGATGTGGCAGATCTGGAGATCACAGCGACAGGCAGTCTTTTAATGTAACCATATAGCACATCAGTACACCAACCTGCACAGCTTTAGAAGGCCAGAAAAGGTCAGGAACAATCTGAGTACAGACAAAAAATGTACATCCAATAGGGACAATCAGCTTCAGCATTAATTTGGAAAGAATCCTCTCTTCCACAGTTAAAACCTAAGTGCAGCTGTAGCAAAGGCTTCCATCACTCAAAGAACATATAAATCGTTTTACACCACAGCTACAGTGACTCTTGCTTGATTTAGTGTTCTCCAAAAGCAAATTCTTGCAGTTCTGCTCTTACATGTTTTTCTTTATTATGCTTAGTAGCTTTCAGATGGAATTATGAAGTGTAAACTAGGATGTATCACTGAACTTCACATGTTCAACTACCACTGTTTCTGAAGAGTATCCAAGATCCACTTAGGTAAAAAAGTGAACTACTACTTTGCAGAAAAACAGGTGATAAATTACCCAGGAGTAGCTGCTGTGCTTAACATCATCAGCAACACAAAACCCTCAGCCAAGACATCCAAGCCCCTGCAATTCACACAACTTCAAAGAGCAACTTCTGTGCTAAGAGCTTTGAGGCAGCCTGATCTCAGCTAAATAATCCAGTAAGCACAAGGTGTGAGGCAGCACCATACCTCCCGTGTTCGAACGAAAGCAGCAAACCAAACACCTCAGCAACAGACTGCCACCGAAGCAAGCTGTTCATACTAGGATTGGACCAATATTCAGCACATTCACCAGGAGCACATGGCAATAACACACATATGAAGAGATGCCCAATGCTTCACGTTCATGTTTCTGTTGTTGTTTTTCTTTTTCTAAAAGCTAACATCTTTTTGACACCATGCAGTGCATTTACTTTCCCCAGACCAAATGACTACTTGTAGGGACGGATTTTGAGATGGAACAGTTCCAAGAAGAGGAAAATGAGAAGAAACAAGGAAAAGAGGAAGTAACTGTGGTTTTGCCCCTGTTAACATCTACTGGATGCAGGTTTACTCAGTCATTTGGGGTCTGAATATAGAGGCTATCAACTTTTTGGCAAATCATATTCAGACATGTCCTTGGCCATCTCTGAAAATCCTGCCAAGACTTTGAAGTTATTTACTTCTAAAATTTCTAATATGGACTATCTTTTATTCTTACAGACTTCAGACTGAGAACTGTCAAAACCTGAGCCTCTGGCCCCCTGAAGAGCAGAAATAATGCGCCTGCACCTTCCTCACCAGAGCTCCAAGTGGTGGTGAATGCTGCAGGAGCTTCATTTCAGGGACAAGAGACACACATCACAGCAACCTCAGCTGTCCTGGCCCCTAAGGCAAGAAGGCCCAAAGCACATCTGGTGCATTACCTTGAGCTACCACAGTAAAGACATAAGCAGTGTTTAATGTTTGACCACATCTAGATGAAAAAAGGTGCTGGAATGTCCACGAACAAAGTCGAATTTCTGGAAAATGCACTCTTCCTTCTGTTCACAGTGTCCTGATACCCCATCAAAAAGAGCGAGAAACCATTCAGAACAATGATTTAATGAAAGTATTACTTAGATAGTTCTATAATGCTCAGTCCAACATTTTCTCCCCAGACTTCTTCCTATCTCCTCCTCCTGAAACAGCAGCCAGAGAACAAGAAAATTCTGGTTTAGAGTAACTGTTTATTGAAAGAGCACATACTAGTAACCACAGATCAAAAATAAACAAGGAACTAAACACCTTCAAATTATCTCTTAAGTTTCCCTTTTACACAATCCACTATTTTTAATTTTTTTTTTTTAACCCGAGGGAAGGAAAAAGCCAAATAAAACTCAAATGTGATTCTCCATCACCAGAAAAATGAGAAACCAGTAACGACTTAGTCCAAGCCATGTCCCTGACTCTGGAAAACTCCACTGGGGAATTTCTGCTTTATTTTCAATCTGACATCGTTCTTGCCCTCCGGCACAGTCTTCCCAAAGTATTCAAGCAAGAGTTCTTTGGTCATTGCTCCAAGTTCCTATGGAAAGCTCAATCATTTCTTCCTGAGCAGAAACACACCTTCCCATTCTGCAGCGATCTTTGGAGATACATGAAGGGGATATTTGTTTTCTTCAGGTCTTCAGCACCAGTATAACAACTGCCTGTGGCAGATTCAAGTCACATGCTGTACTGTTCACAGCACTCCTTTGCAATTTCTATTTCCATCACAGGACTGTTACAAAACAGGTTTTCTTCTCCTTTGCTCATCAATGGTGCCTTTCTTCTGCACAGGTCTCAAGTTTTCAGGAAGACCTGTATATGAAAAGTTTTGTGCTAATTTAACAGCAGCTATCTATTTGATTCCTTCAGTGACTTCAGCCTTGATAAACAGTTGTGGTTTAAGGTTTGGGGGGGGACAGGGGCAGCAGCTATTCCACTCCCCTTCCTGCCACACTCTATAAAAGGAGACAGAAAGTTCTGCTCGTCCCTTCCTCTCTGGGATTCCTGCTGGGGCTGCTTCTCTCCGCATGGTGGGGGCTCTGACTTTTCACATGGTTCAGAGAATCCAGCAGCATCCGAGACTGGGTTTTGTATGTATTTGTATATACATCCCCTCTTAATATCTCTATATTCCCCTTCCCTTAATACCTTTTTGTTTCCTGTTAAAACTGTAATCTTAACTTCCAACTTTTTGTAAGGTCTTTTTCCTCTGCTGTGAGGGAAGAGGGAGAGGGAGAGAGAGGGGGAAAGCAAATTCTGCCCTTTGGAACTTGCCCTGAGCCTTAAACAGAGACATAAGCTTCCATGGACAGCATTATCTTTGCAATCTACATAGTCTGGTTACACCTGGCTGAAATGGGCTCAACTGGCACCCAACATCGGGCACGAGTGTAAGAAATTTTTTTCTTGATTGAAGTTGGAAGTTAGGACAGAGATGTCTTTACTGGGGTTTATAATGCATTTATGCACCTCCTTTTTGATCTGCTGGCCCCCCTGGTTTCATACCATTTGCTCTGGATCGTTATAAGTGCTGGAATAAGATGGGTTAAGGCTTTGCCTGCGTGCCTCAGGTGTCACCTCATGCACGTGTTCAGCATGAGAAACTGCTCCTACTTCTGATGAGTTTTCCCTCCCAGAGCTGGAGTGCCCCGGGAGCGGGTGGTATCATGTGGCATTGCTGTCTCTGTGCCTGAATGCCTTTTCAGTGCTGTTTGTGGCGTGGCTGCTATTAGGGCTCTGCGCGGGAACGCGGCCGCTAAGAGCCTGGGCGGCGGCTCCGGCCCCATCACCCGATGCTCTGGCCAAGCCGCGGCGGGCAGGGGACAGTGCAGCCGACAAAGCAAGCGCACAATCACCCTTCCTCCCC
>VYZX01018518.1:47114-72894 GCA_013401335.1 Brachypteracias leptosomus
GGTGACTCAGAAACAGGGGGGGAGAATCATCTCAAGGGCCAAGTTGCCCTGAGTCAGAGCCAGCAGACAGCAACAAATCAAACCCTGAAGTTATCATTAGCACCATGCCTATGAAAGAGTTGAGACATGTTAGGAGGGATTATGGTCGTAGCAATGGCAAATCTTTAATGAGTTGGTTATTGCGGTGCTGGGACACTGGAGGTGATACAACAGAACTGGAGAACAGAGAGGCCAAGCAGTTGGGATCACTGGCCAGAGATGGGGGCATTGACAAGCACATGGGGAGAATAGATGGCACCCACACTCTCTGGGGACATCTGCTTGCAGCTGTAAAACACAGATATCCTTCTAAAGAGGATATGGTGTGGCATCCCACTAAATGGAACACCATAGAACAGGGCATTAAACGTCTGAGAGAGAAATTCTGCCCCGTGGGGCTTGCCCTGAGCCTTAAACAGAGACATAAGCTTCCATGGACAGCATTATCTTTGCGATCTACATACTTTGGTTACATTTGGCTGAAATGGGCTCAGGGTAATCAAAAATTACCAGGATATCAGGAAATAACCAAAAAAAAGTGAAAAAGGACACCAATGCATGTGAATCACCTGACCTTATTTAGCTCTAGTGTTATAAACAGCTAAAGGAAAGGGATGGGAGAAGCTGGTTATTTTTAAAGGAACTGACAAGTCCTTCTGAGCCCAGGTCTCCAGAATCTAAGAAACAGACACCACAAGTTGGAAGGAGAGGGGTAAGGACGTGCAGACGCTCTTGAAATACAGCAAGAAACCACACAGCGATTTACAAACCTGTGTCTAAAGAAAAGCTACTCAAATAGTAGATCCAATTGCAGAAATATGGCAAGTACAAAAAACACCCCAAATAAACTGACACTCAACCAATTTCTGAACCTATGGCAGAAAAGGCACTTCAGTTTCACTCTTCATTCCTCATTACCTAGTCAGGGCAGAAGCAATCCAGGACTGAAATATCAACAAGAATATGTATTTACATTACACAAAAAGGAATTGCCATAGAGGAGTCAGTGAAACCACCGTCCACTGGAGGAACCTCCTCTGACTCCATTAGCCATTGGAAGAAATAGCTCTTCACTAGACTGTTGTTCTTATCTCCTAAAATTCAAAGTGAAGCAAGTGGTAAAGATGGTGGCAGTGAACTGCTGGCCACAATATAAGCTTGCCAAATGTCCCCAGGTTGGTTTGCTTAAGTCCAAGAAAACTTGGCAGTGGCACTTGTATGCACGAGTGTGTGAAGTCACTCCTTATGCTACGCAGAAACCGAGACTCCCATCCCCTTCTTTTAAGGCTCTGAAAAAATAGTAACTTCCCATCAAGACTGGTTGTACATTCCACTGAAGATGTGACAGTTTGCAGAGACAGCTCTGCAGCACTAACAGAAAAACATTTTCTATCTTTAGGGTACCAAGTGCGAAACTGCACTATTTTTTAAAAAGTGTAATCCATTTTGCTTATTTCTCAGCAGAGATGAACAACAGCAAAGAGATTTGGCATGTACTGTGCAAAATTTTATACTGTATAGAGATACTTGCTTGTATAAAAGCAATTCGGACACTCTTGACTCAGCTTCAAGGACTTAAAACCCGACTAGAAGGTTACAAGGATCTTCTGTGATGAGCAGGTGATTTTTCTTTCCATAGATAAAGACACCAAATGCCTTCTATAATTATCAGCAAGTGCTGTTGCGATTTTAGGAATATAGCCAGGACAAGATGGCATGGCTCAACTTCTCAGAAAAAAAAAAAAAGATGTCATATGTAACTGGAAGTAGATATTAGCCTACTGTTTAGATACTACAGTAAAATTTTAGAGCTGTGACCCAATATAATGTCACACAGCTTAAAGAGAATACATATACATTTATAACAGGTGGAGAAGCCAGCACACAGTCTTACTGGTGAAACTTTAAGGAAGAAACCTTGACTGCATGTTAGTTGAGCCAGCTAGCCCACACCTCCAGCATTTCACACTTAGTTAAGTGAACTAGTCACTGCTTATCATATGCAACAAATGCAAAGACAGCCCACAACAAGCACCCCAGATGATGTGGTCACAAGTTATTCTGCAATCTGGAGTAAGGGTAACGGGATGTAGCAGATCCAGCAGCAGATGTTTTGTGACAACCTGCAGCTAGAAGTAAACTGTGCAGTATTTCAGCACCAGCACCTTTGAACTCAAATTCTTGCCTCGTCACCCCTTCAGGTAGCAATCAGGAAAAGTAACTTTATTCTGCTTCACACCCACACATCTCAATCCAACAGCAGATGCTGATTTATCCAGCTCATCAAAACTTGATTACTTGCATGCGACAAGAGCAACTCTCCAGACAGAAAGTGGTGTGTGCAGACACTGCATTATTGCAGAGCCACAGGTATTTTCCTGACTTTGATAATGAACCACCCTAAATTTCCCTGCTGCTGTTAATTTACGTTGAGAGATGCCACAGCCACATCAGACAGCACTGTAAATCCAGTCTCTCTTGATGCATGCATGGTGAGGTGCAGCATTTCAGTAAAGACTCTACAGGAAGGAGTTAAAGGTAGTTATCTTTTTGGCTTGTCCCTGATCTTTAAAAAACAAAGTTTTAACTTCAGTTTAAATGAAGAGAAGGATCCATTTCACAACGCTACATAACACAAGCAAGATGGCACCAGGATACAATCCCTTTCACCCTAAGAACTGATATAATCCCTAACCCAGTTAATACTAACAGTTATTTTGGATTAATTAATTGCTGTTTGGACCCTACAGTATTTCAAATTCAGTTCCCAGGGGAAAGCCACTGCTACCTGCAGCCATTCAGTTGCCTCAGCACAGAAGGCAAACGCATCGTTTGTTGCCTCACACAGCTCTTCAACACAGCTGTCTTGCAGAATGACACCGAGAAATTTCACTTCCTCCGCTTGCTTTTTCCTATCTAGAGAAGAACTAGCACTTGAGTACTACTCCCAGTATACAATCTACCCAGCAGTCTACGCCAGCAGTTCTCCAGTTCAAGACAAAACATCTATTTAATTTAATGAGTTTTGATCCAAAACACAGCCAACAGCAGAGCATTCACTGCACCTACAAAAAGCCCTTGGGTCACCTTTGCTCCCTGTTTAACCACTCAGATGAAAGAGTTCCTAATCATGAATTGCTAACAAACTCAGAGAAAGTAAGCTTAAAAACTACTTTATTTTAAAGACAGCAATTTTTTTTTTTTTTTTAAAGTAGTGGAATTAGCCCCATAGGAAGCTTCAGAGGTTGCCTCCAATGTAGGAACTTCCACCCACTTACGTGGACAATATTTACACCACAGTTTACAGTAAGAAGGTAAGGACAATGCTAAAGTAAGAGTCTGCTGCCATGAAGAGCAAACTGCTTCCTTTGAAAAGGAGAAAAAGAGAAAGCACTTCAGAGTTGGACTGCTATGCATCAGTGGCCAGATAGTAATGCCTTAAAATAATCTTTCATGGTTTAGAAGTCTGTTTCACTCCTTCAAAATCATCACAAAGCAGATGAGATGTCAGAAGAGAGTACAGACAAAAAGCTTGTTTTTCAGATATCCAGTAAAGCGATTTCTCACTAAAAGTAGTATTTTATAAGTTACTAATCATTAAACAACCTGGACAATAATATAATACAAAAGGATACATTCTAAATCAGCTGTTACACTATACAAATTAGGCACAAGTTCAAAGTTGTGAAGTTACTCAGGATGCACACAGGCAGGACAAAACACTGTCCCTAAGGGACTTCAGGAGCAGTGGTAACCCTCCTCAGAGGACAGCAGTGTGCCTGACAGGCTACCTACCATCCCTCACCCCATCCTGGGATCCTGCCTACCTGATCTTTTTATTTTGCCTGTGCCACTGATTCCATCCAACTGTTAAACCTGTTTGATTCCAAGCTCTTCAATCAGGCTATTTACTGACCCTCATCCAGAGGAGACCATCAAGAGGATTAAATAATTAGTACCACAAACCCTCTTGATCTCCCTAACTAAAAAGCTATCAAATATAAGTAGCTATTGCACTTGCCCTTACTCATGTGTAAACTTCTGTAATTGAGCTTCAAATGAAACATTCACCATGGTCACTTCATTATAAATCTTATTATAACTACTAAGTATGTGGTTGCTTAATTATGAGTGAAAACACGAGTTAATTCCAGTTTGATATTCCAAATTTGAGAGCCATCTGAGCAAGCGACAAAAAGATCAGCAGCTGGCTTGCAGCATCTTCCCAATTAATGCAGAAGCTCATTTCATGCATTGTTTAATATTCAGCTTTGCCTAAGAATTCTGGTATTTGTCACCTACCTGCAACAAGTATTTCAGGTCAACCAGAAGATAACAGGAAAAACAAAAGGAGACTTAAAAGACCTCAGTGATCATACGTTGTGAATGGAAGTCCAGAGGTCTTCCATGGTTACATGCACAACTAGCCCAATACATACAATTATTTTTGCAGAGGAATTCCCAGCTGTCTCCTATATATTGTAGTTACTTAAAGAAAAAAGTTGTTAACTTCATTAGCCTTTTACACAAATTACTACTGGATTACAAATAAGGAGAGGGCCACAAAAGATTGGGTTTGTACTGGTTTGTACAGTTGTTTGCACAACACCTGGCAGCCTGGAATCATAGAACATGACAATTCTTATTCCATTAATGTAAATACACAAAATCTACTCTGACTGCAACTTTTCATGCTGCAGGGTGATCCTGCCAGGGTGCAAGCTCTAGTAGAATGCTTCTCTCTTTCTTAGTTCTGGCCCTGCAGTTAGATTTTCTCCTTCCATATATTAACTGTCCCCCCATCACAGTTAGTCAATTAAAAAAACAAACCTACTTACACGTTTGTGCTTTCTCCACAGACATTTAAAATGCACTAGATGGAGATGTAGGGCACCACAAAGGCAGACTGTTAGTCCTGTTTATAGGGAGAGTTAAATTCCCAGATCATACTCTAAACTCACAAGTCCACACTTCCACCATTTCATATTGATTTTAGCAGGAATAGAGTTTTAAAGTATTCAAGTTGCTGTAACTACACTAATTATTTAAACATATTGCTTTTATATATATCTGTATGCCTTTATCTTGTTCTTTGTGCCTGTATCGTCCTCCTCCATCTTCCGGGGGATCACAGAGCACATTAAATCAATCAGTATTTGATGGCTACCTCGGTTATTTGTGTCAACCCTTCAGCTGTCTACATCTGCAGAGGCTTGTCACCACCTCCAAAACTGCACACGGACAATGACTAAAGCTCACAGCCACCTAAGCCTCTGGTGAGCGCTGTGAGCCATGTCACAGCCACTCCACACTTCCCAGTTAGCTGATACGCATTTGATGAACTATAGAGTGCAAACTCAGCTCTAACACTTTTGAGTGGTGTCAGAATCATAAGAAAATCCTCAAAATGTGACAAACTCATTTTGAAGGTTTCATTTTTTGTTATTTTGGGGGGAGGGGGGGAGGCAGTATTTTTTTGGTTGGTTTGGGGTTTTTTATGTGACAGATTGCTAAAATACTTGCAAGTATTCATTATTTGTTTATTTATCTTTTCCAAAATGTGGTGAGCTTTGATACAACATACACTTCACAGCTACTTAGCTCACACTACTATAAGCTGTTAGATAGCAAAAGAGAATCCAAACTGACCAGAAACCAGCACTGGAAACTTCTCAAAGCTAAAAGTGCACCTGGCCAGCAGCAACAGACTGCAGCAGATGACATGACTTTACCTTTACATACGATGAACCAGTCCAAAAAAGGTGCTACAGGTATGCAATGCTGCACCTGAATCCTAGTAATCTGAATGTGTCTCCTGAAAACATCACCCTGCCCCCCATCTTCTAAAACAGTAGCCATCGTTAACACCAGGCTTTAACTGACACTTTGAGGATCATTTTTAGGGCTGCTGATACATTAAATAATTCAAAGTCAGTAATCTTTACAGATGGGTAGGATTAGTCCTACCCACGGTCTTACGGCCAGTCTTACTGCTGTATTTCTAGGAGATCTCAGCTGGTTTAGACAATCCCTTCTGAATTGGGCAGATGTTTCTTAGTAACAAAACACTGCATCGCATTCTTCAGTGCACTGAGCTCTGCTTGTTGAGCCTAAAGCCTAGTATTTGAAAGGCTGGCAGCCAGAGTTATTTTGTGCCCTTTGTTCCTGCACATGAAAGCCATTCATTAGACTGACTCTGCTGAGTGGCTAAACACAAGCAAAACATCTTCAGCTGTAATAATTGTACTATCATAATAAACAGTCATTAAATAGCTTATAAAGATTGCAGAACTCACTGTCTCTACAGCACCTTTTCTCTGTCTAGCCACTAGAACTGGTTACTTAGCAATGTGGAAGTCATGAATTTGCCTGCTCTCCGTAAGGAAAGGGAAGGATAAACATTTCACTTCATAGAATCACAGAATGGTTGGGGTTGGAAGGGACCTCAAATATCATCCAGTTCCAACCCCACCACCACAGCAGGGACCCCTCCCACTAGACCAGGCTGCCCCGGCCCTCATCCAACCCGGGCTGGAGCATCCCCAACCCCCTTGGGCAACCTGTTCCTGTGTCTCACCACCCTCAGAGTGAAGAATTTCCTCCTCATTTCCAATCTAAACCTCCCCTCTTCCAGTTTGAACCCATTACCCCTTGTCCTATCACTACAGACCTTTGTGAACTTTGTCGGCCCCCTTCAGATAAGATACTGCAAGGCTACAATAAAGTCTCCCTGGAGCCTTCTCTTCTCCAGGCTGAACAAGCCCAACTCTCTCAGCCTGTCTTCATAGGAAAGGTGTTCCAGCCCTCTGATCACCTTTGTAGTCCTCCTCTGGACCCTCAGACTTCAGACTGTCACCAGAATGATGTGGGATGATAGTAATGACCATTTATTAGTAAGTTTTGTCTGTGCCTCCATTTTAACTTTGGGACTTGCAAAAGGAAAAGCATGGGTACAGAAAGTGCCTTAATGTAATTCCAGCTTGTGACCTTTCTGTAGCTTTTAAAAGCAGTGAACTTCAACAAATCTAAAGGCCTTCTTCTGAAATCTACCCCACAAAGGGCAGGACAAGGCAGTCTGATAGTTGAGGCTTCCAGGTATATGACATGGGTCTGAATCTACACCAGGCAGTGTAGAAGCTCTTGCACTCAAAGAGCTTCTCCAATGACAGAGCAACTTAGCCATGACCTCGTTTTCCATGGGCTTTTTTCTTTTTTAAATAATGTCCACCCCTCTGAAGCTGTGAAGCTTTTAACAGGTCTTCAAAAACTCCCTCTTTGGCAGAAACTGGATGTAATTAAGTCAGTCAAAATGCACCCAAAGTACCAGTCTGAGGATGAAAACCTACCCAAGCCACCTTTGTTCTGTGAGAGTTTCGTTTTCCCAGCTGAAAGGGTTTAGAGCACAGGAAAAGATTCTTCACCTGACCGAGGAAATCCAGGCTGCTACGCACAGAGTGAGAGTTTCAATTAGTGTGCTTGTGAAAAGACTCTTTATATCTCATCCATGACTGGGTGTAATTGTTTGGTATGAACACTTTCCCACAGACTGTTCATTCCTGAACGCACCAAGCAGTAAAACCTGTTGCAAGTGAACACCAGAGGGAGTAGTAAACATTTGTCTGGTAGGTAGGTTTTAAATTGCAGATGGAACAATAAGGTGGAGGAAACCCTAGGGAAACTTAAAAATGGTTATCACAGGCTGTATTTTAAAATTGCAATATATTGCTAATCCAGCCTAATTCCCCACCATCACAGGGTCAACCAAGAATAAGAGCAAGTGTGCAGATACACTTGGAATGACGCGAGCTTAGTTGTGCCACATCTCCTAATCCCTCATTCTACCTCCTGATGATACCAGGAGATTTATAAAGTCTTCTGAGACTATAAAGCATTTATACAAAACACAGGACACTTAGATTACATGGAACTGAAAAGATATCCAACAGAACGGACACAGAATGGAATGTGAAAAAATAGGGCATTTTTGTTATATATAAACACATAGTTCAAACTTCACAAGGTAAAACCAAGAACACATTTAAGAAACACATAAGAGAAGATGAAATCAAGGATTAATATGCCAACATATCAGCAATGAGCAATTACAGCACCATCTCAAATATTATTCTAATACCTGCCAAAGACAGTTAAAAATGCTTGCCAAAAAAACAGTTACAGCCATGAAAACAGATCAGAAAACACTCCTACCAGACATTAACAGAAGTCCTCCAAAACACTTTTAAGAAATTGAAGACAGAAAGAAAATCTAAGCTTTCTTAGATCTTTACCTTTGCAGCATGGCATGCAGCCTACCAGATCTAGGAGCTCCCAGGGTATCTGTCACCAAGTCCCCGGCTTCAGCATGGGTTCCAAGGGAGTCAATTCCCTGATACTGTAATAGAAAGGCCCTTACCAGATCTGCTAGACACCTGGGTGAAATTGGTTTCTCAGATTGTCTAAACATGAGTCACAGGGTTCCAGGCCATGAGAGTTAGTGTGGGACTCGAAAAACTTGGCTCACCACACCATGATGAGTGCAACCCAGGATGGCAGACATTATGAACCCTTCAGTTCTGACTGCAAGGGGCTCCCTGCAAGTACATGTGTCTGTGTCTCAGGCAAGAGACAAAGCTGACCTTTAGCAGCAGCCTGCCAGGCAGGTGCCTTCAATACCTGCCTGGGGAATGCTAGTTAAAATGGACCATTTTTATGCAGTGCTTCATTTAACGAAGACATTCTCCCCCATGGAGAAGACTTGCTCATAAAGACTCTGTCTGAACAATTGGAGCAAGATCTGATGATGATGGATTCCTGGTGATGAAATGAGCTTTTTACTGCTGCATTTCCAGATGTTCCTATAGAGACCAGCTCTCGCTCGTCAGTGCAGAAGCGTTGGCAGCACATTCTTAGAAGCATGGATAATGTCCTGTTGCTCAGACATCTGTACACTCCTCACACAGCCTTTAGCATTGACTCAAAACCCTATTTTACTTTTAGGTTTGTGTTGAATAAGCAACAGTGGCAACTGGAAACTGATGCACACGAGAGACAGAAGTTCCTAACAAAAGAACACACCACCCCAAGGCTATCTTTGCATAGCACTTCTTTCTAGCCTACAGCCTACACCTTTTAGCTCTTGGATTAATGCAGCTAGTCACTGTATTATTCACTGTGTGCTACCATTTGCTGATGAACACAAACTTGGCGTGTAAGAAACAGCTCTCAGAAGAGCAAAGAAGGGAAATCTAGACTTCTGGGTATATGGTATGTCTCTAATTCTGGCTGCTGTCACACCAGGCACTTAGCACGGACGATGTGCCATGCTCTGAATCTGCACCATCTGCTGCTTGTTAGCTGACAAAGGCAGCAACATGCCATCTCTCCACTAGCTGCTGCTCATTAGCTGACAAAAGCCCTTTGCAGTGTTCATATTGTTCTTTCTGTAATAATCTAACGCAAGATGCACAAAGAGCAAAGAAAAGAGGAAACAAAGACGAAAGAGTAAATTATGAGCCTAACTAACAACGTTAATGTATTCTTAAATCTCAAGGAGAGAATCCTTCCAGCAGCAGGATGTAGGTCTCGGCCCTAAAGGAATATGTCAGTAGGCAGGTATAAAGGTCAGCACTGAAGATAATCCATTTACCTCAAAATGCTTCAAAACATGCAAGCACGCTTTTCTAGGCTCTTTCCATTCAGGTTCTCTATTTTGCGCCATTTTGGCTTTTCCACATCTGATAACAGACAGAACAGTGGCTGACAGCATGATGCTCCCACCTTGACCAGTGCAAGCGCTAACCCCAGGTACATACACGCCTGGTACGCAACCACAGCAGGACTTAGAGCTATGCAATCAACACCTATAAACTCCGTAGGAAAGTCCTGTTGGTAAAGATTCTGCAGTTGTCAAGAGGAGTCTCAGCTTCCATTATAAATTATCTACACTGCTAAAAAACAGTAGTAGTAGTAGTAGTAAAAAGTCCACTAACATGGAAAAGAAATCTGCACAAGAGATCTTGGACTACACAGGCTGATGAGCAACCCAACAGATGAGAACCAGCAGAGCCAGCAGGAATTAATTACAAAAGGGTTCTCCATTTTAGGAGATGCACTGATGATAGCAGTGCACTCAAACTATAGAGAGCTGGAAATACAGAACATTTACACTGCCATGATCAATTAATTCTTTTTCAAGTTCAATTAGTGGTTTGGAGGAAAAGCCAAAGATATACTCTGCTTCAAGGAGAAGCAGCTCTTATTTATGACAATGAGAAGTCACTGTCAGCTTCTTCCCTCCCTCTTACACCTTCTCTCAGCTCTCCTCTCCAGATAAATCCGGGTATGACTTTTCTGTCATCACATTGCCATGATAGAAAGCAAGAGTACAGGGAATGTTCCGTGCACTAAAGAGCATCCAGACAGCTGGTATGGGAAGCATTAAACCTATCACAGACCAGGGCACAGAGGAAGATGACAGATGGTATGGATTCTGGCAAGTGTGGGAGAAGAAGAAAAAGCCCACAAGCAAAATGACATGGTCAACAGAGATGATCCTGCAAAGCAGGAGACGGAAAAGGGACAAAAGGAAGAGAGGGAAGAGGTAAGACATGAGTGGACAAGGTGTAGGTAATTCTGCTTTCCAGCTTATATCCTCCTCACACCTAGACGCACCTTTCACTCCCTGGCTGCAGAACACGAGGACCAGACCACAAGTTGTAAGTTTTCCTGTTTGAAGGGGACAGATAGGATGAGATGCTGTAGCTACAGAATTGATAAAATATTGCTGGACAACCAAAGAGAGAGAAGGACTTTGCACATAACCAGACACATGCATGCAAGTTCCTCAGTGGGCACGCCAAAACACAGCATAATTGTTTTCACAGAAATACCAGCCCCCAATACCAAATGAATCCTGTCACTACACTCCTGTTCACACACAGACACCTTAAAGCAAGGTTAAAGCCTTTCAACATGAACGAATTAGTCAAGAAATCACAAAGCAGCTTAAAGCATGGCTCAGAGTAGTAACACACTGGGAACTCAGCCATCTCACACTGCTAATGCAACTCCTACGGCTTTGTCTTCACTATCAACAGCTCAGCTAATGCAAAGCAACATCACAGCAGAAAACAAAGGACTCCAATTTTACTGCAACTTAAGTTTTAGTAAGTAGAGCCCTATTTTGATAGGGGGGAGGTAACAAAGTCTAGCCTAAACCAATTAAAAAATAAAGTAGTTTTATTCCTCTACCTATACATGTACACATGTTCTAACTCTTGCAATGCTAGCATGACACTTTGAAGCATGACTGTCCTCCCTGGAGCTCCCTGACACAAGTCACACAACACACACAGGCACAATGAGACAACCACACATGATACACACGGACATTTTGAATGTCAACTATTCTTACTTTTCAGCTGCTGTTTCTGCAGTCAAGAACAATTCCTGAGCTCTGACATTCCCCTTTCCCACTCACTAAGGCCAGAGGATCTGAATGGGAATTGCACTGCATATCTTTAAAAATAGTTTGGTTCAGCTTCCAATCTTTACAGATTGATACAAGTTGGAGGGGGGAGAAGAGACAAGTGATTTTTCTTCTTCCTTTGCCCTTCTTACACAAGACAATAGGGCTGCCCTTCAATGCCTTAACTCTCAGCTAGGAACTCTTAATGCCAGATTGGGGCTGTATGAGGCCCATCCAAAGTTTGATTATTATACTGTTCAGCTTTACATCAGGAAAACATCAAAATGAGACCATTTTCAAAATTCATCAAAAGAGCAAACCAAACTTTTTTAGCTACACATGTTGTGTGTATATCTATATATAAACAAACACATATATACACACACATACTCACACACACAAACGGCAGTCCCTCTGAAGCTATTAGCAAAGCTAGGTGCTTAGGAGGCTTCAAAAGAGGATGTTTCCTGGGTTAGAAGGATCACCCACCTTTGAGACAGTAAGCCAGCTTCCTCAATTCAGAGATAAGCCAACAAGTAACAATGCAAAACCTTCCCAGCCTCCTCAATAACACTGTAATTCGTTCTTACACCCCATGTCCCCGCCATGGTGCACAGACTGCAGCTACACAGGCATATTCAGCATTCCCCCCCCCCCCTCCCCCCAGTGGCTGGTTCATTATAGACATGCTTCTCATAGCAGCATACACAGAGTTAAAGCTACCTACGAAAATGGAGAAGATGGAGATGCAGAACAGGCAGCTTGGAGCTCTCAATGTATTACAGAACCTTGTTTGCATGAACATTAATTTTTTTGTTTGGAACTTCAAATGAGTACAATCTCCATTCGGTTTTGACTTATCTGACCTATTAAAAGCAGGCCAGCACAGGATATGAATCCCTTGCTCTCTCTATTGTCTCTTTTCCATGCTAATTTTATATTTATTAAGGTGATCAGATAGCAGATATATCTATGGGAAGAGGAAAGAAAGGTCTCATTATCTCTGTTAATTTGGGCATGATCAAAAGGATGCTTATTCAGAAACTGTTAGCCAATCAAGTGGGCTGGGAGTATTTAAATAAAAAAACCCAACAAAAGACAATTCTGCAGAGACAAATTCATAGCTGCAACACAGCCTAGATCAGTGAAGTCTGAGTTTGTCATGACAAGAGCAACTTTTATGAACAGTCATTTTGCAGCTATTTATATTTTATTGTCAGTTACTATGTTCATCACTGTCTGCAATTCACTAGATCCAACTGGTTTTGGTAAATAAATTTTTGAACAGAGTCACAAAGCATATTTTCCTGTTACTGATTCATGGGTAAATATCTAGCCCAGCTTCCATTAAGAAAATCTTCACTAAGGTTAATGAAAATCTTCATTAAGATTTTCTAAGTGTATTAAGTGAAGAAATTCATGCAAGGCAGATGATAACATTCTTAAAGAGACAGAAACCTCCTTGGTTTGTATCCTGTAAATACAAAGAAGTGCCATCATTCAAGCTTGTTTTAAGAAGTAGAAACCAGACACCAAAAGTCACGGTGGCAGCATATTCAGGAGCCAGGTGATGAGGAACCTGACAGTCACATGGCTGTTGTCATCAGAAACATCTCCCTGAAAGGTACAGGTTGAACTTTTGGACATTTTTTATCCTTGCCAAAGCACCCACTAATAGAAATTCTGCTAGGATTTAAACAGATATGCATGACAATGAGCAATCCTTACAACAGGTCCATCCTTTCCTAAAATGTTAAAATCAAAGTAAGAAAAAAATAAAATTATACTGTCTTCAATGCTGCAACACAAGCCTTGTGCTTTACGAAGACTGTAAAGCATCAAATATTTTATACAGATACTTTTAATACCTTAGAAAGGTATTTAAAAAGCTCACTGGCTTAAATCAGAACTATGCATGGAGATTTCCACAGCACAAGTACTAAAGTCCTCTTATTTGAAAAGGGATGGATAAGTGGGGTTAAAGAAGAGGCATCAAGTCAAAAAAGCAAGAGAATTTAACAAAACAGGGTATTTCTAGTCAGTTAATTTGGAAGAAGCTTTTCTTTCTTCCTTCTGCTCCATAAGTGAAGTTAATGATGATGTAGAAGTGTCCTGGGAAAGGTAAGCTTCTTATAATTCTGTTTAAGTTTAATGAAAACCTCCATAAAGCATACATGTAAAGGAGCAACATTTATGAGATGAAAAGCAGCAACTTCCCAGAAATTTCTCATGCTCTAGAATCACATGAAATTTGAGGGTTTTTCCACTCCCAACTGGATTTCAAATCATAGTGTCATGCTGCAGCATAATCTTGCTGTCTGGGTAAAATGTGTAGGCTAGAAAGTTTCATGCTAACCAATGGCTGAATAACATTAACTAAAGCTTAATTAATGCTAAGAAAAAGAGGAAATCACAGAGTAGAACGAGACTGGATGTCTTTTAGCTCTCTAGAACCGGGAGTCCTGTAGAGAGGATTAACACATGCAAACATTATTAGCCAACTCATTTGGTCTATTTTCCAGAAAGTTAGTATTAAGTTTTAAAGGTTTAAGAATTAATTTTGACAGGAAAGAACAAAAATAACAGGATACAGACAACAATTTTGAAATGAAAGGAAATGGTCTTGATGATAGTGGAGGTCAACTTATAGAAGTAGGCCAGTACACACAGTATGCCTAAAAACCACAGAGCATCCCTCTTCTACTGGAAGAATCATAAATCAAGCCTGCCTCAATATATCCATCCATGAATAGGGGTTTAGGCACCTGCTACCAAGTGCTGTATTAAAATTGGACAATTTAAGACCTGAAATAATAAGAAAGGCTGTGTGCCTTTTCTAACAACAGCTAAATTAAGAAACTGGTAGCAGCCTTGTTGCCTACTACACACTACAGACCACAGCAGCAGCACTACCTAGCCAAGCTTTGTGATCTCAAGCATGTTGAGGTGATAGCAGAGGTCACTTACGGCACTCCTTCTCGTCGCTGTCATCGAAGCAGTCTGGCAGCCCATCACACTGCCAGGCCCCGGGGATACAGCGCCCGTTGCTGCACATGAAGTTCCCAGGAATGTTGCATTCGTTTGTGAAGTTATTCCCAGGCAATAGCTGACTCTCTGTGACAAAAAAAGAGGAAAGTTTACAGGGGTTTGTAAAAAGGTAGCAACAGCAGTCCCTGAGCAAGCTGTTTATCAGTGGTTGAATGAAGATGAGACAAATGGATCTTGACCCTGGTTATTCTGTCATCATGCGATCAGAATCCCAAGTATGGTACTTGGGAGAACCTCCTTGTCCAAAATTATCATTTGACCTGTTTTTCATTCGCACTCCCCATTTTACAGATTTCTTTCTTGTTATTTTCTTTCTAGGAACATACATGCAGGCTTCTATGCATCCTCAAGTCAAAGCAAAGTTTGTTAAAAATAAAATCTCTCTCCTTCACAGGGTCAGTAAAACAGTACGAGTCTGTTTTACACCAGTAAAACAGATGAGGGTACAAGAACTCAGCTCCATATCCCCATGCTTTTATCAGATCAGTACTTCACTTGCAGAATATTATATTGCTGTTACCCAAGGGCTAGGAACTAGGTAACTCATTGACTAATTCATACTAGGTTTTCACTAAAGTTTTAAACATAGCTCTGCAGATCAAAGGTGGAATTGAGCGTCTTGGTGTTAATATAATCCCCTGGCATACATCCATCCACAGGCTAGTAAGGCAGCTGGCACGCTCAGAGTCTGCCAAGTGGAGAGGGTTTAGTAGCTAGACATTGGAGATCAAGAGAACAGTGCGAGAGGGAAACCTAGAGATTTGCCTCCAAGGTTAAACACAGCTCTAGCTGGTCATTTTAATCTACAGTGTTTCCCACTTTGGGCACGGGTTTTGGAATGCAGATAACACAGAAACACAATATTCAGTAAAAGATGATAAAGACACTCAATGGTTTTAATAAGTACCAAAATAGCATGCCCTGTTGCCGAGCTGGGGGAAGCTGCAAGACAAGGCAGAGGATGAGAGGAAGAATATCCTTTCCCTCATCTTCCTCCATCATGTTCCAGACTAGTCCCAGGCAACATGCACTTGACCAGGCAAAAACCAGAAATACAAATCTTCCCACGTAAGAGTGGAGGGGTCACAAAAATATGTTCCCTTCCTTTCTGCCCACATATCTTCATGGTTCAAAACTAGGAAAACCAAATTAAGCTGATGCACAGCTTAATCATGTACCTATATTGTGGATAACTGTATGATTTTTAGAGACCTGGGGGCAGAGCTGCAGTCTGCTCCCTCTATTGCTCACCCTACACCAGCTTGCTTCTTGTTGGAGCCCACCCAACTCCTCCCCCTCCCCAGGAAGTCCTGAGCTCCTGGGACAAGGAAAACCACTACAAACACAGCATTGAGAGTGCCCCACTCTTCGGTGCTGCACGAGGCACAGAGCAGATCGCAGCTGCCACCATCAGCAGTTTCAGGGAAGACTCTTTCCTAGATCATTCCTGCAATCCATGGAGGAACCTGCTCCATATAAGCATCATACTCAGCTGCCAAAACTACGAGCGTCTAAGCATGTGGCTTTCCAGGAACTCCTGAATCACACAAATGCAGAGGGCTCCCCTCCTCCCCTGCAACGTAGCAAAATGCTCCATCCCTGGCACAGGCACAAGTACTAAGCTTTATGTCACTGTTTCAAAGGACACATGATAGGAATGCTTTGGACATATTCTTATGCCTGTATCTGCCCCAAAAAACTTATTTCCTTCCTCTAAAATGTTATTTCCTGTGAATGGCTGACTGTCCCAGGGATGTTTTAAGAATCAGCCAGTACAGAGCAGGTATCTTAATGGAAATTTGCCCTTTAGTTCACAAAAAGGTGGAAATAAGGTCTTCTGAAGCAGGTGGGGCAATCTCATCCACTGGCCGCACATCCAGAGCCACCTGCAACTCTACAGCAGTAGTATCTTAAAGAAAGAGCCAGCAAAAAGCAAACCCAGACCATACACCTGGCAATTCGGTGTCTTTTTGCTTTTAGCAGTTTCATTCAAAACTCAGTTTCATTCCCTACATCACTGCTCTTCCCATCCAGAAAGAACAGGTTTGCTCTCTACACCATGATAGGAAAAGCCTACAACCTAGAGCAGACTGGAAGAAGCTAAGCTCCAGCTCACTCAGGCAGAGCCTCCATTGCTCCCAGCAGCCCATGAGGAAATGCTGTACCCAAGCCTACTTCAATTCTGAGGCCCAACATATAAATCAGCAATAGAATCATAGAATGGTTTGGTTGAAAGGGACCTTAAAGATCATATAGTTCCAAGCCCCCTGCCATGGCAGGGACACCTCCCACTCAGACCAGGTTGCTCAAGGCCTCATCCAACCTGGCCAGGATGGAGCATCCACAGTCTCCCTGGGCAACCTGTGCCAGTGTCTCACCACCCTCAGAGTAAAACAATCTCCTTTTAATTTCCAGTCTAAATCTACCCTCTTCCAGTTAAGGTCATTATCCCTTGTACTATCACTACCAGCCCTTGTAAAACATCCCTCCCCAGCCTTCTTATAGGCCACCTTCAGATACTAGAAGGCCACAATAAGGTCTCCCCTGAGTCTTCTCCAAGCTGAAGAACCCCAATTCTCTCAGCCTGTCCTTGTAGGAGAGGTGTTCTAGCCCTCCTCTGGACCCACTCCAACAGGTCTATGTCCCTCTTGTGCTGGGAGCTCCAGAGCTGGATGCAGTACTCCAGGTGGGGTCTCAGGTCAGAGTAGAGGGGCAGAATCCCCTCACTCATCCTACTGGCCACATTTCTTTTGACGCGGCCCAGGACAGAGTTTGCTTTCTTGGCTGCACTCGTGCAATGTTGGCTCATGTTGAGCTTTTCCTCAACCCCAAGTCTTTCTCCTCAGGGCTGCTCTCAATCCGAGCCTCTCATTGCTGAGCCTGTATTTGTTCTTGGGATTGCCTCGACCCAGGTGCAGGGTCTTGGCTAGACCAGTCATGACACACTGAACAGATCCAGTACTGTCTACACCCACCCTTGGGCTGGTGCAGCCCTTAGAGCATCACTGTTAAGTTCTGCACTTCTGGGTTCAGCCAGCAAGGGGTATTTTCTGTTGGTTTTGTGTGGTTGGGTTTTTTTTCCTTAAACTAGTGATTTAAGTACATTCAACTCAGTCTTCCTGTCATTGACCTGTACCTGGTAAGTAATCACCAAACCAGAATCACCACTCAAACGGAGAGGGTGAAACTGTCGGGATTACCCAACCTCCTATTGGAAAACAACTCCCAGTGCGCTACTATCTCCTCTGCCTGCAACTGAAGAAAACTTACCATGGCATTACAAAACTACAGCATGCTGCCACCAGGTCAAGAAAAGAAAGAGATGAGATACTTTGCAATGGAAAAGCACAGCCAATGTACCATTTTCTCAAATTTGTTATAAAGCGTCCAAGACCTTCAACAACAAAACTTAGGTGTTAAGTTCACTTAACCCTCAAAAATAGCTTTCAGGTCAGAATGGTACCCCTGGAAGACTTTCCTGGTAGTTGTCATAACATACATTAAAGAGAATTTACAAGTTCTGAAATACTACAAGTCTGAAATATCCTGGCTAAGAATAAGTCACTGATGTAAAATGGAGCTATTCCAAGCTTGACAAGAGAATTAGAATTACCAAGGTTCTCGCTCTCCCAGAACCTAAGCACCTAGGCAGTTACATTTAGGCAGCAGCATCAGACAGACACCATTCTCATGGCATCTGTTACTCTGTGCTGCCTTCTTGTCAACCTCATACCTACATCTCTTATCCAACCTGCGCCACTTCCACATGGAAGCTGCACTTGTTCAAGATGAAAAATTCTACTGTCAACGCTTCAGTGAGATCTCTTCTAGACTTGAGTGAGTTGCTAGCTAAGAACCAACACCAGGTCTCACCGCTACCTGTCCCAAATACAGAACTGTTTTCTCCCCCTAAGCATGATAGTGTTCCTGAGAAAGCACAACTGGATGCATTCCTGCACTGCAGCATCCCCTGTGCAGAATAACCAAAGGCCAGCTCCTGTCAGATCTGCTGCTGTTATCTTGCCTGAAAAAGCTTTAGCCATGTTCTCCACACTTCTTTAATGAAAAAACATAGACCGAGCCAAATCATTCAAGAAATTTTTAGTTTCAAAAAACACTAACCAAGAAACAATCCCCCCTCAAAAGTACTGAGTCCCTGTCACTTTTAACAACTCCTTTAAGTAAATGCTTTACTTCTACCCTACTAAATTGAAGCAACATTCAAGAAACAGATACCAAATTTTGTTACACAGTAAGTTGTTTGTTTATAGGATTTCCTTTGTCATACAATAAATTTAACCTCAGTGTTCCTCTAAAGCAAGGATGTATTACTAACCTTTTCAGTAAACGGGAAACAAAAGATACCAGCATATCAAGTGACTTGTCGACAGCCCTACACAAGCTTTGCCGCAGAATGTGAACACAGAACTCTGACTCAATCCAATTCCAAAGCAACAGTTATTTCTCTTAAAACATGACCTTCATCAGCTGCTGGAAGAGAGTCACAAGTTACAGGCAGCAATTTGAGAGTCATAGTCAATGCATCTAGAAACTTGTTATGTGCATTACTCCATCTCCAAAAAATCCATTGGTGGATAAAGAACGGTCAAAACAATTGCACATGTGGAACTGTTTTAAATCACATTGCTCCTTTTGCTTCCTTAACATTGCAAATCTCCTCTATTGGATGTAAGAAATCCTCAGTGTAGTCATCACCTCAGAACCCTTCGGAATGTGATGTCCCTGCTCACCTTGTGCACAGCCTGCTGCATGACTCGGGAGCCTCTGTGCACCCACACGGGGAGGAGCAGGGTTACAGACACGCACAAAACAGTCATGGAAAGGACCAAACTACATCATCTTGTCCCTTTTTCTAATAAGGTCCATACAGATGTCAGGTTTTGTGCAGCCAACTTGCTATACTGCCTGTTGTCAGGGACAGAAATTCCTTCAATCTGGCAGAGCTGGTTTTCCAACGGTTGACATATTTACCCTGCAGCCTCTTTGATTAATTTTGAATTCAGCCCAAATATGAGCTATGCGGATGTGCTCAGTTAAGGAAAGGATAAAGGGATGAAGGGGAAAGAAGTAGTCCATTTTCACTGCAACACATTGCTCACTTTAAGCAGCATACCATCTGGGCTGAATAAAAAAAGGGACTCGTGTTTCACTTTGAGGGGGACTGAGTAAGGGAAGTCAATCTGTTTTAGCAGCCACTTTCAAAAATGTTAGCATCTAAATATTTAATACTCACTGGAAAAGAATCAGGGAAAAATAAAAGGGTAGTCATACTGAGCACTCCACATTGTATTAAGAAAGCAAGTCAAGGATCTCTTTTACAGAAAACCCTTTACCTCAAAGCACTCTGGAGAACTGTGCACATTACAGATCACCACTGATAACACTCCTGCCTCTGTAGCAAAGTGTCATCACTAAAAGCAGGCAGTCACCCTGGCCAAGGAGGTTTGGAGAAAGAAACACAAGACACTCATGTACTGAGCAGCCTCGTAAACAATGCCAGTAGTTTCAGCCTCTTTGCAAAGAGGATCTATCAATGAGGATGAAGTGTGAACTCTTCACTGCCAAACCTTGGGCATATTTTTTGTAGGAATCCTGGGATCTTCATGGGATACTTTCAGTGGATTGCTGCTTAAAGTTTTCAAATGTGAAAAGAGTTCTTTTGACCCAGGCTGGTATGTAGCTCTGGGGCCAAAGGGGTGCTCCACGATCCTTTCCTATCACACGATATACACAGTATGTTCCACGCCTGAATGAATTCATTCTTTCTCTCTGCTTATCCCCTCGCTGGGTGCAAATCCACACCAGGCTTGATTTCAGCACATCAGAAATCTGTTCTCACTCTACTGAAATCTGCAAAAGGTTGTAGCTGGAATCTGCAGCAAGATGGTATCAAAAAGACATACCTTCAATACCTGCCAATATTTGCTCAAGCAAAACACATCACAACTAAAGAAAAACAAGCAATAACAGTAGATTTGAACAAACACTTTTTTGATCTTCCTCCTTTATCTTAGGAGATAGCAAATAAGCAGTGCAAAGAGACTAGTAGGATATTACAAGATTTGATTCCTCAGAGACTGCAAAACTATTTACAAAGGCTTACATCCAGGTCCAGTTGCTTCTGTAAATTTAGCTGCTAAGGACAGATATATTTTATCATACTTCTTTATGTTGACATGACGCATCTGACTCACTCCACATCTACTTTATAGATAGCTACTAATGCAGATGATGTACCAGAAGAGGAATTCAAAAGCTGAGCATGAAGAAACTCCAAACATTATGCTTTGTCTATAAACTTTCATTTAACAAATGCATGCATAAACTCCACTGGCAATAGAAGTATGTTATCAGACTTCTTGCTGATGTTATCAGCAAAATAAAGTCACTGGAATTAAGGTAGACTTGGCTTAACACTCACTGCACTGAAATGAAAGGTGGAGTCAATTTGTGCTTATGAGAGAACATCCAAGTTGGAACTCCTGTGGCCACCCAAAGAGTCTGTGGCAACAAACTTTGGCAATCTCTTTACTACACTTTCCCATTGTTAAAATTAAAACAGTTTTTAAGAGGAAGGTCCCATACTAAGTTCAATTATGTAGAGCATGAAAAGATTGCCCAGTAACAGAACCACACAGGTAAGGATACTAATGAAGACTAGGTTTATTTTCCATCTCTTAAGTAAACACCTTTGATACCACCCAAAAAGTTGGTTTGAGTGAAATGTTCATGTTCACAGCTGCATGTTCATAAGCATCTCCCATAAATCCCCTTAATACTAGCCCTCAGCTTGACTTGCTTTCCTATGCACTACTGCAAAGGTGCCTTTCCAGAACAGAAAACAAGCATCCCAGTGCACATTCAGGCTAGCTTTGGGAAGCAAAGAATACAACAAGCTCTCCCCTGCTCTGCTGTGAAGCCTCCAACACCAGCTAAGCCATCTGTCACAAGTAAAGGACACCTGCCAGTGATTATCTGACAATTTAAATCCCCTTGAACAGTTTTAATCCCAACCCTCCCCCATCCTCATTTAAACTGACTGATGATTGCATTGCTTATGCAACACTAGAAGTTATGAGAGTTATTTGTAAAGGTAGATTGACAGCCCCACTGCAATCTAAGTGTCCAAAAATGTTTCTTTACTGAAGCAGCTAGTAAACTAGTGATTAGTCAAGGAAATGCTCACTGTTGAGGTTCGACTTTTCCTCCTTCAGTTTTCCAGCTGTGATCCATGAGATATGATATATTTGATACCTAGCATTTTCAAGATTTAAAATTATTCAAGCCTAGTCAACAAGAGAAGAAACTCCTATGGTTACTTCTAATTAAACACTAAATATTACTAAGGCAAGTCAAAGTCAATGGGAAACCCCTTTTTAGAGCACTAAAAAGGACAGCTTCTTCAATTCAGACAGAAAAACTACAGTGGCAGTGATCACAGACTACTACGGGATGCCCATCCTCCACCCATTAATTCTTCACAGCAAAGGTTGCTTTTACTGAACTAGAGAGCAATTAACACACCACAATCTCCACTGTAAAAATTACAATAGGCATAGAATAGAATATCCTTTTCTAAACATCCTACAGTACTAGTTTAAGCAATTGGCATGTTCCCTCTAGTAGGTGGCTGCATTTCAGCACTTAGCCATGCAACTGCCCGAATTAA
Organism: Brachypteracias leptosomus; assembly: GCA_013401335.1. NCBI lineage: Eukaryota > Metazoa > Chordata > Aves > Coraciiformes > Brachypteraciidae > Brachypteracias > Brachypteracias leptosomus. Next base: position 69,359 of record VYZX01018518.1, read on the forward strand.
ATGTAATCTTCTAAATCGTTCCCTAATAAACAACCGTTTCCTTTTTCCTTGCAGCACCATGTGCAGGAAGTGAGCTGAGGTAACCAGGCTTGCTTTAATTCTACAGCCCTCACAGCTGGATTCTATACTTGGGGAACTGGGCATTTCACTGGAGCCCCTGTATTTGCTTGTCTCCAGTGCAGCTGCTTGAATCCACACCAAAAATACACACATCTCCTAGATCCAGGGATCTCAGCAAAGTTAGCGTGGTGGAATAGAAACATGGTATGGACTGTTAATAGTACAGAGTGAACACAGCTCCAAACTGAACTGGGTGTACCTCAAAAGAGAAGCATCCCTAGCAAGAAGGTCAAATGGAGATTAGATGCTGTCCTTATCCAAACTGCAGCTATCCAACCAGGTTGCTTCCTTACAGAAGCAGCAGAGGTAAATTATCTTATTCTTAATACCTTTGAGGGATGTATTGCTATAACACCACCCTGAGGACACTATTTTGAGTGGTAATGGTTTTAAGCTAGAGAAGGGGAGATTTAGCTTAGACATTAGGAAGAAGTACTTTACTATGAGGTTGGTGGGACACTGGTACAGGTTGCCCAGAGAGGTGGTGGAGGCCCAATCCCTGAAGACATTCAAGGCTTGATGGGGCTCTGAGCAACCTGACTTATTTAGAGACAACTCTGCTGACTGCAGGGGTGTTGGACTGGATGACCTTGGAAGGTCCCTTCTAACCCAATGCATTCTATGATTTGCACACAATAGTGCAGAAGACATGTTTTGAGACAGAACTCAGATTTCATGATCCCAGTCTCTGCTTTAGCAATATTCCTGTAATTACGTGTCAACAGGAGTCAAACGAGAGTGTCTGTATCAAACAGCTGTACCTAAGAGAAATCAAATGGGGAGTAGGGGTGATGGAGGAGATAACAAGCTCATGTGTCCTTTCACATTACTCTGGTCTCCTGACAACCAAGCCAAGCTGACATTCTGCCTGGAAAATACAGAGATTGTGCCTGAACTATGACAGCAGTAAGAATGAGTCTGATTCATTTACTTATGAACTTAAGCACTTAACTCCAAGAAGTGCATACGCTGCTCCAGACAAGAATGAGGGAATGACGGAGTTGAGCCCTTTTCACCCCCCAGGTGAATAATGGTTATGATCCTTTGCAAGGCAATGGAGTCATCACATGGCTACATTTCTCCCTAATTTTGGCTAGTGGAGACTCCTGGATACTGAAAGCAAAAGGAGTCAGTACCTGACCCTCAGCTTCTTTCTTTTGGCTATAATGGCCACATGTCTAGATAGTTCTCTTTATCAGTTTCCCCATTCTGCTTGCCCTCAATCCCCCAGAAGACCAGCACAGACCAACTCATTCACTCAAACTCTAATGTGAGAGCGATACTCCAAATTTAGGATTGTATTGTTTATCCCAGGCTTCTCTCCAGTTCCTCCCCACACAGTGATTTTAGGCAAACTATGAAAACCATTACAGTGCAATGAATTAGAGCATGCACTTACACAGAACCCTCTAATAATTAACATCTCTGGAATGGAAACATTTTCCCTAATTACGTGTTCCAGATACTCTCAGAAGAGCTTAGCTATTATCTCCAGGCACTTAAACAGAAAGTTAACACAGTCCAGAATAAAAATCTGAAATACAAAGAACGTATTCTACCAATTGTCATGTTCAGGCTATTGAACAGTGACTCTCTTCTAATCATTTCATTTTACCCACAGGTTACTACTATCTTTATCTTTCAAAAGAGCAGAAGACATTGTCAGAAAAAAATATTCCACAGCAGTGCAACTGAACAAAAGCAGGCAGCTCCCTCCCCACTGCAGTGACCCCCTGGAAACACTGAGTCCAGAGGGAACCTACTCTCTGACAGAGTAAAGCTGACCAGTTACTGTCTCCATGTCATCTCGTTAATCACCTTAACTTTCACGCAGCTTAATGCCAGGTATACATTCATACATCAGCAGGAAAATGAGGAGAGAAACAAGAAGGGGTTGCTGCACCGTTGCTAGGTGAGTCTACAGGATCTTTATAAAAGTAATGTGCGTAGTTAGCAAAGAAAAGTGAAAAGGCAAGACCAGCAGATTTGGGAGGTTTCTTTTAGTTTTCTAGTGCACCAGGAGAAGCTTGTATTTCAGATTTCAGTTTTCAAATCGCAGTCCCTGATGACCACTGACTTGTGGCTTTCAGTCTTCAGAAGATACCTCCTTTAGCACAGCGCTTTGAGTCACAGGGCAGTGGTGCTCCTCAAAATCACTGCTAGCAATTTATCAGCTCTACTCCAAACACCAGCACATTAACAGGGCTGCTTGTTTTCCCACGTCTTAGTAGAAGGCACAGTCCCGGTGTTCAGATGATCATTTGGAAGTTCAGCATCAGAAAAAAGCAGCGAACTTCCCAGGCTGTGTGACAGCACTGCCCATTTCAGCAATGGCTCTGGCTCTCCTGCCCCAGTTAGTGTCAGCAGGTTGGCTTAGACCCTTCCAGAGCATCACGGTGCTGTTTCCCAAGAGAGACACTGCTGCATGAAACTTTGCTTTGACTGCGACCACATTAGTGTCTGATGCACATAATCTTTTTCCAGATGTTTCCTGGCTAGAAATGCATACTTTTTGAAGCTTTACTTTGCTGGAAGAACACAAGAGTACTGGTGGCAAAAAGACAAGCAATATAAACACACATAAAAAAATGCAACTGAGCATCTTGATGGGGGTAGAAGCAGAACCAGCAAGAACAACAAAAAAGATGTCATTTCTATATTCAAACACTAAAGACAAAGTGAATCCTAGCAATTTTTTACCCTCCAGTAACTTTCAACACACTTAATGAAAGACAGAACCTGAGTATAGAGATTCCAACTTTTCATGAACCCTGTATGCAAAGCATTCATCACTATACATGGGCCACCCAACAATAAAGGACAACACTAAGTCACCTCACAGATCACATTACAAACTACAGACATCTGCAGAGGACAGAAAAGAATCTTTTTCAACATCTCAGAAGAGTTTGTCTTGTTTTGCTCAGCTTCTTCTACCTTTGAGGAAGATTCCTCTGGAGCACCCTTGCGATAAAGTTAGGTTTATTATCGTCCTCTTGGACATTCAGACCATGCTTTGAAAAGACAGTAAATCAAGTTATCGCATAACTAGTGTCAGATGAATAAAAGCATCACAGAATTGTTTTGGTTGGAAGAGACCTTTAAGATCCTCAAGTCCAACTGTAAACCTAACACTGCCAAGTCCATCATTAAATCATGTCCCTAAGCACTGCATCTACACATCTGCTAAACNTGTTGCATCTGGTTGTTGTAACCCAAGCACAGGACTCAGCACTTGGCCTTGTTGAATTTCATCCCATTTGCCTTGGCCTATCAATCCAGCCCATCCAGATTCCTCTGTAGAGCCTCCACACCTTCAAGAAGATCAACACTCCTGCCCAACTTGGTGTCATCTGCAAACTCACTGAGGGGGCACTTGTTGCCCTCATACAGATCATTGATAAAAATATTAAACA
>VYZX01018518.1:88626-99764 GCA_013401335.1 Brachypteracias leptosomus
AAATCAGATAGAGGTGGACATGAGCATTCACTGTATGTTGTGTTATCTACTCTCCCCTTTCCCAGCTCTTCCAAATAAGCTACACACTGTCTACATGCACTTCAGTGTCAATCTCTCGCACTCCTAGAGCTTTCACTCTCAACAGCAGTTGTCAGAGCTAAAGCAGACACAGATCCAGGGTTACAGCCTGGCAGCCACGTGTCATGTGACTGGTGTTCACCACCACAATGTCACATTAACTGTCACAATGGTTTCATGGTGACCCCCAGCCCACTCCCTGATAGGAATGTTGGCCATGTAAGCTTCAGGAGGGGGAAAATTAATGTCAGTACTTGTGACATAGTCCAGCCTTGCAGACAGGACCCCTTTCAGGAAAGGGCAGCTTTCTGGGAGGAATTTGAGAAGACTGGAGACAGGGTTCAGCCCTGCCACAGATGTCTTACATGATCATATTACTGAGCTTTCCTTGGCTTCAGTTTTCCTTATCTGTTAATGATTACTAATGCTCTCCTATCCCATGGGAATGCTGCAAGCATCCATAATTTATGTTTCCGTGCTGCTCAGACAGTGAGGAGATGGGCATCTGAAGATACATACAGATCAGTAGTTTTCCAAATATATAAACTGCTTTTTAAGAAGCATCATAAAAAATGCAAAGTATTAATATTAAAGCCCACAGGTGTATCTTGAATAATTTATTCCTTAGTAGTAAACAGCAAATTCATAAATAAAACTCTTCAAGCAGGTATGCAGCTAATACCCAGTCCAGGGATTCCAACTAAAATATAGGTAGGCCAACCCTAAACCAGACAAAACTTCAACTTCCCAAACTCCTGCCTGCTCAACTACCAACTAGGCTCAGTTCACACAGTGAAATAAGTGATTCCCATAGAAAATTCAAGTCATTCTAAATACAAAAATTAACTGTCCTCTTATTTACACTCATGGGGGCTCAACAAGAATCCCTGGTATGATGTCAATGTTTATTTTCTTCTTGCACGCATACATACCTACCTCTCACTTTTGTTTAATGCTGGGGCATGATTTGTGGGAGGAGAAGGAAAACTGGTAAGCTCGTACAGATTCTTAATCTGTTTTTAAGCATTTCAAGGTATCCAAAATAACTTTGCCTTGGAAACATGCAATGACTGGCTCTTGGTACAGCTGTTTACACCTAGGGCTAAATTTTGATAGTTGAGCTCACTCAAACTGTTCTCTAACAAAAATATTTATTATAGCATTTCAATAACACATTTTTCCCAAAACAACAGGCCAAGCCAGTCCTTCCAAACTGAAGTAAACAAGGCTGGAGTATTTACTAAATCTATGCCAAGTTAGTTTTTCTTATAGAGATCACAGAATCACAGAACATTAGGGGTTGGAAGTGACCTCAAAAGATCATCTAGTCCAACCCCCCTGTTACAGCAGGATCACCTAGATCAGGTCACACAGGAACGCGTCCAGGAGGGTTTTGAATGTCTCCAGAGAAGGAGACTCCACAACCTCTCTGGGCAGCCTATTCCAGTGTCTGTCACCCTCACCATGAAAAAGTTTTTCCTTATGTTTACCCAAAACCTTCTATGCTCCAGCTTGTATCCATGCACAAAGTAGCTTGAAAGGCTGTTTGCAAACACCCAACTCATCCCATCTTCAAGGGCCAAACCATGAAGGACAGAAAGAGTGCCCTATTTCCCAGAAGTCACTGCCCCTTTGAGATACCCCATGTCAGACAGGCTTCCCAACCAAACCAGAGATAACCACCAGGTATTTTAGAAGTCTAAGCCACATGGGTTTCATTTTAACAGTATCTGATGTACCTCACACAGATCTCTTCGATACAAGGCCAAAGGAATTTACATTGGTCTCTTTAAATGGCAAAGTCTGTTCACAGAAGTGGGCTGCCTAATTTTGCAACTGTTTAAGAGCAAATGAAGCACCAAAACTTCAGTGAAAAAAATTAGCTAAACTCTGCTTTACAGGCCGAACATACTTTCCCCATGAGACTACTTAGAAGGAGCAGTGGCAGCAACTCTGGATTCAACCTCAGTTAGGACAAGAATGTCCTGCCAGTGATCAGAACTGCTTTTTGTATTTTCAGATTTCATTTGACTCAGCTAATTGGCCATTAAGTTCCAATAAGGTGGACGTTTATCTACAGATAACACCAGGAAATTGGAAAGTAAGCAGCCTGAGGCTACCCTGAGGACTGTTAACCAAATAGCAAGGCAGAGCTCCATTAAAACAATTCATCAGAAAACATATATAGTCCATTGGCAGATTTTCAAGGATCCCATTAGAAGTTTTAAGGATACCCAATCTGATTAGACATTGAAGTCTAACTCATGTAGAAGTCATTAATAAGTAGAGAGCCTTTAACTTTGAAAGCTTGAAAGTTATCAGAGCTGCTGCAGGAAGAGATACTGGGCATTTCTGCTGTACCTAATATACATAGTTTTGCATAAGAATGGCATAAAGCTTTCTATACTATATTAAAAATGTGAAACTGATGAAAAGGTATAGCTGTGCAAACCAAGGTCATTAAGTACCCTCTACTTTTGGGTGAACTCTGTTGATGTAACCAAGAAACAAATGCTTTATGTTACCTCAAAAGAGCCTACATCCAGGAACTCTGAATCAGGAATTCTCCATGAAATGTCTACTAAGATCTCAGTTTTTGAAGAGGACAAGCATTTCAAAATCACTTGAATTTGCAGTGCAAGTAGGAAATGATGCTGTAAAACACTTTGTTTCTACATTTTATGAAAACTGGAAGGAGGAAGAAAAATGGCTATTGTGCTTTTATCCTTAAGGGACATGTAATGCAAGTCATATAAGGTCACTGAAACTATTCTGGACTCTTAGTTGAAAGAGAAAGGTTACAATGAAAAATGTTTGAAAAAAGTGTGATGCTGTCACCAATCCTTATAGAAAAAAAAAAAAAAGAAAACGGCTGACAACACTCTTACCTCAAACCTGCAATTTAGAAGCTAACACTCCCCATGGAAGATTTTCAGGGTACAACTGGTACTGCCAGTTTGTATTGTTTATAAATACTCTTAGGAACTCTATTAACAATGTTCTTCTTATCTTCAAAGTGAATGTTCTAGTCAGATCACTTTGGTCAGAAGTACACTCCTGATTTGTTCATTGCACACGGTGGCTTCTTTTTTGAGGAGCAAGAAAGAATTGGCTCCTCAAACCCACCTACTGCTTGCAGATCTGGGGGAAGCCATCCATCCCACTGTAAAAGGACAGATGCTTGTGGTTTGTTTCAGAGTTCATAGGCTGAAATGTTACAGGGCTTCATTCTTCTCTTAACTTTACACTTGCTGCTATTCAAAGCCAGTATGCTCACAAGATTGTCTAACAAGTGGAGGAAGATCTCACCTTTTAAGAAAGGACTAGCAAACAAAAATTTCTTAAGAGAATGTAAATCAGAATTCCAACAGAACTTGATTTAATAAAGAGCAAATTTAACATGCAGAACCTCAGTTGTACGGTAAAGTGAATTATCTGTTCATTTAGAAGTTTACAATGGTTGTTTTGTTTAGCTTTTTTTTTTTTTTTTTTACAATTTTACCTGTACCTCCATAAAGGCTTTTATCTCACTTACAATCAGGTATTTGAAATTCAGCCAGCACTTTATTAAGAGATGTGAGTAACGTCAGCCACATGGATTATTTTTTTTGTTCCTCTCCACCATCTTTCCACCTTTCAAAAGCTTGTCTTGAAAGAAAAAAAAAAGAACTTTTTTTGAGTTTGAATAGATAACAATCACTACAAACACTGCTGTTGCTTGCTAGCCAATTCTGAATTATGCCTAATTAATTTAACGATTTAGTCTTTTTAAACTGAGCAGCAAGTACCATTCCTCCAGACTCCAGGATTTCACAAGCACAGTTTGCTTGTCCGCCTGAGTGAATCTTTATCTCAACATCTGTATTGTGTCTTTCCAGTTACCCAAACAAGCAAAGCTGCAGACTGTTTTACGTGATAAGCCCTTGATAAGACATGTTTCTTACTGTTGTTCAGATCATGGAAGATTTAGTGCCCCATCCCCAAGATCATCCATTCAAGAATGACATGAGAGCCCGAGACTGCTGGTAGACAGCCATTCTCCTCAAGACAAAATACATACACTTCAGGTTCCAGTTAGACCATCTATCGGTTTCACCAGTGTGCAGGTGCACCCAGCTCTTAAGATCGCATTTTTTTGGCCCCATCCACAAGAGCAACTTGTGCCATTGACAGGAGACTGCTCAGCAAGTCAGAGAAGTTATTTTGCCTTTGAAGTTCATTGAGTGCCGTGTGCTTCCTTTGGAGGTCCTAAGTGCTGACTCCATCACTTTATGTGTTTAAGAACTGATGTGCTTTGACAGGTGAAGCAAAGTAGAGCTACTCTGCATATTTAACAACACAAGGAACTGCTCTAGCATATTTTATATCAGTCTAACAGTGTCCACATTCACAAATTATTTAGCTATTTATACATGCACACTTTGCATTGTGTGTCAAGTAAATACTAACTGTACTTCATAAATGATCCCTGAGAAACTGAGTAACCTGCTGAAGATGCACAAGTCCCTTCTAAAACTGTAATTAAGAACCTAGGGAGACCCAAGTCCCAAGCAGCCCGCTCTAACCAAACACCACCTTCCAAACTAAACAGAAGCTCCACACAATCCAAACCTGGGCCTTAACACACAGCACAGCAAAGCAACGGAGAGGGGGAAGAACAGGTAGAAGAGCAAGTCCAGCAGCATAAAATCACTCTACGCACCAAAGTTTACTGTATCAGTGATTTCGTATTCCATTGATCCAAACCAAGAAGAAAGATTTCAGGTGAGGTCATGAGGCACAAAGCAAAAAAAGAGGAAAGGGTACTGAGATGCAAGGAGGGAGGAGGCAAGACAAATCAGATATGGAAAGAAGCAAGTAAAGACTAAATCATCAGCAGCACGCAGCTTCAGAACATGAAAACAGGGATACAGGCAAAAAACTTATTCTTGCATCAGGAGAACAGCAGCAGAATACCAGTCCCAAGACTATATTTGCAGCCTCCAAAGCAGAAGCTGAAGTACAACCTTCTGTAGCCATGCACAGGCAATGTCCACGTTTCCTGCGAAATGGCCACTACCTAGCAGGTTCAATACAACTCTGCCCTGCCTTATAAAACAGGGGAAAAGAGGCAACTTGTCAAATACACAGATTTTCATAATTATGAAAATGGGTGTGTTTATATCATGTTTCACAATTTTTCTAAGCCTAAAACTCCATTTGAAGAATCTTAATGACTTTACTGTAACAATAACAATGGGAGAGGTAAAACAGGAATATTTAAGAAAAATTTTATCATACCAAGAAAACTCTATTCTTGTACCCAATCCCTACCAGCAAGACAGAACACTCCTTCAAGGCAAAGAGCTATTTTTAACTCAAGATATGCCTGTTGTTACTTGTGGCATAGAGCTCTTGACTAAAATTAGGGTAGCGCAAATAGCATAGAAGATAGATGGGAAGGAAGAGAGTCGATGTCAGAAAAACCCCTGATTAGGTAAAAGGGAAGTGGGTACAGTGAGGAAAGAAATAGATCTTGCCCAAAGTCATACAGTAACCCAACCTGGAGTAGGTCCTGCAGCACTAAGACCCTGAACAGCTTTGCCCAGAGTACCAGTCTCCAGTTGACACAGACAGGGCTGGCAACTGTGTTGTCTGGAGCTGTGTCTTCTGACTCTTTAACAACTGAAGTGATAAATTCATGCAAAATATATAAAGCAAGAGAAAGGACCCCAAGGAATGAAGGAATCTAAGCACAAAGTGATACTTAGTAACCAGAATTCACATCTTAATGTTTAATGGGACCACAACCTACTTGCCGCAGTAACATTAATGTATTTTATCACAAACAGGTAAATCCCCACAGGGAAAATGTTAACTTAAAATTGAACTTTTCATCCAACAACCCCAGATGTTTCAAAATAGACCAACATAAGGCTACCTCATCTGGTGTAAGTGATTGCCGTCTAGAATCTTCAATAAAAGAACCCCAAATCAGGAATCTCCCCCATCACGTTCCCCAGGAGCCATCTGGAATCATCTAAGCAGATGAAAGGTAACATCCCAACACCATAGAGAGACTCATAACAAATTGTGGCATTTGGGGATTTTCCTTTAATTTAAAATTAAAAGAAAAAATAAAACCACAAATCAGGATCCCTACTAAAGAAAAAAACCAATGCAAAATATAGCAAAAAAAATTTGTCATTTTGGCCCTATTAAAACAATTTAATAACACAACAGCACACTTCAACCATATTCAACTTATACAATTCCCAACTTTTAATAAATTAAGCCTCAAAGGCTGCCTGAGACATACTAAATACATTTGAAAATTGAAACCTCCTGGCTAAGAGGACATGGTTATCAGGACCTCCTAAGATCCGCTACGAGTTCATCATTCCCTAATCCTACATGGTCCCACACATTGAGTTAAAAGCTCATTCTTATGGTACAGAGATCTTTTTAACCAAGTTTCACAACCACATCACCTTCCATTCCTTACCTCAGCTCCCTGCTCACTGTGACATGTCACATACTCACATGGCAACTCACAAAACCACTTACTCATACAGAAAAAGCAGCTTTGCTGGATGTGTTTTAATTGTGTCCAAGTTCAGAGCTGCCCAGGTCACAGCTTAAGGATCACAGAGGAGAAAGTTCTCACCAGCCACCCTTCCACAAACTGCTTCTTCCATTTTGATTTTGTCCATCTGATTATCCACCCACGTGATTCCCCAGTCCTTCAACTTTTCTCACACTAACAGGAACCACCTATTATCTTTCTCAAACTTTAAGAGGACATATTTCTATAAGCCGCAGCTAAATGAGGTATCTGATTCCATAAGCTCCTCTGTGATCAAGATCTGGATGTCTGTGCAAGCAGCTGAGGATAAGAACAAGCAGAGAGAGCAATGGCTCCATTTAGAAGTCTCCTCCTTGCCCCAACAATTCTGATGTGCAAATTAAAATACACATAAAAACCAATCAGCATGACACCATTTTCTCTCTTAAGAGGACTTTCGTGTCCTTATAGCCAACACTGCAATGTAAGGTTGGCTTAAACTGTCAACTGTCTTTTCATCAGACAGTTTTACTAGCACAACAGGCTGCATGAAAAAACAAATGATCAAGGCACTGCAGACTGGCTGTAAGCTTATCACATTTTATTTCACATTTCTACAAAAGGTGCATTTTACTACCTATTTTATAGTAATCTCTACTTCCTATCACAACCTGTGACTGCAACATTGCCATCAGGCTTTCACCCTCACAGCCCTTGCCAACTGCAGGCCACTGTTGTGGCAAAGTCATCTCAAGTGGGATGGGATGGCTGGAAGCTCCTGGGCCCTGGAGTTCCCCGCTCAAGGAGCAACAGGAATCTATGAAGTTTAGCCAAGGCCACATCCCTTTCCTTGACACTATTCAAAATCCCTGAAGTTTAGAGGAAACCCACAAAATCATCACCTTCTTTCTTCAGTCCCTGTATCAAAAATGTACTACTGCTTTCATCACGACCTCTGAGCAAACATCCAATGGTTGTTGCGTTATCACCCATTTCTCCTGTCACTTTGCCAATTTGCAGGTTTCTTGACTTGCCAAAGCTACTTCAATAATTCTTGTCCACCTCCAACACACAGCCAGTTCGTGTACTGAGAGAGACAAACACTGCTTATGGAGCACTCGGTAAGAGTTTTTAAGAGGAATGCATCAAAAATCCAAAATAGATCTACCATATACACAGGACAGACACAAGTCTCTGAGTAGAGAGTGGTTTTCTTGCTCTCTCTACTTCCACAGCAGCAGAACAGAATGGTATTCAGCAATGTTCTTCCCAAGCAGTACATAGAGGTTTTGGCAAAGAAATTCTACTAAAAGCAGTATCTCTGCACATCAGTCCAAACGAAGACTCACGCAGTAGCATGTGGAATTTTTAAGCTAGTGGACGTTATACAACGCAGATTAACATGGTAATGGTTCTATCCAAGCAGCTCCTACCCCTGCCTGGCTTTGGGGATGTTCTGTTTTTTCCCAAGCTTTTGAGATATAGCAGCAAATTGAGATGAAAGCACACAAGCATGCTTATGCTGCCTGTGGAACAGAGTCCTGATTCCAACAGTAATAGACCAAAAGACTGGAGAGAAGAAGACACAGAAGCCTCCCCATAACACAGTGCAAGTTGAGCATATTTTAAGAGGTATGTATTTGGCTTACACATCAGAAAGGTCCTTACACTTTGCTGTGACATCTTGGGGACTATACTCAGGAACTCCAACTGTGCACTGCATTTTGACCGTCCAGACAGCTGAAGACTGACATTTTTAAGACCCACCTCACAGCTAAAACAGAAAGGTTTGTCAGAACCAAAAAAAAAAAGTAATCTCCCTTTTCCGCTCACTTTGCGATCGTACCTTTTCAAAGCAGTTCACACTTACCAAAATATTTGTGACTCCTACCATCATTTATCTCCTTAATGGACAATATACAAGTTGAAGAAAAGATTATGTTCAAAACATATTCAATAGATTTAAGTTTCTTTGAATAAAAATAAGTTACCACCAGCACAGTGGTAGTCAGGATTACAGAGAGTCCATTTTTCTTTTAGGGACTGTTTACATTTCATTGGTTTATTCAGCTATAATGTACTTGCAATTCTCTGAAGCAATCCTTTCCTAAACTCTCTAACTGTCTGTAGCTCAGCTTGTATTACTTAAGTAATACAAACTGTGGAAGATAAACATAGATGTCTGTTTTCTAATGAACAAACCTTCTATATTAACCTAACACGACAGCAGTCTAAACTGGTAACCGGAATCCTTGCAGGACCTAACCCACATCCAGGAACTCCTGGGCTGACACTGAGCCAAAGTGCTGGGAACTGGGTCAGAGCGTGGCACATACAGGGCAGCAGGAGGGGATCAGAGCCGAGCGCAACCTGCTTATACTGGCAAGAGTGCTGAGAGATGAAAGAGACTGGGTGTGCATGTGTGTGCATGCACCCCAGAGCTTGATGAGACTTGAAATGGGGCAGGGACTGGAAAAGCAAAGAAAGGAAACTGGGGACCTCCTGTGTGGGGAACAGAGGTTAAAGCTTCAGATCAAGACTCTCTGATCAATTATCCTTTGCAATTACAAACTGAAATTAAACCAGCCTGGTATAAGTTCACACTACGTATCATAAGAAGATAAAACCTTTCACATGCAGTTAAGGTCTTTCAGAATCAAGCACCATTTGATCCAACTATAATATTAAGCATAAAGATGCAAATAAAAGATCAGATTTTGCTTTGCATATCTTCACTGACACAATCGGAGCCAATAGTCACTTCTGCAGGCCAGCAGAACCACTGTTTAGACAGAGACAGTACACAGTGTTTGTTTTCTGTTAACTGAAATTGATCCCCAGGGTTTCAAGGTTTCCCATTCATACCCAAACAGACTCAATAGGAAAAGAAGTATATTCAGGGGTTAGCAGAACTAAAATTCAAAACAGAGTGAAGGCCAAGCAGAGACAAACTAATTCTCCCTGTGGGAAGCTTGCAGGGGTGCCAAAATATACAGAGAAAGCAACATTTAAAAAACAAATCCCCAAAGACCTCATACTTTATTATTCAAAAGAACACCAGAACATATTAAAAAGAGAAAGGTTTCAGAAAGCTCTTTGAATTTGCCCCAAAGTAAGCCAGAGCCTCTGGTTAAACAACCACAGAGTAACTGTTGTGCAAGAATGGCAGTTTGCAGTCGAAAAGCAGAAATACTAACTTCCATATGAGAAACAGGTCTTCTTGGTCACTGCCCCCAGGCCAAGGTGGAGCAGGAACATTGGGTGTGGGTGGCTGGGAAACCTTGCTATGTAAAGATCAGTATCTTCTAGCATGGAACCCTCCGTGTTAATCTAAAGGTGGTATTACAAGCAAATATATTCAACACATGGAAACGCAAGACCTTGCTATGAGTAATTAGGTGAAGCTCTGGCAACATTACTGTAGTAAAATGGAAATTAATAAGGATGAAGGCAACACAATCCAGATAAACAAGCCTGAGCTTTGCCTGAAGCTTCCCAAAAAGGGAACTGTTGAAATAGTTTTGCAAAGACACTCAAACCTACACAAGACCCATGAATGTGGCAGCTGAAGTTTGCAGTTATGTAATTTTAAAACAGTGCAAGAGTTATTACGCTTCTCCGCCTTCCTATCCATCTACACCAAACCCGAAACAAACTTTGGTCGTGGAAGTTGTGGAACTTACCCACTCTTCAAGACAACAAATACTCTTTGACAATAAGAGTAATAATAATATAAAAATCTGAGTTTTACCCAGTGTGTGTCATCACTCCACGGCCAAGGCACGGTTCGGAAGCAGCCCGGGGCCCGGCTACTTGCACTGCCTGGAAACGCGCCCGCTAAGATCATGTTGCAGAAATAATTCACACCTGCAGCAAAGCTGCACCGAGCATCAGCAACTCGCCGACTCTGACAGACACATGCCGAAAAAAAGTTTTCTACAAAGCTGAATGTGAATGAGAAGTAGGAAATGCCCTTTCCACACCCCAGGTGAGGCCAGGCGGGACCTGAGCCCTGCAGGGACCCCGGAGCAGCTCCGGCCGAGCCCGCCGGGGCCCCAGCAGCCAGCCCGCCTGCCCACTGGCGGAGGGGCTGCCGCCGTCGCGGCCTGTTCTGCCCGGGAAGGCCTCGAAGGGAGAAGGGGACCGGGGCCCTTCGGCCCAGCGGCGGCTTCGACGGAACGGGGTCCGAGGCCCTTCGATCCGCCCGCCCGCCCTGGCTCCGCTACCCCTCCAGGGCAGCTCGCCTCACGCCTCTCGCATACCCCGCGGGCGGGGACGCCGGGACCACCCCGAGCACTCCCCGAGGGGAGAGAGGAAGGGGACGGAGACGCACACACGCCCCCGCCGTGGGCATCCCCGCTCGGCCCGGCCGGGCCCGCCCAGCGAACGGCGGGGCAGACGGTGCCCGGCGCCCGGCCCGCCAGGGGGGAGGGCGGAGGACCGAGGGGAGGGGAGGCCCGCGGCGCCCCCTGCCCGACCCGCAACGAGCCGCCGAGGGGAGGCGTGGGAGGCCCCG
>VYZX01018518.1:99799-153018 GCA_013401335.1 Brachypteracias leptosomus
CGCCCGGCCCGTCCGTGGCTCAGGTCACCCGCGCCCGGGCGGGGCTTGGGCCCGGGGTGTCGCGGCGGGACCGGGAGCAGGACAGGGCGCGGCTGTGGGTGCAGACCCGAGGGCCTCATTGTCAGCCCTCGCACCTGGGAAGGCCCAGCGGGGGCCCTGGTGAGCGGGGCGTTGCCGCCATCCCGCCCCGGAACGCAGGCAGCGCGGCTCGGGTTGTCGCCGGGCATGACTGCCCCGCAGTAGTACCAGTGTCTCCACGGCTGTCTCCTGCCGGGCAGGCGGGGCACACGACTGTGCCAGTTTGGCTGGTGGCACCGGGAGTTGTTGTTGGCCACCACCAGCGAGTTGCCTGTAGCCCATAGCGGCAGCACACCTGACCGATGAGAGCCACCTTGTCTGCCTCCAATCTGTTGCCTATCAGATACCTACAGCCGGTGTTGGGGACCATGGAGCATGTAGAATGGTTTGGGTTGGAAGGGACCTTCAACATCATCTAGTTCCAAGTCCCCTGCCATGGCAAGGACACCTCCCACTAGACCAGGTTGCTCAAAGACCCATCCAACCTGATCTTGAACACATCCAGTGGTGGAGCATCCACAGCTTCCCTGGGCAACCTGTATCAGTGAAGAACTTTTTCCTTACTTCTAATCTCAACCTACTCTCTTCCAATTTGAACCCATTACACCTTATCCTATCACTACAAGCACTTGTAAAATGTCATACAACAAACCCCGCACTTGCCATGTAGCAGCAGGTGGGAGCCCTTTAGTGACACCTGGAAGAGTTTGGGGTCAGAGCTCCACCCCTATAGACAGGCTGTACCTTCATGAGGCACATAAAATGCTCACTCTGCCCCTTCTGCAGTAAGGGAGGGGTACGTTGCTCTCCAGAAGCCTCCCTTTCCATCCTCTCCATGCTCCTCTCCATTCCCTAACCAGGAGACATGAGATGTTTTCATTATAGCCAGTCAATCAGAGCTAGCCTGTGGGATTTAATATCCTTATAAAGCTCTGAAACCCAACATTTAGGAAACTTAAATTCTGTTTTCAGTCTAGGTGCCCAATCCTGACCCCCCTTGGCCTAAATGGAAGGAGGAGCAGGCCTTGTTTTAAGCAACATTATTTTCCAGTATCTAATGACCAGGAGTGAAGAAAACTACATTAGCGTGTGAGCCATTCTGCTTTTATGGGAAAATCACTGCCTGCTCATTAAGTGCTACCTTTTGGTTGTAAATTATTCCCCATGTGTATGTCAAGTACATAAGTACATCTGCATGTCTATAGAATGAAGTTTAACTCTCTAAAAAGCTTGCAGCATGTATTTAATAGCTGAAGAGGAAGGCTTAGTGCAGAAGGTATTTTAGCTAAGAATTAAAGCCAGTTTATAGTAGTAAAAAGCTGCCAAATGATTTCTAAAACTGCTCAGCTAATCTGCACAAAAATACTGTTTCAAGCAGAATTCTGACAATTTGTGTTTAATGTAGTCAGAGAGACTTGAGATTTTTGATTTACACATCATTTGGAAGGCTGAATTTAATTTTTTCTTTGAAAAAAGACTTTTCTTTGTATATCTAGATTTAGCTTCTGTTAGTTCTTTAATGGTATTTTAACCCCTGATGGCTAATTCCCATGTGGGAGTCAGCTTGGGAACTAGTTTCCAGGAGGAGGTTTGAGATGGAGGAATGGTTTCTGACCCCTGGGGGACATGACTGTGGGAATTTCCTCTGCCTGCCAGGACTCTGATCCCTGGTCGCTGCCCTTCCTGCCTGGGCTCCCAGTGTGATGACCCAGTGTGCCCCATCTCACCACTCAGTGGGCTCCAGGCAATTCTCCCTGACTGCGTGCAGCAAGAGGCAAAGCAAAGTGGATGGAGTAACCTCAGCAGTTACCAAAAAAGCAAGATCTTCTCGTTCACTAAGGGATTAAGTGGGAAGCTCTCAGGCTGTAAAAGCATCTTATTCACCTCAATTTCTCAGTCAGCACAGGATGAAGGGTCCAATGTGATTCCTCATTACCTTGTGGGTGTTGGGTTATGTGATTAAAAGTGTAATCCCTGTAAACACAAAGATTGGAGAACAAAGACAGGCAAAGAAACCTCAGTAACCTCACCAGGGAAAATGGAGCACACAACATTGGCTGCTCCCAAGCACATCAGAGAAGTCTGATTAGACCTTGTTACCTGGTGTGAAGCCTGCCAAGGTAAATCAACCAAGAAACTGTCTCCCAGATGCAAACTAAGGGTGGGGTTTGCCTATCATATAGGGCACATTAGGGGATGCAATGGGAACATCATTCTGGGAGTGTGCAAGACTTGTATTTGGGGCAAAGACCAAAGGAGGGGTCCAAGGGAAGGCTTGAAGTGAATCAAGGATTAAAAAACATAGGAAAATACAGGAAAAAGGGGATGAAAGGAGCTGGCCAAGTGTAGGTGAGCCCAGTATTAGATAACCACAGCCTATCCTATATTCTAATTAAATCCCGTCTGTAGCTATCTTACATGTAGGCACACTGTCAGTTCTGAGTGGGTATATATGAGCACCAGCAAACTTCAAATGAGATTAGCCAGAAAACAGGAGGCCTGAGTATCTGTAACCAAGTGGGAGCACAGACCTCAGGTCAAGAAGACACACCCCGATTCACTTTACCCTCATATGAAATGCCTTCGTATCACTGGGGTGGTTTCGTACCTGGAAGCGAGATGTGATACCAGCTCTCTTGCAGACTTTTTGTGGCCTTGAGCAAGTCTCTCTTGTCAACCCATGCATCAACTCGATGAAACTACAGGCCACCTACACCACAAAGATATTGCAAACAATTTCAAGTTGCTCAGAATGTGGCTGGATTCCAAATGGCCACCTATAATGCAGGGACCCAGCTGAGGATCAGAACAAACAAGGAATACACTCTGAAAACCAGATTATTTTCTTACCTCTTTCATAGTAAATTATGCTGGAGTAATGAAGAGCTGTGCTTGGCCTGTGGTCTTGGCAGGATCCATTACAAGAAAGCCAGTCATTGTAGCTTTGTGCACTGTAGCTAAGGGCTAGAAAGGGAAATTTTCTTCAGAGCCAAGCTTGTCAGAGAAGGCTTATTTATATTAGCACAATTGCTACTACCCAAAACTGGCACTTCCTTCACTACTCTAAAAGATGTGGGATTTTGCTGCTGGGTTTTAATTTCCAAATGCAGCTTCATCTTTTGCCCTACCTTGGAATGAAATCATCAATCCTCTAATTTATAAACACCCCAATCTCCTGACATGAAGCAACATTTAATAACACCGTGTGTGCCAGCAGTGCCCACATGGCTCCCATGGTTGCACTGCTCCACAGGGAGGCTGCAGGCAGCCTCGGGGAAGCTAAAGTAGGGACAGATGTAATGGAAGTGCTAAGGAGGCTGGGGATGCCCTGCATGAGTTGTCTTGTGTGGATGCCACATTAGATGTAAGAGATCTGCGGTCTTTGTCTCTATCCACATCAGAGCTGTATTCTGTCCTGCTTAGGAATTCCTTTGTGGCAAAGCTGTGATAAATCAGGTGCTCTTTCAGCAAACTGTGTGCCAAAGTTTGGGTGTTTGATGACAGTAGAAGAATAGGTGTGAGGATATCTGGCTTTGGTGTGAAGTTCTCTCTCCATGTTACTATGCTGCAAAGGGGCAGGCACTTAATCTTTGTAATGCAAACCTGCCACCAGGATTGTGGGATTTAACCTCTCTTTGGCTACATATTCTTTTGAGATGCCAAGGTGAAAGAACCAATAACGTAAAGGTTTTAGTACAAAAAAACCCACTAGATGTTTATGGAAACTAATCTTTGCCAATTATTAACCTAGAGTGCTCTTTTTAGGTTATTGTGCACAAGGGAGTGTCTTCAACTCATATTGACAGACCTGCCAGTTCTTACTCTGGGGGCAAAGGATTATTCTTAAGTACATTGGAGAGGATCTGACCTGTCTAGGAAGTACCACTGCTCAGCATGTTGTAAGCTGAAGCTCAGATTTCTCATTTTTCCTTTCTAACCAGTATACAACTTGTATTTAGTTTCACAATCATTCTTATAAGTTAGTTGATTTTTTTTTTTTTATGGTGTTCACACTGGTTTGAGGCAGAAGAACAAAATGCAATAATGCCTCTAGATACAATCTAAATTTGCTGGCTTCAATCTGGACATAGTGGTCTGAAAAAAATTAATTCTAGTCATTTATATGTCCAGCGACAGGATTGATGATGAAAAGTCAGGACTCTGTTCATTAAGGATAAAAATTTGTAATAATATATTGCAGTATTTTGTATATGACTGAACTGCCACTTAGCAAGCCAGGGAGTTTGGAGCTCTGCTTATGTGCTGCTAACTCTCTTCTTCCTCCGGCCAACACCAAACTCAGCAACATCCCCTCAGCATAACTTCATCTTTTATTATTCTTCATCTGTTTGCTCTTCTCTGTCTCAAATCAGCCAAGGGGGAACACACCACTGAGAGAGAGCTCAGCAAGCTGCCCCCAGCAGGAACTCTCTTCCACAGGAACTCTCTTCCAACTGATCAGTTTCTTATTGTTTCTCACAAATTAGTCGGTTCCTGGTTGATACAGCTCTAGCCTCACCCACCCCCCCAACCACAATCATCTGGGGGCAGGCAGGGCCTTACACAGTTGGGACAGATTCTGCCTCTGGGGCCTTGGGGAACAAAATGCATTGCTGGGTTGTGACTCATCCATAGGTCAATTCCAACTCAGGGCCCACAGCCCAGGCCTCAGCACTTCATTCAGCCCCCTGACCTATGGATGATTCACAACCTCCATAGTACCCCCAAGCACAAAGGCAGAAAGTTACAAACTCTTATACATACACATTCTTTTAACAGCGAAGGACTCTACATACAAACAGCAACAAAAAAATTCACATTTTATACAATCTTCACTTAGCTGTTACATACACTCTTCATAGCGTCTTCTGCTGCTGCTAGCCTCTCCCCAAGTTTTGTCTTTACACAGCAAAGTTCTGCAGCACTCTCTCTTTACCATCCAGCAGAACATCATTATCAAAGTCCACTTCACCTCTTTGCGTTTTCTCTTTACCATCCAGCAGGGAACCCACATCATTATCAAAGTCCACTTCACCTCTTTGCCAAAATTAGTTCTGCTCATCAGTCTCCCCAACTCCTTTGTGGTTATCTTCATTATCAGTCTTTTTCACACAAGTGCTTCTCATCACCTGTACAATCTTCTCAGACAAACATTTTCCTACATCATCAATTGCCCTACCATCATCCAAGCCAAGGATTTGGACTAGACCAGGCATTCAGGCCCAGGATCCAGNAAGGATTTGGACTAGCCCAGGCATTCAGGCCCAGGATCCAGAAATCATTTCGAGCAGTTTCTCACTCATTGCCCTACCATATATCTTCAGCCAAACCAGGCATTTGGAGAACTTCTCAGACATAATCACCCCACCAAAATCCTGGCTAGGGTCCAGAGAACTACCATCATACAAATCCCTTTTGGGCAATTCCTCACACACGTCAATTGCCCTACTTTTTGAGTGATAATTACCCTACCATCATCCAGGCCAAGGATGTGGAAAACTTTACGAGCAGTATTTATCCTACCAACTCCTGGTCTCAGAGTCCAGAGAACCACCATTATCCAGAGCATAAACCCAGAGAACTATCGTTATCCAGACCCAAGTTACAGGCATTGCCCCACCATTCAGGCCAAGGTCTGGAGAACCTTTCGGGCAATTACTCTCACAGGCACTTTCAGCCATCATATTTCCATAACTATCTACTTTCATACAGTCACATTCAATTCACAACCTTTTATTACATGGAAATTGAGGTTCTTCACATNCGCCCACAGTCCAGCCCAAACACTTCAGCTTAGCAACAGCTTTTTGATGGATCCAAAATAATAATAATAATCCAATTTTTAATAAATTGTAGCAAAATTATAAATGTAGAGCAAATACCTTTATAAATTTGTCATCATCATTAACATCTATCAAGTTAAACAGGTATATCAGCACATCAGCCTATAACCATCTATTTATTAGAATTCACCTCTGTTATGGCTTTGCAATGTTTTAGCTCTTTAGCTCTACATCAAGCTTGAAGCTCTCCTGGCTGTTGTAACATTATTCTAGTTTTCAAAGAAGGAGTCATAATAGGCAGTTCAATTCCCTCATATCACTCATATGCTTCTCTCATGACAACATGTAAGGGGTTATTAACTGTATGCATTGATGTGGTCCTCATCACCATGCCAGCTGGAAACATAAGGATCAAAAGTAAGGAACAGTCCTCAGATATGTGTAACTATAGTGACAGCTGTGATAGGCACATGAATGGTTAATACTGGGACTGGTCCCTGCAGATTCTAACTACTCTATATTCTGTGTGCAAAAAGGGCTTTAATGAGCATCCAGAAAGAGTGTATTCTGAAGGACCCAATCTAGGATGTTCTGGTAGTACAAATTAAGGTAGCTTAAGTGTTAAATCCTCTTCCCCCTCTCCTGCCAGGCTGTGGGCTCAGCAAGTTAGAGAATGCACAGAAATTCCTTGCTCTACAATAGCCACTGGCTTTTCTATCCTAGTGTTATGGAAAGGGAAGGCCTTGAAGCTCTGGCCCATTCATTTTTATTTTTTCCTTTGTCTAACCTGCAAAGAACCCCATGCTGTGCAGCTCCCCTTTGGCCTGAGCTGTAGCTGTAATGGCATTCTCTGTTTGGGACTCAGAGATGGAAAAGGCTTTGTAAGGTCAGTTTGTCCATACCCTGGGCATTGCAAGACTGTTCTTCATTGCACAGTAAATCTTTACGTTCCCTGCCTAGGTCCCTCTTGCTGACCCACAGTGAAGGGGCTGTCATGCTGTGCTCCAGGAGACTACCCCATGCTCTGAGGGTGGGGTTAGACCCTCAACCACTCTTTCTGGCTCATCATTGCTTGACTTCATCTACCTCCTATCTTTGCTTGTGATTTTGGGACTGGGGGAGAGTAGGAGGCAAAAAATCCTTCTCCTCTTTTTTGTCCCACGGGCATAACCTTGGGCTTCACAATTCTAGTGCTGTCCTGCCTTCCCTTAGCACAAGCTGCATCAGTGGTGGTGCATGATTGCTCTACTGTTAGCACAACGAGATGCACTTGGTTTAGAGCTCTCCTTTGCTGCCAAAGCCATGGTAGGAGGCTGTAATGCCACAGCAGTAGCAGCATGTCCTAGGGCACAGCCTGCCAACGGGGCAAGGGGCTTAGCTCACCACTCTGCCCACCATGAGGACAGCTTACAAGTGTTACCAGGTGACATCTGTGCTTTCTTTGATAACACAAAAGGTGCAGGATCTTACCCCTGAGTTGTATCACTCAGGTGGCATACAGCTGTTTTTCCTTCTCTCCATTTTACCCTGAGCTATGTTAAATTTCAGCTGGAGCATTTTCAGAGCAGTTTTCCCACTCCCGGCCCTCTGCAACATATGTGGTTGCCCCAGTCTGTCTAGACAATTCCACATCCTCACATCCCGTGCTCAAGCCAAGCTGCTTGATTTTACTTAATTTTCCAATTCCAGCTACTCTGATACAAAGGACAAAGTTTGAAATCAGAAATGCTGGTGGAAAGTTCTGATACCTGTTTTACCTTTTCATCCTACTCTGTGGGGCAGTAGGGGAGCTACTCTAGCAGATTCAATTGCAAAATAAAAGCACTTTCAAAAAAAATTGCATCCTTTCCATTTTACATATTTATAAATGTGCATATAAATGAGGCAGTTCTATAGTTACAGTTTGCTAGCTACAAAGGCAGAGTTCTCGTTTGCAAGCTCCTCACCCCTCAACCCTCACCCACTCAGGTCACAGCTTTATTACACTTGACCTTCTGAGTACTTGTGTTTTCTGGAGAGACTCATTAGAAATCCATTGCATTTGCAGGGTTGGGGTTTTTTAAATTCAGAAAGTAATTTTGTTTCTTTGATCTGAGTTTTACTCATTAACCAACATGTCAATATTTTCAGCTAATGATTTCAAAATAAGTAATCATAGACAGCGTGTAGAACAGCAAGATGATTATGTTGTCCCCAGGTCTTCCAGTCACCTCCTGGACAATTAGCATATCAATACTTTGCATTAATGTAATGGGCAGTGTGTGAAATTTCTAGGCTGCTTCCAGAATCCAGAGTAGATGAAGACAAGCAAAGAGAGAGGATTATTTGGCAGTAAAGTAGATAATCAATATACAAATGCCCACATCAATATATATCCTCTAGCAGGACCACAACAATTTAGCTCCAGCCATCCCTTTAAAAAAGTTCTAGCAAATAACAAAAGTCAAATTGATATGTCTTGATGATGAAAATTTGTTGTAATTTGCAGGAAAATGCCATAAAACTACATTATGCATGTAAATGCCCAGCTAAAGTAAAATGTTACACCACTTATAGTGTCTATCCCACCTGAAGGTCCAAGAGTTTAACTCATGCCTCTTGTTTAACATCTATTTTAAAAGTCAAGTGCCTCTCTTTTCTCCAGGTCATGAAAAAAACACATCATGAAGGCCTCCTTTTTTGTGCATATGTGGCAATTTTTATATTTTCACAACATATTTGGTGTTATCTCACACTGATGCCTTTGTACACAGGGTGAAGGAAATGTAACAGGAAGCAGGCAAGTCATTAAAAATACAAAGTGGGAGGGAATGGAGTAGCCAGGATCCTAAAACCTTCATAGGAAAATAAGATCTAAGCTAAGCCTGAATTTTCTGAGTGCCAGATCTTAATTCCTTTGTGACTCTGAGGTCCTTAATCAGACACCTTTAAAAATGGTCTTGACCACAAAGTGACTTTGTGATTAGGTAAGAGGTGAAGAAAGGAACCCATCTTATCTCTTCCAAGCCCTCCTGAAATGCAAGGCAACAAGATGTCAGGAGGAGATAATCTATATAATGTTTGCAGTTCCTAACTGGGAGCCAGCCTGGTATTTGAAAAACTGTGAATTAAGTCATTTTGTGTTTGCTAACAAGGGTAAATTGAATGTTTGCTTACATTAAAATGTTTGTTTAAAATGTTATATTTTTAAATGGTAATCTGGAATTTGGAGTTTGTTCAAAATTCAGTCTTTTCAATGACTAACGTTCCTCAAGCTGTTCACAGATAAAGGTCTTCCTTGAAAGCACTTCTAGGGTCCATCTGACTTTTTAAACATCTGCTTCAGGATGAGGTAAATTCCCAGAAATGCCTGTTTCTCTCCATCAAATGTGAAAGAAGCCCAAGATGTCTGGCCTTTGTCTCCTATTTATTTGCCACAATTTCTGAAGAATTTGAGGCTTCCTAACTGAGAAATGTGCTGGCTAAACCACATTTAATCTATAAGATTTACAAGCACAAGGTTGCATGACCAGAGGTCTGATGTAGGGGCCAGAAATACTGCATCTCCTTTTCCTAGTGCCTAACAGAAGAAGAGGAGCAACAGCTGAATGAATCCAGCCCACCAGCTCAGTTGTCTCGGCTGGGCTGCACACAGTATAGACATAGTTATAGTACGGAGTTAGATTAGGGGTATACTTCACATATCTTTTTAGCATTTGCTGGTTTTTTGTTTGTTATCAACGCAGGGAGCTGGAAGGGAGCAAGACCCCAAGCTGCAACATGGAGTGGTTCTTATTTTACACCAGAGAGCAATGGCATATTGAAACACTCACTTTGATGGCTTCCCTGGTCTGCAGGGAGTGCTCAGTAAAAGCTTTCTGCTACGTCTGGATCGACATAACTGGGATTGTTGGTCCCACATGGATTGAGCCAGGAAGTACTGCAGTACAGAGATGGTCCAGATAGGAAAGCAAATGTCACTGACAGGCAAGATCTAATTTCAGTGTTAGGCTAATGATGTGACTGATGCTGAGCCAGTAGGAAATTATTATAGCCAAGATTAGATTACACACACAATGTCAGAAGAGTCCTTCTCCACCCCTGCATGCATCCCTACCCTTCCCTATCATGCTCCAGAGAGCACACTTGCCTCTCTTTCACCATGCTTCTGTTAGTACAGGTAGGTTAGAAAGCTGCATAATAAATTACAAGCTCCATAATAACGTCCTATCAGCCACCTTCCCTCACCTTCTCCTGAAATCTCATTAAAGAAAGAAAAAAAGGAAAGCCTATCTGTATGGAAATCCAAAGTGACCTCTCTTACATATGCATTGGTATTTGTTTCACCTGCCAGAAGCACAAAGGGCTTTTCAGGTTCAGAGGCTGCTGGGAAACCTGTCAGCAGGGCCAACAGCAAAATGAATGTCTGTGCCACAAACCAGAGTGGGAATTTGAACCTCAGCAGCTCCTCTCATACCTGGAACTCTTCAGCCAGCAGATCCCTCTGGCTCAGCATTGGCCAGCATCTCTCCCTCAGCAAACAACTCTCCTCTCTTTCTCTGTCCAACAAAAGGAGCAGGTTTGAGTTACAGTGCAAGACAGCTTATGTTTGTGAAACGTCCCTTCCTGTCTCCCTGACTAGGAGAGAAGCCATCATTGCTCATATTTCAGCTGGAGTTAACAGAGCACTGTGCAAAGCCACATGTCCACACATGGTGGGACACCAAGATGAAGCTCATGTTACACAAGGGAATGGCAAGATACTACATTAAGGATTATCCAGCTAACTTCAATAGACAAAAAGTACAACCTTCAGGGATGTAGGGAAATACTGCAGAATCACTACTAGATAAGGTATTCCTGTCGTGTACACTTATGATCAAACCTCAGCATAAGCTAAATCTGGATGAAAAGTTTCAGTTTAATAGTAGGAAGAATCATAGAATCATTTAGGTTGGAAAAGACCTTTAAGATCATCGAGTCCAACCATGAACTAGCACTGCCAAGTTCACCCCTAAACCATGCCCCTCAGCAGCACATATACATGCCTATTAAATCCCTCTAGGGATGGTGACTCCACCACTGCCCTGGGCAGCCTGTAGGAGCAGATATAGAAGAAAGCAACAGTGATCCCTCTGCTTTGCATGTGGCTGCATAACAGCAGAGCTTATGCAGAAAGCGAAGAATCTGCAAGAGGGAAGGTTTAGGTTTCCCCACTCAGCAGCATGTACTCAGATCCTCCACCCTGCTTGAACTCAGGTGGATCTGAATCAGCTCTGGTAACTCAAGTGTCTCACAGGTGTGAGTCAGAGTTGAACTGAAAATAAGAGTTTTCACTCTCTGTCACTGGTTTCCAAACCAGTGCAAATTTGGATCTCAAAACAAAATGTCCCTAAAGGTCCAATGGGTTCATTTTTTAGGAGCTGGTGCTAATGCCTATGAAATAGCTTCATTACTGTTTGTATTACACTTACAGCTTAGCATAAAATGTTGCACAAATGCTTATCATGGGCTTGTCCTGCACTTACATGACCATTGGGTTGATTGATTTGCATTATTTGGTAGTGGCTGAGTGTTTGTTTATTCAGTGTATTGTTAGAAGCCTGTTAAGGTTGAGTAGAGCACTGCATAGGCACTCCTTTGGGTTAGCTGGTAAAAATTGAGTGATATAAACCAGGAGTGCTTCCCTGAGCTTGCAAACATTGGCAGAAGTCAGGCCCTAACGGAGCTGTTTGAGATGCTGGTGGCTGGCCTTGCTGGGATGGCATGAAAATGGGATTAACCCTATTTTCAGAGCTTTTTTTTTTTTGAGTCAGTCAATTCTTTCCAAGCTTGACCTTATTAATGACTAAATTGTGACTAGCACTGGGATGTAGCGAGTCAGATTAAGCTGGCCTGAAACCAGCTGAGAGATGTCATTTAAAAGATAGCTCTCTGTACTCTTTTTGTCTCTATGAGACAAAAGCTCCAGCTTAGGAACACATTTGAGCGTAAGTTTCTGTCCTATACAGTCAGTCAAGATTGTAAAGCATAGAAAATGGATGAGTAAAGAAAAATAAAATCAGGAGAATTCTATGGCAAGCAGAGTTGGAAATGCTCCAAGAGCAAAACAAGTTGTATTTTTTTTCAAGAATGAGAGGGATCCTAGCAATAGCATTAGGCTATCATCACAAATTTCCTCTCTTCATCACTAAGGCAGGAGGACACAATTTTCTTCTGTTCTGTACAGAGGGAGTTAATTAATTGATACCACATCAGGTCCATTAAGATACTTTAAAGGAAATGGTAAGTAAACAGGAAGCCAAGCAACAGGAATGCTCAGAAACAGCTGTTAACATCAGGCAATTTAAAATCACCAGGTCAAGACAACTTCTGTCTGGCACGTTATTACAGACTGTTACCTTGCATCAATCCTGTCCCAAATAAAAGATTAAAAGTTAAACCAATGCTTAGGGGTCTGTCCTGTTGTTCTGAAGCAGGAGCTACAGTTTCCAAATCATCCATACCAGAGATGGATGACCTAAATGCAAAGACTTACCAAAGGAACTTAAGAGCTTCCAAGAAATCCTTCCAAGAGAGGGATACTCTCAAAAGATTGCAACACTACATTAATAAAATTCTTTTCTGCAGCATATAGGATTGAACAAATTTCTGCTATGATACTGCTTTTTGCCCTTAACTCTTACCTTCTCCACCTTCCTTTTGGTAGAGAGATCAGGGAATTCTTCATGGCGTCCAAATTCATATTTAACACTGTCTTCACAACTGTCGTTGTAGGGAATCACTGAGGACTATCCTTACAGGAAACATCAGAGAAATGCAAAAGCAAGCATCTGGAAAAAAACAAGACGACTATTAAAAATAGAGATCGCATCTTTGTATTTAACCTGCATCCAAAAGATTGAATGGAGACTCACACCAGGAATGGGGAAATAATTTCACACTGTAGGACTAGCCCAGAAAGTCTTTGCCTTGGCAGGATACTGGTGTGCTGGCATCCATTTCCAGCACGAGTTATATTACTTGACCAAGAGGATATCCTATTCCATTCATTTTCCCTCTTGTGAGCCAACAGCTAATTCTAGCAATTCTTTGCAATCGTTTCCCCTCTGTTCTTCACTTGTTTGGATGATAGTTTCCCAATGTGCTAGCCCTGTGCTCACTCTGAGGACAACCTTGCCCACGACTGTGACCTCCATACAATGCTGCTCTAACAAATGTGTTTGCACACGTGGTGCAGAGTCTCACTATTTGCCTCAGATGATGAGACATCTTCTCTGCTTTTGGGGAGGCAGACAGCTGCCTTCCTGCTGCAGCCACGTGATTTCAGTGTGAGGTCTCAGATAGCCAGGTCTACAGACATGGTCTACCATGGGGAAGGAAAAGGACCAGGTGCAGGCTCTGGGAAACCCCCAAGCTCTAGTTTTGCTAGCCTGGGCTAAGTTATGAGGAAATTCTTCACTAGGGTGGTGAGACTCTGGCACAGGTTGACCGGGGGGGTTGCGGATGCTCCATCCCCAGAGGTGTTCAAGGCCAGGTTGCATGGGAACTTGAGCAACCTGGTCCAAGGGGGAGGTGTCCCTGTCATGACAGGGGGGTTGGAACTAGATGATCTTTGAGGTCACTTCCAACCCAAACCATTCTATGATTCTATGATAAGTACCTGCCTCTAGTACCCATTCAGAGCTTCTTCTCCTAGGGCTGGACAACCAAAGGAGTTTCCAGCAGACAAATGTGGGCTAATGCCTGGTGGTAGCTTGCTGGGGCTTCATGTCACAATGGACAGTTGTTGTGCCAGTTCAGCCATCATCATTTTATGCTGTCATCAGTTACCTGATCACACCGGCCAATGCTGAACTCAGTAACATCCCCTCAGAAGTCTACTTCCAAACAATTCTGCCACAGGTTCCTGTGGGCCCAGCTCCTCTACTGAACACTGTGGTACCAGCATTTCCTGCTGGACACAACAGACAGAGATGGCTCCCTCCGTGGCCCTTCACATGGAAGGATGCCACTGAGAGAGCTCAGCAAGATGCACCCAGCCCCAACATAAGCCCCACCCAACAGGAAGCTCCTCCAACTGATCCGCTCCTGGTTGATACAGTCCTGGCCTCACCCACCACCCCAACCACGACCACCTGGGTGAGGGCAGAGACACAGGTGGGCCAGGTTCTGCCTCTGGAACCTGAAGCCAGTGGGGGAAACAAAACATTCTGCTGGGTTGTGACTCATCCACAGGTCAACTCCAACTTGGGGCCCACAGCTCAGGCCCCAGCACTTCAGGGGTTTGTCAGATCAGACTTGTCCTGCTTTGACCTGGGTTTCACAATTTAGAGGCTCCATTCCAGCCCCTGAAGCTGCCCCACCCCCACTGTGGTTGGTAATGCCGAGAGGCCCAGCATGTTAGCTGGATGCAGTACTGTGCTTATACGTTAAAAATGCCATAACATGGGGTGGCTGCTTCCAAGCAAAACAGCCTCGTGGCCCACTGCCTGCCCCCAGTACTGCCAGCACCCGCTAATAATGTGTTACGGGAGCAGTGAAGTGCTCCTACCCACACCTGAGCCATCCGAGGTTTCATCTTCCAAAGTGACGTACCCTGGGGAGAGGGGAAGGGTAGATGGAGGGGAAGTGGGGACCAGGGCGGCCCCCCAAGTCCTGCTGGTCCCCATGGCATCACCACCACAGGCAGTGGACAGGGAGGAGAAGCCAGCAGCAGGCACCAGACCTGCCTGCACTTTGTCTCACAGGACTTAATTCCCTTTTCAACTTGTCGTGTCTACATACAAAGCATTGCCAGTCCTGCTGTAACAGGCATTATATTATTATAAGTATTTATCTAAGGCACCCAGGACCTAGACACTGCAATTAGAGAGCAGTTAAGCTCAGACAAGTGATTAGTTAAACGGTATTTCTCTGACTCGGCTTACGTGCCTTGCTCATCTTCATTCAAAAAGATTTAGTTTGCTGACAATCATACAATTTCTGCTAGGTAATCCTGAACATGTGTTTGGCCATGAAATCTTTCCAAAAATTACCAGAAGCTGAGGGCTGAGTTACTGCCCTCCAGGAGAGTGCTTTTCCCCCCAGCCTGCCACTGACGAGCTGGGTGTCTTGGTCCTCTCCCATGCCATCCCGGGCCCGCACACACACACAGCTCCTAGACAATGAGAATAACTTTTACTACACTGCTAATTTCAGGAATTTTTACTCTGCATGCATATTGCTTTGACTCACAAATGTATGTTTATTTGACAAGCCTCAACCTTGAGCAGGAACTTAGGATTCTCTTATGTGGACAGAAAAGTGCAAAGCTATCCATGAGAAGACAGGGCAATAGTGACTGGATTGCGCCAGCCCAGCCTCCTGCACAAGCATCAGTCATTTTCAATGTCATACTGAGGATTTTACATTTGTTTTGACTACATTAAGAGAACAATGTCTCCTTATCCCAGTACACTACTAGTAAAAATAAATGCCCATAGCAGGGAGGAAAAATATGTTCCTTGATTTCATATCCCATCCAAAGTAATTATTTTCTTTTCATCTTAATGCTCTTGTTTCTTTGTATCTCCTTCCTTTTTTCCTATTAGCTTTTTCCAGTAAACAATCGAGGACTTGCAAGGTTAGCAGAGATTTGGTTTTTTTACCTTATAAAGGGCACATCAGCACATTAGCGTATCTGTAGCTGCTCAGAACACTGCGCCAACAGCACCAACACCCCAGTGTGCTCCCTGGCAAAGGCATTGCCCTCCAGCACCCAGGGGAAACGCTCCAAAGAAGGACAATTGCAAGGGTTTTTCTGGCCTGAAAATAAGCAAAGCTTCAAGTAAGGGAAATGAGCCTTTTGCAGCAGAAAGCCCATCACCACCTGTGCAGCTCACACCATTAGAAAGCAACCTAACACAGAGTACCTGGAGTATTACATGACTAATACTTCCACTTCAAAAATATCTGGCCAAAAAATACCCCTCAAAAAAAAAGTAAAATCTAGTTAAAATACCAAATATATTTATAGAGCTGTGTTTGCTTTTTCCCTCTCTCATTGCACTGTCCTGCTTAAATTTGCCACCTGCTGTTTGCATCAGGTGTGTATAAAAGCCACCCCTGCTCTGTGGACACAATTCTGGGGCCCTGTGGAGATCTACAGGAAGCCACCACTAAATAGTCATCACATCCACACTGAACT
Source organism: Brachypteracias leptosomus (assembly GCA_013401335.1). NCBI lineage: Eukaryota > Metazoa > Chordata > Aves > Coraciiformes > Brachypteraciidae > Brachypteracias > Brachypteracias leptosomus. The sequence continues at coordinate 115,829 of VYZX01018518.1, forward strand.
AGACATATTTGGAGAGGACAGTCAGCCCTCCAGAGAGAGAAAAGCCATCATAACAGCTAAATTATGGGACTTCAAAGCTTTCAGTGCCTTGTAAATCCTGAGCACAGCAGCTGCTGGGTATTGTCTTGGTGAGCAAAACTGATCAGTCTCATTTAATCACGTCACACTTCATTTGTGCCACAAGTGTCAGGGAGCTGGTCAAAACAAGGTTAACGGGCTACAGTGTGTCACAGGCCTATAATCAGATTAAGTGGGCAGTTGCCCAGTTACTGGCCATGATTATATTCATCCTACAATATTGCTTTTAACTATTTGTGACTGGGTTGCCAATCTGGTATCAGAGGCAGGAAGACAAGGCTAAGAACCCAGGAGAAATTAGTTATTGCTAGAGATTAAATGGGGCTCCTGCAAGGTGCAAAATAAAAACTGACAAGGAAGATATAGAGGTATTTGTATTTTCACATAATGGGAAAATGCAATTTTTTAATATTGTGAGGGGCGATTAGTATGGGCATGATCATTTCTAAACTCTCTTTATACACACATGTATTTACCTCAGCAGCAACCCATTAAGTAATCTAACAAAAATAAAACTGGGAAAAATGAATGGGGCCTTTTCCTAGTATTTTATAGGTCATAATAAAACAGGACCTTTCCTTCAACGCTTTCTTGGTTATTCAATTTGAGATGCATTTTTCACAGCTCTCGGATTTCATTGCTTCATCACCAACTCGGTGGGGCTAGAGCATAAACTGTAGGGTCTCAATGTAGCTCCAGGTCAGGTTACAAGTCTGTGGGGTCCTACAGACTAAGTACACAAAGAGAGTGATGTCATTTGAAAAGAGAGACAGGTCAAGCGTGTGCTAATGTCCCCGGCTGCCTGGCATCAGCCTGACTGCTGGACCTGATGTAGAGTTGCCATGGGAAACAGCAATGTAAGAAATACAAAATTAAAAAACCCCAATGTTTTAAAACCTGTGTGATAAAGACACAAACTGTCCTCTCACTCTCCTGTCAGTTTTTAGGGGAAAGGTCTGTGAGGAGCTGCAGGACTTTGCAGAAGACAGTGTGGCAGGAGGGACCCAAGATGGTGATGTCCATCTCACTACCTGCTTCCAGGCAGCTGAGCAGCTGCTGTGCTCCTCCTTGATACTTCTTATGGGGATGGAACAGAGAGGAGTGAGAATCAGAGCTGGTCACCCACCTTACATTCTGAAGTACTTCCCTTTTGCCAAAATGTTAAGTTAAAGGTGAGTAAAAATGGTTCCAGGTTTACACAGAAATATATAATTAATGGAAAGGTGTCAGATAATTAAATTGTTTTATTATTTTGGGAGCCTGACCTTTTCTACACTGAGATTCATGTTCTCTGGCTTGGCGTGTGTAAAGTTAGACATCTGTTTCTCTTATGTGACTCAGTTTTACTGTCTGTACAGCATATTTGATCCTACTACGACATGCCTTGCCTTACTAGGCAGTCAAAGCAGCTCTGAGATTCCCAGAAAAAGCCCTGTTTTTCCTTCAAGTGCAGCTTTGCCAACAGGTAGAGCTCCTCTGGTTCAAGGTCTCTGCCTCATGAAATTAAAAGAAGTATTCCTCTATGCACTTTGCTCGGACAAAATGCTTGGAGATTCTGGCAGTGAGGGCTTTGCACCCTGCATCCTGGCCAGCAAGGGGCAGGTTTGCTCTCAGCCCTGCCCAGGATAGGGGCTAATAAACCGATGAGGTTAAAAACCCTGCCAGAAATTATCTTAAAAGCAGAAGAATCGAGGAACCTCCTGAACTCAGGCTCATTTGAAAGTGCTGCAGCTGCTGGAGCATACGCTCCTGGGTGAAGTCAGGCCATAGGCACTTTGCATTTGGAGGCTGTCAGCACATCCTTTGCTGTCATATCCCCTCAGCTCTCCATCTGGCATACACCTGTGTCTTGCTCTTGGCAGTGCAGATGCCTGAATACAGAAGAAGCCTTTCCTTCAGCGGGTTCAGAGAGGATGACAAATTGATTTCTCCCCTGACTTCCCAGTCAGGGCACCCCTTAATCCACTTCAGGCAAAATAACCTGAATTAGTTTAAACAATGTAAGTAGATGCTTTGAGTTGTTCTGGTTGGTTTTGCCTGGAGTAGGACTGGGAGTGCTCACATGAACCAGTTTTCCAGGAGAGCTGATGAACCATGGTGGCTATAGATGGAGGAGGAGGTACCAGCTTGGCTGGCACAGCTGGACTGGGGATAGGACTTGTGGCCACGGCCCTCTGCCTGGCAGGAGAAAACTTGTTTCTTTTCCTTTTTGAATACAGAAGGTAGGTTTTATCCCTGGGGGGGTGTGGGAGAGGCCCAGTGAACATGCACAGTGAAGCACAGCCTCGGTGCAATGGCTGCTTTAATGTGGAGATGCAGCAAAAGGAAACACAGCAGAACAAGAGACACTCCCTGAGATTCCATGTTGGCCAGGGAGGGTGCCACAGGCGTGTGGGGATTGTCTAGGGAGAAAGCTGATAATGGGAAAGCTTGCAAAATCCAAACTTAATCTCTTGTGCTGCAGAGAACTAATCCTCGTGCTTGACATTAATCTTTTCAATGGAGATATAACACCCTTATCTTCCATGTTGCTCATTGAGCCAGAAAGTAGGCCCTATGGTCTTTACAGGCTGCAAATGGAGCTGCAGAAATCCTTACACTGACATTGTCTTTCTGCTGGCTCTTATTAAAACTTGAGTATGGCCTGGGCTCTCTTGGATGACAGCCCACCTTTGCTCTTTCCAAAGAAACATTCCTACATGTAGTCCTGATACAGGCCCTTCTCTTGAAAGCAGAAGTCTCTCTTGGCCAGGGAGAAGGAGGCCATTGGCAAGTAGGACTGTAACAACCTGCCACCCATGGCATCCCACTGGAAGGTCTCCAGGTGCAGAGCTGGCTGCCAGTGGGTATGGCTCTGGTCTCTTCTGTGGTCTTGTACATAGCATCACCTGAAGGGTCCTTGTAGTTTGGATTTGCTGTCACAAAATCAGTCCTTGCATTGCAAATGATGGGAGCCCAATTAGCCTGGAGACAAAAGCCTTGTTTTCTTCACTGGAGCAGAGGCCATACAGCACACCCTACGTGCAGCACTTGGGCCAAACCCACTGAATGTTCTGGTCTTCTGGACCAGGCCTGTAAGTTCACGCATCTCTACCTCTTTCTGTCCCACAGGGCTTTCTGGAGATTTTTGATTTCTCCCTTTTGTTGTTCTTTTGTTTCTTTAAAGAGGGAGGTGCTAAGTGAGCATAAATTGTACAAGCCCTCATATTAAACAGGACCTTGAGGCAGGGATATTTAGATGCTCACCCATCATCTCCATAAACTGCAAGATAATATATTGGCTTCTGTGGAATCAGGAAACGTTGAACTTCAGTGAGATAAAAGTCAAAGGATATAATCCTTCATTCAGCAGCAGCCATGCTGTGGCAGAGCAGCCCAGACTGTCCAGAGTCTAAAAGCAAACCATGAAACAAACCTATGTGTCCTAATATGCATTAATTGCACCTAGAATTAAACCTCCTTGGACTGCCAAAACTATACACACAGTTAAAATCATTAGTTTCCAGACATATCTAGGATTTGTGAATAACAGAGAAATGGGCAGTAGCAAAGGGAGTAATTGAAGCTCCTATATGAGCTATTGATTAGAACACAAGGACTGCCCTTCAAGGAGGAACTTTGCATCAGGAGAGAGATATGTTGGCTGCTCTCAGAAGCTGCTTCCAGCTTTGCCAGCAGCAATTCAGGACACACGACTATGTTGTCATAGATAAAACCAAATCTGTGTTTTCAGTCCCTCAACAGTAAAGAAATAGCCCAGGAAGGATACATGTCTTAATTAGCCCCTTGGGAACAGAAGACAAAAACAAATAACAACAAAAAATCCCCCACACAGATGGAAAGCATTTTGACAATGAATCCTTTAAGTCAGATGATTTTTTAATTTGTTTTCATACAAAAGAAAAATTCACCTCTGCAGCAGACTAGCAAAAGGTCACCCAACACTGGAGCCCTGCAAGAGTCCCATTTCAAAGACCTGAAGGAGGCACTGTATGGATTTCACCTCCTGAGTGTTGCTTTTCTGCTGGCAGGAATTCCAGCTGTGCGTGGGTTGCCGCTTCGCTACACAGGATGCAGGAGCAGAAGTGAAGGATGACAAGTTGACACCACTATTTCCTTTGAGCAACAGATGCCCACATTTGACATTGCTTGGATCTCTCACTTAAACAGTGAGAGCAAATGGGCCTATTTAAAGTTTGTACAAGCAGGTGCATGTTGCCCTTCAGCTATACACAAACACTCAGAAAGCACAATTAAAGCGAGAAGAAAGCAAAATGGCTTTTCCTTTTGCAGCCCAAGCACAGGACACCTGTGCAGCGGGGCAAAGAGCAAAGAGGGAGGAACAAAGAATAGTTTGTACTGGGCCAACACAGATGAGAGATGCTCTACTTCCTATACCACTTCTCACCTTGTGTAAGAACCCCGAGCCTGGAGCAGGCTCCAAAATGGCAAAAGCTTGTCCTGCTTATTCAACGGAAACAGAATTTTCTTCCAAGATATTTTCTAGCTGATTTTCTATAGAACAGAAAGAAAAGCCCTTTTTTTGGTGAGAGGTTTACTTGGCCTTACAAGAGCTCATCTGCTGGCAGTGCTGCTCAGCTTATCAGTGTCTTACCCATCGATACCTGTGTAGCGCTCAAGGGCCAAGCAATCTGCCAGGGTTACACTTGGCTGTAGCTGAGTCAGAAAGGTGATTTTGCTCAAACAAACCCTAGGCAGGAAGCTGCTCCAGCTGTTTTCTTTCTCCACCACAGGAAAAAAGAGTAGTTAGGCATTGGAACAGGCTGCCCAGGGAAGTGGTGGAGTCACCATCCCTGGAGGTGTTCAAAAAATGAGTAGATGTGGCACTTCGGGACATGGTCTAGTGGTCAGGAAGATGTTGGGATGAAGATTGAACTTGATCCTAGAGGTCTTTTCCAACCTAAATGATTCTATGATTCTAGGAAGAAGTTCCCTTGGCTGGGGATGTTCCTTGTCTTTGGCAAGCTTCTCCCAACACCGCTTCCCTTGCCCCAAGGATGCAGTCACCGAGGGCAGGAGCAGCTGGGACATGCCCTCACTGCCCTCCCAGTGTTTGCATCCTCAGCAAACACTGGGAGGGCAAACCAACATGGCTGTGCTTTCTGGGCTGGCATAAGTTTTAAAATCTCCATTCCTACTGCTTTCTACCTTATATTCTTGACTGCTTGACCTGTAAACCTGAAGGGACATTTTGCAAATACTTATGATCACCTTTGACCAACTCACTTTGGCTTAAGTGGACTAAGTGGTATTTTATGGGAGATTTATCTAACAGCTGATCATCTTTCAAATGCTGATAGTGGCAAAGGTTTCTCTGGGGATCTTTTCTAACACACCATCACCTCACTCTTCTTTTTAATAGGAATACTTCCAAAGGCTCTGGTGCTTTGGTTATGTGCCCTCTGCAAAAATGGTGAGGAGAAATTTATGGTCCTATTTGGAAGCAAAGGTGTCAAAACAGAATAAAAACCTAAAGCCAAACTGCCATCTTAGTGAGACAAATTAAAACATTGAGGGACTCTTAGAAGGGAAAGGGAACTGCTACCATGTCACTGAAGATGAGAATCTAGTCTAAAGATGGGAAAGATGGGGACAAATGGCACGCTGTGCCAGTTTGCTAGCTTGCACTATGGCATCTCTGCCTTCTGCAAGCTTTGGCAGACGTGGAGTTGTGAACTGCACCATATCAGCCATGCAGATTTCAGCTCAGCCTTTCTTTAAATCGCCTTCAGGTGTTAATTTTGAGAGGTGCCAAACACCCAGAGCTTTATTTAAAGCCACTGAGCACCATGGATATGGCACATCTAGGGACACGAGGCCCCCAAAAGCAACTGCTCACCTGTGGAAAGCCTCAGCTGTGAACCTGAGCAGCCACGGTCAAGGAGACAGCAGAACTCACCAACTGAGCCAGAAAGTCCCTGTCCTCGACCTGGGTACAATCAGTGGCAAGGGGGATCCAAACAATGGGAATCGGGGTTATAATCAATTTACTGCCTACAACAAGCTGTTGTCCAGAAGCAATGACTTTGGATCACTAGTTTTCAGTTGCCTTTGAGACAGTGACCTGAGAGATGACATCTCCAGCATGTTCTCAGACTCCCTCAAAACAGCAATTTCCTGAAAACGTCTTGTTGCATTGCCTCTGGTGTAGTATTACCTTATTTTTTGTTTGTTTTATTTAGTTCTGTTGCAATGCCTTTGACCTTCAAGTTTGCTGCCCTGCGGTCAGCAGGGACCTGGCTTTTTTCATGTTTTCACAGCCCAGTGACTCAGGGATGACAGACGCTGGAAATAAATGATGGATCAACCCACCCTCTCCCTGCCCAGAGCCTGAACTTTGGGGAGCCCCAGAAGAGCTCTGGGAACCAGGGCAGGACTCAGCAGTACAGCAGGGCATGAGGGGGATGGACATTCAGCAGCACCAGAATGCTCAGGATCCCACACAGCAGCGCAGAATTGGTTATACGTTTGCCCTGCTGTGTCCTGCATTGTGTTAGCAAAACCAGCATTGCCAAGAAGCAGCAGCAAGGAGGCAGAGGTAAGGTTCTTCCACAAAAGCCACCCCATTCATGCCAGACTCAAGAAGCTCCATGCTTGCACACTCAATCCTCCCTACCTTCCCCTGGTGCATCCCTCTGTCCCCAGCTCAAGCTCCTGTGTTCCCAGGGACTTACAGACACACACATACACATGCACTTCCACAGAGGTGGGTTTTGAGATGCCTGATGGGACCCTAGACCACATACAGTGCAAGATGTGGGCCAGAGCCACACAGACAAGTCAGGGAGGAGGTGTGCTCACTCTGGTTGTCTGTAGAGCTGACAGGCTTACCACCAAAATTTCTTTTTGGCTTGCGTGCTGGTTGATCCTGTGTCCAAATTGCCTGAAACCCTGGACCATGCAGCTGTACTGTGTCTGTTGGCAACACTTGGGCTGAGAAACTTCCCATCTCACCTCTGGTCACTAATGAGTTCATTGGGGCCAAGAGATCTCACCATTTTCTCACAGAAACAATTCCTTTCTCCTGCTCTGCCATAGTTTTAGGGTGACTATTTGCCATGAAAGCAGCTGTTTTCCAAGTGAGGTGTAAAACAGGACCACCACTGATCATTAAAGTTTTCAGGACACATATCCACTAGGGACATTTTTAATTTCTGCTTCTGGACCAAAATTTTCTCCATTATATTGCTACTGCAGACTTTCTTGGGATGGTGCTTCCCCTGACTGTCCTGAAGCTCCACCTCCCCAGTATGCCAAATAGCTGCCAACATGCATATTGAGGAATCTGGTACCTGTTGGAAAGGAATCTAGCCTCCTTTAAATGAGACAACAGAAAACAAGTTTTGTTGGAAAGGAAAATTCTCATTCGCACAACTAGGAAGCAAACTGTAGCTCTCTGTTAGCAACCTTGAACTCCTTGGACAGTGGAGAGATCTGCCAGTGTCACCTCAGGAAACAGCATTAGGAGCCTGGGAGAGAGCAGCCTCAAAGTAGGTGGCCCTGGGGCATGCTGGTGTCCCTGCAGGCTAAAGGCTCTGCTGCCACTTAGTTGGCTGGCTTCTTTGCATCACTGAAGCTAATTAACAGCAAGCACCGTGGTGCAATGCTTTCTGCACTGACATATGGTCACCATAAGCAATCCAGAGCTGCCAGCTCACTGCACACCAGCCGAGTGGTGAGCTAACAACAAGAGCTTTCACTGACGCCAGCCCTGGTCTGGCTCAATGTAGCAAAGCTGCTTACCCACGAAGCTCCCATGAGCTGCCTTCTCATCTGACCTCCATTCCTCTATCCTCTTGCTGAACGAGGCACTTGAAGCCAATAAAGTCTCGGTATTATGGCAATCCTTTCCTACTATAAATAATATCAGCCTCTTAAGGTGAAATGCTATCAGCCCAGCACTTCAGCAAGAAATTCTGGCAGGTGTGTTGTTAATCTATCTGCAGAGGCTGCAAAAATTGCACCTAACATCTCTCCCTCTCCCCAGAACCAGCCTGAAGGAATATCCTGTGCCATCTGACTTGCCTTCACTAAGTTCTTTCTCCTGCTTGGCACTGCACAGTGCCAGGTAGGTTGACCATGCAAGACTGAAACTCATAATAAATATGTCACATTGAGCAAATAGGAGAGGCAGATTGGAAGGAGCAAGGAAAATCTGTGGCACTAGGACTGTCGAGGGGCCTTTGCGAGGCTGTTCTTTATTGTGACAGTAAGAGCCTGCAAACTACACAGGTAGTACAACAGTGGATATATAGCATCTAAAATGCTAGGTTTCTGAATTTCCCCACAAATCTTAAATCCTTGAGCTCTCTCTCACACACATGCATACGGAGGGCAGTTCTGAGCATCTGAATGAGAGAAGAAACATTATGCATAGACAGCTGACATAATTTTCAGTGGAAAAAGTAGGTACTATGATAGCAAGTGGCTGTTTAGGCCAACAAGAATTTGAGATTGACTGAGGACATATTGCATAAGTGTTGTCTACATCCAGCTCTTCTCTACCTCTAGACACACACCTACTTTCTTTAGCTTAATAACTATGAGATGTCTTGTTATATTTACCACACCAAACACTTCAAGTCAAGCTGCAGCATGTATGGCCATCAAGTTTTCAGGGCTTCAGCCCCCTTTGCCACACTCTTTTTTGTTTCAGCTTAACTTGTGCTGCTTCTCTTTCACCACCTAACACAGCCCTGGCTGCATCAGAGCAGTTCATGGGCTGCAGCTAGGCCAAGACAAGGTCACAGCAGCTGGTTGTGGTCAGGACTTTCTCTAAGCTCTCAAGAAAAGGAGACAGAGGATTACCCTTGATTTCCTCTCCTGCATCTCCGAACAATTCTGACTGCCTGTCTTATGAAATAGGCTTATCTAATAAAGCTATAATGTTATATAATAGCAGGAATAAACTCCAATCAGCCTTCTTTTGCAAGCTCTTAGTATTTCCTCAGCTGGTTTCACACCAGCTGGATCCACCATCAGCAGGTGATCTTTACTGAATTGGAATAAACAAAGTTACCTTTGCTTCTCCAGTTACTTCCCACGAAAAAAAGACAAAGATTTTAAGGAAGGCAAAGAGGAAAAAAGTATGTGTGGGCAAGTGACAAGTGTAACTCAAGTAAGGAGGAGCAGTGCTCATTGTTTCATAAAATTTGCCATATGTTGTGTGGCTTCATTACTCAAACCTTGTATGCACTTGCTTGATGATTTTGATCATCTGTTAACTTCATTTCATACTGCTGCCAACTCATGACTTGGCTAATTTGATCTGAGTTTATCCCTAACTCAAGGATTGCATTTTGCTCATTTTCAGTCATTTGAAAGACCGAAGAAAAAGAAAAAAAAATAGTCTGCTTTAGAGGTATTCTTAATGATTTCTGTGGATGTGCTTATTTAATTTGCAGTAAAGTCTAATGGGAAAACATAGCCCAGAGCCTTACTGCTAAGTTCCCAGAAGAGCCACCCACCCACTGGGTACAGGCATGGGCAACCAGAACATCCCGTTTCTCCATCTTTCACAAGCTGCCGGGACATTTACTGGCTGCAAGGCAAGCATCTTGAAGATTACTATGAGTATAAAGAAGGGGCTGGATGGACCACCAAGGTCAGTTTCCTGCAACTACAGATAAGTACATTTTATAATCCTCCTTCATACACTTTCCAGGTGAACTTACATGTTTCTTTCAAAAGTGACGGTGTTCTCTGTTGGGGACTATGTACTGTTACCTATAGACCATGGGATAAGGTGCTTGTTTTCCTATAAGAATAGATAATACCTCAAGCTTTTGCTGAAATCTAGGCATTCTTCTTCAAGAGCCTCAACTAAGAGAGCTATGTAGCTTCAGTTCCAGTTTTGCCCTTCCTATCCATGAAAGCTCGTGCCTGGTGGATGAAGGTGCCCATGGTCCCAGTGATGGTCTCCACGTGAGCATGGGCAGGGCTGCCTTTGACAGAGGCTCTGAAAGAAGTGTGTGATGGTGCACATTGGACTGCAGTGCATGAGTCCATATAGCTTAGTGCAACATGTAGACTTGATCCTGGAAGGTGGTGAAAACGCTTGTGTGTCCTCTGTGAATCTGGGCCACCCAACACTGGTGTGGTTGAGGTCTTGATTCTGGAGAAGCTTTGTCTGCTCTTTTCTGTTTCCCTGGCAGTGAAGCAGGCCAGAAAGGTTATGGGAAGATTCTCTTTTTCCTCTCCATGCTGAAGTCTTGTGTATTTTTCCCTGCCACACTGCAGATGTTACCAGTGTCAGAAAAGATTAGATGTTCATGAATAACAGTAGCTCCATCCCTAACATGGTGCCCTTTTGCAAGGGCACAGAGCAGCTCAGTAGTGATATAAGATGGCAGCACAAAGCGACAGGGAAAAGCTGGTGAAGAAAAGCTGTGTCTGGACAAGCTACAATACACCCCAAGGAAGCATTTTACTCTTGAGATTATATTTTTTTTCCTGGATTTCAGAGGAAGATGGAGAAAGCACACTAAGCACCACTGCCTCTCATTGGAACGTGTGTGTCTGCGTACACATAGCATGCCTGGGAGTAGAGAACATGCAAATAAGAAATCCTCCCATGACACACAGGAAAGCAGGCAAGAAACTGAAATGCAGCCCAGTGTGTGCTCTTGTGCTCACCAGCTGCTTTCAAGCAAAACCAGGAGACTCTAAGGGCTACACACCAACCAGACCACACACGGCTCAGGGAACCACTGGGCAAGCCATGGCCATGGTTACTCGTGGTTACTTAGCAGTGGAGAGAAGGAAGTGAGGGGAGGTGTCTGAGAGGTGTTGGCAGGCAAAGGAAAAGATGAAGGAGCTAAGCAATGCAGAAAGAGCTGTTGATTACATACATGCATATACAGAAAGAACAAGGTGATAAAGAGAGGGGGGAAAAGAAAGAGATTAATAGGGATATAAAATGTTGGGAAAATATCTGTCCAAGTTCACAAACTCATTTCATTTACCCTTTTCCCCTCTTATTTATACACAGGACTATACTTTATCAGCAGTAGTGGGATGGATCTAATACAATCCCATAGCCATCTTGCCAGAAATAACCATTAGCCACCAAAGAGAAGTTGCAGCAGCACTGGGCTTAAGGAGGCTCGCAAATCTTGCAAAGTGAGTCCCAAAAATGGATTACTTTTTTCCCTTAAGGCAACAGGGATACAGCCTGCTCCAGATTTCTGATCACACCACATACCTGAAGGACAAAAAGATTTGAGCAACAGAGCCTTAAACTGTAATAATGACAATTAATTTCTAGACTCCAGAAGCAATAGAAGGCAGAGTTGTCATTAAAGAGTTTGAAGATGACACAGAGGAAGAGAGAATGATGACCTGGTTTCTGTTTTCCAGAGGAACCAAGCATCTGCAGCACCTGCTAAAGCTAGTGGGATTCATGGGTGCCCAGCACCTGTGCAAACTAGGCCATATTTGTCTTGTCTGCTCTGCAGATGGGGAAGAAGCCATAGAAATACACTTTTTACTTGAAAATTTATTTATTGTCTTTCTTTGTGGGAGCTGTCAGTTGCCTGATGTATAGTTTCTCTCTCTGCTGATATTCCCACAAGACTCAGAGCAGAGAGGCATCCTTTAGGGTTGGCAATGACTTCTCCTTCCTTATTCTAAGCTGACAGTTACCTGTATGACAGGTAGTGCCGCACAGTCCTTCTGCCTGCAGGAGGCATGGTTTAGCTTGGCAGGATCTTCCTTTCATCCCTGCTTTACTCTTACCCCGCAGGGATGTGCCCTTTGCTGTACCTATGCCTTGGTAGCTCCTCGGTATCCTCGTAACTCCCCATTGCTCACCCTGGTCTTGCAGAACCACATAATCTCCCTAAGCTGTGAGCAGCACCATGACTCTCCCAGTCTGAGGGAGGCAGAAGTCCTCAGGCAGCATTACCCTGGGACGTGCTGAACCACACTCCCCTACAAATGGTGAGAAAGCCACAGGAGCTGTAAAAAGATGGGTGCAGACTGGTACCTCAGTGAATAAAACGTTAGTGGGGAAGTCCAAATGTAAGCATGGGTCTAACCCCAGGGGACACTTGTGGCAACAACCAAATCGTCACCCAAGTCCACCCTGGAGATTCGGACAGACTTGCTGCCTCTTTCTCAGGACACAGCAGAATGCGACTGTGGAGCGCTCGTCCCCTGCTCTCCAGGGGCTGAGTCACATTAAAAATCACAACTCGAGGAAGCAGCTCTGACTCCTCAGGCTTGCTCATTCCCTTCTGCAAACATTCCTCCAGGACATGTGTTTGAAATCCCATCTGGGGCATCGATCTACTCCAACTTTGAGTATAGCCAAGGCATTGCCAAAGCTCATTACCTGATTGAGGTATTTTCAGGGGTCAAAACTTGACAGAGTTGAGCTTCCAAAGGTGCTGGGTACGTCCTGCTCCCCAGACCCTGCTCACCCCAAGCTTTTCTCTCTGGAATTGTGGTAGTAGTGGAGGAGGGCTTACACTAACACACGCCAGGCAAACTCCAGGATGTGTCTTTACACCAAATAGGTCAGCAGGTTTTCAGGTTGTCCTTGGGGTGCTGGAATGGGGAATCCCAGGTTGGATGGGGTGCTCTGGGTCCCTGCTGCCACTCCAGAAATGCCCCTGGCTTGACACCCAGCATCCTCCATGTTCCAGAGAAGATGATAAGTTCCCACCTGACTTCAATTATCTGAAAATGCTGTTTATTTATGAAAAAAGCTTTTCCATGGAGCTCAGGTGATTTGCTATTGCCTGTGACCAATCTCTGTGCCCCTATGAAGAGCCAGCCAGCGGTGAACAGAGATGCTGAAAACCTGCTAGCATGAAGCGGCTCCCTAAATGAATATATTTTCTTGGGCTGCATGAGGACTTTTGCTTACAGTGTAGGTATTTAATACACTTTACTGATGACAAGGGTATCCAAAAAGAAAAAAAAGAAATGAAAATAATCTCATTATTTACTGTATCTCAAAAAAAGGCTAAGAGACTGGTTGCTGCTGGTCTCGCTGTTAGGAGAGGGGACACAGAGTGCAGTACTGATCAACAGGTTACTCCTGCCCATAAAACAAGGGGCACATTTTTCTTTTGGTCCCTGGCATGTGATAAATGTGGCTGTCAGAGCTATGAAAGGCATCCTGGACCCAGCAGACACTGGTGCCAGCTCCCTTCGTTCCCACACACTCAGCATCCCCCCAGCAGGATCTAGTTTGAGATTTTGTCCCTGTGGCACTACCTGCAGCAAACTAGAGTGGCACTGCAATTCCCACCAGGAATTTGTGCCACCTTTTCTCCCGCCTCACTTCTTCATGAAGTGGGAGAGAAATTAACAGGGGAACACAAGAAGTTAGCAGATTTGGGCCCCCGATGGCTGTGATTGCCTCACTGCACCACACGTGCTCCCAGCCAAGGATGGCCCTGACCCTCATTATATCCCAGAATACTCGGAGGTTTAATGAATACTGGTCAGTGGCTTGCTGGTCCTCATCCCCTCCCCACCATTTGGGTTCTCACTTCATAAACTGAAAAATATTTTTCCTTGGGGGATCATACTTCCTCATTTGATCCTGGCTCTCAACTCGTTTCCAGTCTACTTCTTGCCTGGCCCTGGGAAAAAACAAAGTGATTATTGCCCGGATCAGCACCATGGCAGGAAATCGGTATTGGAGATGAGATGCCCTCAGGTTTGGTGACTAATGACTGCAACTTTAGAAATGGAGAGTCCCACCATACCAGTGGGAGATGGTACCCGTCAGAGCAGCACTCTCTGAGTGTTGGTGTAGGCACTCTCACCTGACCCTGCTGGTCCCATCTCCCTGCTCTCCCAGTGCTTTTAGCACACCTGCATGGCCATACCTCCCTCAGCAGGAACAGCAGCACCCACCACTTCGCTTCCTTGCTTTCAGCTGAGCACGTAGCTGGCTCTCCTTACTGCTATTCCTGCCTCCCACTAAAGATCCATCAGGATGCATTAGCACACACATCTGTTGCTTCTTCAGTTCTGGAGGGAGTCCAAAGGATTGTTTGGTTTTTTTATTGGAGAGGTAAGTGCTCAGCTACATTTTCTGCCTTGCCCTTTTCTCAGGGTCTTGCCAGTGAGACTGATAGAGGAGATGTCAGTGTGATGGTGGGGAGCAATGTAGGGAAGAATGTTCTCTATGGTTCCCATGTGGTGTGGGCTCTCAAGGCTCAAGCACCACATCCCAGCTCCCTCACCACCTCACTGCACGTGGTCAGGACCCAGCCTCTCCACAGTCACCAGCAAAGAGGTTGCAGTAGACTCAAGGAAACCACCACAGGACACGTCAGTGGGGACAGGCCTGAGGAACAAGGACTAAACCCAAATACTTCCCAGCTGCTGTGTACCCAACCCAACTGCAGCCAGCCCCAGGCACTGGGCGATGGTGCTGCTCTTCCCACAGCCTGCCCCACACATGGTTGCACTCCCCATTTCCTTCTTGGTGGAGGCAGAGGATTTATTTCTGACATTTTTGCAGCGCCTGCTGCGCCATGCCTCAGTTTCCCCACTTCAATACAGAGGATTTTTTCTATCTCCTCTGGGATGTTTTGCCTCCTCGCCACATGGCTCTGGGGGCCAGGAACCATCTGCTGGCACGTCTCTCCAGGGCCACACAGAGTGGTGCCCTGCAGGACCTGCCTGCTAATATAAACCAGGGCTTGGAAGCTGGCTCACACTATAAATTCTCACTAGCACCAGGGCAAGGCTGTGCACAGTGGACAGAGCTGCGGTGGCCCCAGATGTTCACTCTCACCCTCCTGGCCACAACAGTCCTTGGGCAAGAGAGTGAGCAACGCTGGCAGCCCCCCAGCCCTGCCTGAACCCTGTCAGCATCTTACTGCAGAGGGGGATGGGCTGGAGGCCCCCCACAGCCTCGTTCCTTACCATAACCACTGTCAGGAGGAGCTGGATCTGCTCTGAGGAAAGGCATTGCCCTTTCTAAAGCTGGAAGACAAAGCCCTTGTTTGCAATATACCTCAACAGGAAGGAATTCATAATTTCAAATTTCTTTGAATTTGCACATCAGGGAGCTTGTTTTGGTTTTTTTTTTCCCCTCAAACCCATCGTGGGTGTTTTTTCTGCAACATGTCGGGGTGGGGTGGGGGGAAGCCCTTGTTTATTTACTTCCCTGTGGAAAGATCTCAGCTGGTATTAGTTAACGATGCAATTTTGCAGCAGGGAGATAATACTCTGAGAGGAGGCTCACTCTCAGCAGCCTGAGTGGGGCATCTGCACGTGGAGTTTATTCTCCCCAGAGCTGCTGGTTAGAGAAGCAGCAAGGAGAAGCCGTGACTCCCCATGGCCTTCTCGTGTACTGTACAGAGAGAAATATTTTTGCCTGCATTTCTAACATTTGGATGTGCAGAAAAGACAAAGCCACCTACTGCGTGCAAGGTCTGCTCAGCACTGCTGCTCTTTGAAACCTGATTTTTTTTTTGTTTCAGCTCACTCAGACCACTGGAGCAACATCAGGGGTTTGAAAAACAACATTCAAATTTGGACTTTCCCAGAGTATAAGGGAATTTAAAGCGTTAAAGCAGAAATAGTTACATTTAAATCCAGCTGGGTCCAGGCTGAAAAGACTGAGATCTCTTTTGCCTCCCAACACCCTGCTGAGAGCCCTGCAGTGCTGCAGAAAGAAAAGGTGACCACAGCCAGGTGCTTTTCACCACTCACTGCAATGTGGCAATGATCAAATAGCAGGGTGGGATACATCCTTATAAATCCATGCAGCCTACTCTCAAGTCCAGCAAGCCACATTCCTGTGTTTCTTTGAACTTGATTTTGTTTCCGTTGCACCCTGTCAGGAGCGTTTCCCATTCAGAGCAGGTCAAATACAATCTTTTCAAGTCTCAGTCCACAGAGGATTACATACTTGGCAACTTTGGGAACAGCAGGAGCTGGAGATGCATGTGATCCCAGGCAAGATCCCAACCCACTTCAGGTGTTTTAGTCTGGTTTAGGCACTCAACCAGCTGCTAAGATTCTGAATTCCAGTCCTGGAGCTGAAACATATTGCCCCATCCACCCCCACTGCCTCCCTGAAACCAGGGCCTCTCTCTGTGCCTCCGGTAGAGAGAACTGCTCACAGGTGGACAGCTTTGTAGAGAGAAAACAAAGAAAGAAACAAAACCACCCCCAAAACCACATTTGGATGTACAACCACAAAAATAATAAGGGTAGCAGCTCTGAATATAACATCTTGGTACCTCCAGAAAAGCACAGCCTGACCCAAAACAGAGAGCACAAAGTGGAGAACAAAGCTTCAGCAACTGCACTGAAATGCCTCATGGTTTGCTGCTTGCAGCATTCATCTTACAGGTGGGCAGGTCACACCCTCTGAAGCAGTGGAGGAAGCTCACTTCAACCCAGTCCTGCCCCAGGAAGGGGACTATAACATAAGCATGAGACAGAAAAGAGTGGTGGCCCCGCCAGCACATGCTCTGTTTTGCAGACAGCCCCATCACATACGCTTGAACTGCAGGTCCAGCAGACCTGCCCATGGTCCGTGGGGTTCACACAAAGGCTCAGCCTGCAGCAGCTCAGGACTTTACTGCTTTGGGTACCTCCATCTGCAAACAACTAGTTAGTTCCTTACAAAGCCTCCCAGATGGAATGTAAAAGCCTGTGTTAGGTAAGCCAGGAGCACAGCAGTCATGGAGTGCTGATGTTAAAGACCTTCAGACACCTCTGGCATCACCACATCTTTTCTGTTGTGGGTCCAAACCTCATTTCAACTTTCCAAGAGTAGGACCTGCAATTTAATATTGTCTTAACCTGCTTCCCTCTCAGGCCCTTCAGCTTTGCCGAAGCAATTGTTAAACTTTTGTTTACTCTTTGGAAAAGCTGAAACATTGTCAATTTATTCACCAAGGAGACTCGCATGCTGTGCACCCTGGCTTTTGCTGAATTTGGAGAGCTTCCAAAGATGCCTGGCATCCTTTGGGTGCACTTTGAATGTGCCCTGGAAAGCCGATGCCAAGCAAAAGCAGGAGCCCAGGCAGGCTCTGCCTCTTCTCTTCACTGCTGGTTGTACAGTCACTGGACCCTATTACAATTTTATGCCTCTAACAGCAGGTAAAGTTACATTTAATAAATAATTTGAGAGCATAGCTCATTTAGCTGGGATGAGAAGCTGCTCTAACACAGGGAGTGGTATATTCAGAATTAAACACCCATAGCACAGAAATGCTTATGCAATAGGCGACTTGTGAGCCAGCTGCTAAAGGCAGACGTTCACACCAGTTTTCTTACTGTTGGTTTGTAGAAATATGTCTGCTAGGAGGGAAGCGGTCAGCTTTCACTATTAGTTTTCACTTTGTTCCCTGATGGGCAGTTAAGGCCACAGAAAGCAAAAATTTCTTCTGAGAACATGTATTTGTTTACTTTTATATTTATCCTTCAGAACAATGGATAATCCTTACTTTTACTTTTGCCAGTCTTGCAAGCTGTAGAAGTACATGATCCACCAGCCCTTAGAAAATCCTGTCCGAGGCTTGGTTTACAGACCCCTCCAAGAGAAACAATTACATACCTGTGATGGCTACAGGCTTGGAAAGCATGTTCCTCTTATTTATTTCTCTTTAGAGCCTTCTCAGTTTAAAAGCTGGTGGGTTCTTTTGTTACCTTTTGTTGGTTTTTTTTTGTAAGCCTTTGAAGAGAAATAAAGGACCTGAAAAAACATAGCCTAAGAAAAGCTTTCCCCAGCTGGGCTCTCCCTCTCTCTTTAAAAAAGCTTTGTTTAATGGAACTAGATGGCTCAGGTGCACAAAGGTTGCTTTTAGGCACTCCTGCTTGCCTGATGG
Source organism: Brachypteracias leptosomus (assembly GCA_013401335.1). NCBI lineage: Eukaryota > Metazoa > Chordata > Aves > Coraciiformes > Brachypteraciidae > Brachypteracias > Brachypteracias leptosomus. The sequence continues at coordinate 133,741 of VYZX01018518.1, forward strand.
AGGGAGAGGATTACGTGGGGTGGGAGCTGTGTGAGAAGGGACATGTCTGTGAGATGTTCTGGGGAGGTTTTTTGCCTTTGCAAACATAATTCTGTTGGCTCTGATCTTGTGTCAGCTTCCATTTAATTCCTCTCACGTGAAAGCAAACCACAGAAAACTGATGCAAAGTTGACACACAGGGTTATTTATCTCCACGTGCCTGTGTCCTGGCTTGCCACAGGCAGTGCTCAGCCTTTACAGATGTTGTCCTGTGATGGTTTTGTGGCCTTCTGCGGTTTCTTTTTTCTCTGGCTGCCTGAGGGGAAGGAGCATGTTTCCCTTCCTTCTTGGCTGTACCAGAAGCGAGGCGAGCGTGACTCCTCTGCCTGGTATTGTTCTTCCCCCAGACTCCTATGATCCCTTCTCTGCCTGCCTCACACACAGCAGATGTGAAGGGAGCTGCTGCCAGGCTCTACGAGAGCACTGGAGACACTAGAAACACAGGTTGGCTATTGCTGTGACCTCTGAGAGCCATCAGCTATTAGCGAGGTAAAACATGCAGGCAAGCTTTAAACAAAGATCTGCCATCAAGGTGATTCAGAACAGCATCTGCAACTCTGCCAGCTCAGATAAAATTGCAAGATTCATCAGCTCTCAGGATTCAGGGCTTCAAGCTGACCACAAGCCAGAAGTAGGAAAAATGTTCCCTTGAGGAAGCTGCATCTCCCTTCAAAGCATCCAGAGCTGCAGGTCCTGCTGGTAGGACACTGCCCCAGCTGACCCCTTGGTCTGCTCAGAACAGAAGTTGTTTGGTTGTGATGAGCTGGGAAGCAAAACCGTCCTTGCCTCCTGCTATACAGCAGGGGAAGGTGAGTCCCTGGGAAGTCTGAGATCATCCCATACTGCTCTCCATGGCAGACAGGGCACTGTGGGAAGGTGTCTGCTGAGCCAGTTCCTGAGCCTCATCTCCTATCTTCTCTATCACACCAGGGTACAAACAGGACTCAGCCATGCCACTGCTTTTGGGTAAAGCGTTGTCTTGGTCACCTTTGGTGTCTTCACAGCCGTACATATCTTCATCAGCCCATATTCATCCCTCTCAGTGCAAAGTACTTCACGGACTTAGAAACTCAACTATCTTCATGTTTACTGCAAATGTGCAGAAAATCACCAGATATTGCAACCATCCAGAGGAAGGAGCACCAGCAGCCTTATCTGTGCCACTCTCCTGCCAGCTTGCCCTACAGAAACTGGTGGGTGAAGCACCACCACACTGCAGTGCCCGCTGACGAGCAGGGGTAAATGCTGCTAGATACTACACATGCACACGTCTGCTCTGGCTATTTCCCTGCATTGAGTCCAACTTTATGTGCAAAGGCTAGGGAGGTATCAAGTGATAAGTAGCACCTCACACTTGTTTAATTAAATCAAATTTCCCAGAAAACTGCCTGACAAAATGCCTTCTCAGGAAAGATGCAATAAGGAATGCTGTACATCCTAAAACCACCTTATTTTGCTGGAAGATTTCATTATTTAAGGCTTCGTGAAAGATAGGGGTGAAGGCTGCCAGCCAGGGGAGCCCTCGCAGCCAGTGTTCAACTTCCAGTGCCTTTAAGAGATTTGATGTGCCCATTGGCAATGACTGATTGTTCAAAGTTTGACAAACACTGTTTTCTATAAGACAAGACAGTCTCAGGAAGAGGAATGGGTGACAGATTGATGGCTGACTACAGGAAAGAGAGAGGAAGGAATGATGGATTGTTTAAGGTTATACTGACAAGTATACCTTAAGATGAGAGTGTGGTGAGATATTTAGTCCTAGAAGAAACTTGAGGGAGGATAAAAGGTCAAAGATCTCCCAGCTTCACTGGACATGTACTCTTGAGGGTAAACATTGTTTGGAAAAGTCAGCAAAGTCCCCCAGACTGATGCCCTGAAGTTGAATTATCTCATAGAATCATTTAGGTTGGAAAAGACCTCCAGGATCATCAAGTCCAACCTTTGTCCAACATCTCCCTGACCCCCTAGATCATGTCCCAAAATGCCACATCTAGTTGCTTTTTGAACACCTCCAGGGATGGTGACTCCACCACCTCCCTGGGCAGCCTGTTCCAGTGCCTGAACACTCTCTGTAAAGAACTTCTTCCTAATATCCAATCTAAACCTCCCCTGGTGCAACTTGAGGCCATTACCTCTTGTCCTGTCATTAGTTACTTGGGAGAAGAGATCAACACCAACCTCACCACAACCTCCTTTTAGGTAGTTGTAGAGAGAAGTGAGTTCTCCTCTCAGCCTCCTCTTCTCCAAGCTAAACAGACCCAGTTCCCTCAGGCGTTCCTCATAAGACACATTCTACATATTCTCCCCTTATCTTCTGAGTACGAGTAGTGAATTTATAAATACTGTATCTTTACAATGAAGCAGGACAGAAACTAGCCAATGGCTAGCTAGTAGGCACTGATACTAAGCATAGCTAATGAATTTGAATGTATAAATATCTACCGGGATTTCAACCAGGCATGCTTTGTGGAATCACCACCTAGCACCCTTTTCTGTGCAGAACTGGGACAAAATAAATATCTTGACTCTGTGTGTCAGTCTGATCTTTGGACACTGGGTAAAAAACCCAGATTTGGGACAATATTGGGAGAATGTCAGTTTCTATTGTGGTAATACCCAGAGCCTGGCAAGAAGGGCTGGGAGAGGAGGGGAGGCCGACAAGCACCTGGGAACTCAAGTACAGGCTTAAGCTTGTTACTGGGTCTATTCAAGCAATATTTCTCCCTGTTTCTACCTCTGTCATTAAGACTGACCTCTGGCATGCTTCATGCATTGCCTCACTTCAACTCTGCAGTAGGGTCAGTGAACCAGAGTTCAGAGAGCAGAAGCAAGCTGAAACCTGGCACCTCTGGACAACCAGCCTGCACCCACCAGCAGCACACAGGCTCTCAAAGCAGAGCCAGAGAATGGAAAAGAAAAAAAGAGCCTCAGGATCCACAGTTTTTTGAAGTCATTTATATGAAAAGCTTGTTTTACCTTCAAGAGTCTTTAAGTCCACTAAAAGTAATGCAGATGTTGCTAAAACTTCGGTCTGACGGGCCCTTTACACCCTTCTGAAAACATAGTCTAAACCCCAGTGGCACAGTACTGTCTGTCACCTGGGACATGCAGATCATCCTGTGCCTTGTAAAATCTATGTTACGGAGTAAAAGCTGAAAGCACAGCCAAAACAGTAGCTGTCATCAGGGCTGAGGTGGTGGTGGTAGTGGTGTTTGTTGGTTTTTAAGAGAAGCAAGGTTACTGTTACTTTCCAAGCCAGAGGAATGGCAAGTGTTGAAAACACATAGTTCTTCAAGATACCAAAAGCACCTAAATGCACACACAGGAATATCTCTAAAGTCAGGCAGAATTCCCTTACTGATGTTGTTTAGTTAGCAATTCAGGCACAGGTTAAAAAAAAAAGAAATAAAGAAAAAAAAAGAGAGAATTACAGCCCACTCTCAGAAAAGAAATTTAATATCCTGGTCTCCATCTACTTAAGATTCCTGGGTCTCTCTCTGGGAAATGGCCCGTGATAACTTTCACTGAGAAAGGACTGAATAAAATGAGGTGGGACATCAGAATCTGGCCTTTCATCTTGCCTTTTGTCCCATGTGTAACACTCTTGGCACCAAGAGAGGTCTGCTTAAGGGCAGCCGTCTGTCTGCTCCCTCTAACTATAGCGCAGGAACTACAATTATCAACATTTGCATTCCCCAAATGCCTTTGCTGATCTCCACTAGGATAATATTATACTTATTCTTTGTTTGCAAATATAGACATTTTACCAGACTCATTAGCTGGGAACTACATTTAAACTGAAGCCACATGACATAATCCGAGGGTTTTTTAAATGGTCATGTTATGAAAAAGTGATCTTGGCTCTGTTGGCCTTGGGCATGAATGATTTGTGTTCAACATATGGAAGAACAGAAAAATATTAAATGCAAAAACAACCCAAAAGCTTACAGGGAGTAACATGGATTACCGTGAAAACACTTTCCTAAAAAGCCCCTTATGCCCTTGTTTCCATTGTACAGATGGAGACATGGTGGCTCACAGAGATCAATGCTGGAATTAACTCCAATTAGCTGGAATTCACTTCATGGTTATTGAAAGCCCATCCTCATTCCAAAAAGTGGTAAAAATATTTTTAAACCTTCTACAAATAATATACGGTGTTCTTCATGTGTTAATTTTCTAGCAGTGCAGATGCTGCTCTGATATGATTGCTTTCCCATGCAACTTCTGTGACTAAGAACTGAGCAAGGATGGGTTTTACTGGGGTAATTTTTAAATAAAGCCCTTAAGTAGCTGACTCATTTTGAATTCAGTGGGACTTAAGCTCATGCTTTATTCAAAGTACCTGTTTAAGTATATACCTGAAGTAAGGCTTAGCCAAGTCTGGTAGATCCTGGCCATACCCAGAAAGGTACAGACTGCACAGAGCATCTCCATCTGGTCATGGTGAAATGAGAAATGTGCAGCAACACACAGAAAGAACACAGCAGCCTACTGCTAATAACTGACATTTGCTTGAAAGGGTGTTTTCATCCCACCTGAGGGCTGCCATATTGCGTTGCTATTTCTGAGACTGACAGGCTGCCAGTGGAAGAGGCCCTCAGTCGCTGAGGAACAATTAATTAGTGACACTGGCAATTATGTCTGGATTGATGGCCTTGCTTTTCAGGTTCATTCAGAGGTAAGCAATAATGATATCACACCATGCTCTCCAGTTATGACAGGACTTGATTTGTGATCTTTACAGAAATTAACTGGAGTTCAAATCAACAGTCTCAGAAGCTAAACGAGAAGAGAGGCTCATAATATGTGCATGGAGGTGGTGAAAATTTCCATTGCATTGTTTCTGCTCCATGCATGTTTGCAAGTTTAAGGTGTTTTTTAGTGGCAATATTTAGGAGAAATGTTATTTTTGTCAGAGACACACAAATATATATATATATATACCTACGTGGAAGACTGCAATGGTTAAGATGCCTGAACAAAGTTCTCTGGTACCATCTGTGCCAGAAGTTCTGCACACAAGCAGTAGACAAGCTCATTACTGCCAAGTGTGAATCAGAGGATATAAACAGTTTCTTTAAAAAGTGGCATCCCTGTTTTTCTTTCAGACTCTTCTCCGGTATTGGCTATGCCATGAGCCTGACACTGAGGCAAACAAGCCTGGAGAGGAAGGAGTTCAGTAGCTGCTCTGCTGGGAGTCCTCACGCTGAGGTCATCTCTGTCCCATGCTTGCACAGCTCCAGTACCCTGGACTTGGGGTTAATGAGCAGGTTTCCATGCTCCTGTGATAACAGCAATTACTTCAATGATCAAACCGGGTTGTTGATCATGAGAACAGGCAACTTGAGGCTGTTACCTGCCTCCCTGATAGAGGCTTATTCGAGATTTTGGCAAGCAGTGCAATGTAGGCCAGGTCACATCAAAACATAATTTAGTCCAAATTGGAATAATACACCAGTACCTAAGCAGCACGGTCTAGGGACAAAATGGAAATGGTGTGATTTTCATGCTGAAGGGCTAAGATGGCACTGGGTAGCCTATGGGTACCTGCTGGAGCAATCAGGGGAAATATAATGGGATTTAAACTGATAAAATGAGTAAACCAGAAACCCTGGCCTGTCCTGCATAAGCCATTGTGCTGTATTTAATGTACTTGCCGCTTCCAGTTTATCAGGTGTCCTACACAGCATTAAACTGTAAAAGAGATTGGAAACTCCCCCAATGAATACTGTGGTGCATTTTTACTGATTTTTACAGAGAGTTTCTAAATTGTAGTCTTTAGTGTTAGGCACATTCTGATGTATAGGAAGCTGAGATGTTTGATCATGGATTGAAAACATTCTTTTCTTTGAAATTTATCATGATATCACAAACATAAAGCTAATTAGAAAAAAAAAAAATCACAATCAAACAGATGATTAAAAACCGACCAAACCCACCAAATGCTACAGTACGCCCAACAGCCTGCAACTGAATCTGGCACTGTAAGGAGAGAGAGGAAGATTCTTGCTAAAAGACAGGATCCAGTTTTCCTCCCTTCTGCCCATCACTAGTTTTATTAATCTTATTATCTGAGCGGCTATAACTGTTTTTCCTCAACCTTCCCATATAATTTCAAGTTATCCTAGAAACTGAAATGAGAAACAGAAGTGTAGAAAGTTATTAAACTGTACATTATGTGCAAATGAATTGGCCACTTGTGTAGGATCTCTCCATGGCTTCAAAGGGTGGCCAGGGAGCTTGGCTCCGCTCCTCCATCACCACCACCAGACAGTTAGGGGCATCAGCAAGGCACACAATAGACCTCGCAAAACAAATGGGAGAAAGTCTGAATAATTTCCATCTGTATAATCATCACTGCAAAGCTGGAGCAGCACATTTCACACAACACATGCAGTCCAGCTGTAATATTCGTCTGCAGCGTAACTCACCCACCTAACACTGAGACAGGAAATAAGGTTTTTCCAGTGTCTGAGTGTAAGAAGATAAAGCAGCTGAGTTTAACCCTCTTGACACCAGCACTAGAGCAGGAAGAAGCCCAGAGGACTGTTCACATGCTGAAGGCATCTTGCTGAATCAGGATCTGAACTGAATCCAGCTGACGAATGCTTTTACCTTTCAGCCGGGGAGTAAAATGGTTGGTCCAGGGCCAGCTTCTGATTGTGGCATGGTTCTTATCTCCAGGGTCTCCTTACACAAGATGACAGGCTCGCTGGAAGGCAGCTCTTGTGAGGAGACACAAAGATGGAAGCAGAGGGTATCTGGGGACCAGCCCCCACACAGCTGTGAGGCGGCTCCAACACACAGCCAGCTTGGGGCACGGGGGAGCTGCCTGGGCCAGGTGGTTTTGGCCATGAAGAGATAGGTAGCTTAGACTGTACAGGCACCTAAACAGCCAGAAAACCACAGCTGCTTTCACCTACACAGGGACACACCTCTGTACAGAAGGACATGCTAAGGGAGTGCCACAGGCCTTGTATCTGGCAGAATGACACACCATATTTATGGAGGTCATGAAAAAAAACAGTTGACGGAAATTTCCCAAGTCCTTGTTCATCCTTTGGATTTCCAGTGTGCTTTATAACCCTGCATGAGTGCATCCTTGCAGGGGAGCAGGGCAGTAGCATATTTCCCATTTTCAGAGGACACCACCAAAGCGGAGCTATACTGTAGCTGAATGAAAGATTATAAACCTGCCTCCTAGTCACAGCTCAGCAGTGCTTGGCCTTAAATGGAGAACACAATCATTTATCAGGTTTAGTCTTTTCATACTAAAAGAGAAAAATTCTCATAAAATATATCCTTGATGCTTAAAGGAACACCCAACAAACTGTCCCGACAAGAGGCTCTGCTGGCTACACAGAACTAATCCTTCCAAATAATTTTACTGAGCCAAGGAACAGAAACAGATGAAGCTCACAGCTTCCACACTGGGAGAGTACCTGTGGAAGCAGGACATGATGAGAACTAAGGGGTCCAATCTGAAAATGCTCTCTGGTACAGCACATACAAAGACCGCAAGGTCATGAATCCCATGGGACTACATGTAGAAAGTCACCTGTTTACAGTGTTTGCAAGTAGGATTTGCGGGACTGGACTCTAATGATACACCTGGCCCTTTAATTTTGAAGTTGTTCTGATGCCCTAAAACCTATTCAATAATGGGATAAGCTAGCCTGGAACCTCCTGAGGCTTTTGGGAGATGGAGAAAGGAAGATAAAAACGATCATGACCACTACACCTCCCCCGAGCTTTGCAGGCAGCAACAAGTGCCAGGGCTGGGATTTCCAGGCTTTTTGGCTTTTTCTCAAATGAGTCCCAGCATTTTGCATAACCCTCCCTCAGGACGTATGTTCCCTCCTTTACAAAACAGGCTCAGAAATTGTAGGACTCCAATGAGTTATTATACAGTAATTCCAGCAGCATCTTTAAGGATATACTAAATTAAATTGTTAACTATACCCCTGAAATCCTTCTTCTTGAAAGACCATCTCTACCTCATACCATTTATTAATCTCAGCTGCACTGAATTATTAAACTGAAATCCTCAATTACTCTCATCACTAAAAATACCAGTGTGGCTTTTAGACCCATATTTCTACTTCTTACTGTAATGCATTCTTCATTTTAATTACTGGCATCATATTTCCAAAGTCCAGTGCCTTATCTTTGCAGGATATTTGTCAACCTAAAAAAAGGTTGACGAGTGAATAAATCATTAGATGTGACAAGCAGTGAATTTTGAAGGAGAAGTATGTGGAAAAAAAGAATCACATTATCTAGGTGAACTAGACATGTCAAAGTGAAGTAACAGGAGGAAATGTCAGCTGGTTCCCCTGCTGCAGGTGTGCATCACTCAAGACACTTTTCTAATGTTCATTACCAGAAGGAGACTAAGTAGAAAGTTTTCTGTGAAGAGAAAAGAAATCTTTTGTAAGAAAGGGTAAATTTGTGGCCAAAGAGGATAACAAGGGCTCCACAGCTAAAATTCCTAAATGAAGAAATCAAGGTGCTTCTAATCAAAACCACAAAGATGCCCAAACAACCCCAGCCCAAAGTAAATCTCAACCGGCTGATGGCTCCTAGCAATATACTACAGGGGTCCTCTGATTGCCATTATCTTTTCTGATTCAAAGCACGGATGCTTTGTCATGAAAATCCCATCCTCAAGGTCTGCCAAGAGGAGGCCCACCACACAAACTCCTCTGTACCAGTACACCAGAATGATAACTAACTCAGGAATGACAAAGAGTGTCATCTATGTGGCCCAACCCTCACTGAGCACCTCACTGACCTGCCCTGGTCAGGGCAACCAGAAAGTTCTCCTTAGGAAAGCAAAGGGTTGGTTGTGACACGTGGTTGCCAGCTCTGTTAGCTGTTCTCTAACCAGAAGAGACATTTTAAAAAAAGACATGCTGAAGTGTCTAGCAAGACACTAGGTGGAAACTGATGGTATACCCTTGGTTGTTAGCCCATGCTGATGCCTCTCATGCTACATTTTCTGTTTTGCTACCCAGGCCAGCTGCCTGTGTCAAAGTAATTTCTCTGCCTTGTTGTGTGGACACACCTACACATGAGCTGTGACACCTCATAGGGTTACAGTACGGGCACTGCCTTGCAGGAAAGATGGCTTCAGGTTCTCTAATGCAATTCCTGTCAGTTGATGATTGAGAATAATTATACCCAGCATTCAAGTTGGAGCACGTGTGAGGAGACAGTAAAATGCCCAGCATTACATCCTCAGCATCCTAAAGTCAAACACAGCAGTGGGCTTTCTTCCTCAGGGAGCAGCAATATATCCAGCTGTCATCTTTTTAAATTCACCTCCACCTAGTACAACAAGAATCATTCTTTTTCTGTCTAGTTTCTTTCTTATTTGTGTGCTTTCAATTTCACTACTTGTAAAAATCCTGGGACCGACAATGACTTCAGCAAATAGAGATAAAGTAGAAAATGCAGGGAAGACTCCAGAGACCATGCTGGATTTTTTCCTTACAAGACAAATAATGTATTACATTATACCTCTCATTCCCCTTCTAACCCTTTTAATAAGAAGAGACAAACACAAGCCTAGCTGCACAGAGCCAAGACCTGACAGGGTCAAAAACTTTTAACCCACAGCATACATGGTTGTTCTAAAGGCACTGCTAAAAGTAGTGTTCTGGGGCCTCTACCACCAGGATACTCTGGACATGATTTATATAGTGGTCTTCTTAGTTTTTCAAGTTAATCGAGCACCAGCTGGAAGTGCAGGAGTAACCACCCCTGAGGCTGAACCATGACTGCAATCTGCAGAGCAGGAGTAGTACAGGATGGGAAATACAACTTTCTCCCAGGCAACCAGCTTAAGTTTTGATCTAGCCTGAGAAAGGGTCTTAAACTTATGCCTCTCTGGAGTTACTGGATCTCCTCAGCCATCTGTGCCCTTCAAGGGTAGGGCTGGAAGATTCATTAACTCATTTCACCTGTTGACTTGGTTCAGCATCAGGCAGAAAGACTAAATTTTGATAATCACATTTCCTCAAAGTGTTTCCCAAAGTAATTCTAGCCTACTAGTTAAGAGGGAAAAAAGGTAAATTCTTGAACTCTACCTCTGGATCTTCTCTTCTAGGGGAAAAAACAAGAAGAAAAGAAATAGACCTTGTCCCATATGTCTGGAGAGTTCCCTCCATCCAGCAGTACAATGGGCACTACACCAGAAGACCATTCTCCAGCTAACTGCTTTCAATCTAGAGTTAGCATTAGGGGCATGCTGAGGAACCAAATATCAGAGCTGCTCTGAACACTATCAGGAACACCTTCTTTTCACAGAATCACAGAATGTCAGGGATTGGAAGGGACCTCAAAAGATCATCTAGTCCAATCCCCCTGCCGGAGCAGGATCACCTAGATGAGGTTACACAGGAAGGCGTCCAGGCAGGTTTTGAATATCTCCAGAGAAGGAGTAGATGTGCCTCTTACATGCCTGGGACCCTTGGTATGCCCACAAAAGCCACGTGGTTTTGTACTGTGCTCTCTTGTCCAGTTTCTGCGTTTCTGTATGGTTCTGATGAAAGCTTCAGTTTGCTTCTCATTTTAAAAGGGGACAAGAAAAATCAAAACACAGCATGCATATGAACAAGAAAAATATCTGCAGACAAAGTAGGGCTTCAAGGATCATCAGTTGATGACTCAATACAGAAAGAGCCCTCTTTGCAATTCATAATGCTACTGAAGAAGGTGAATTTCATTTTTGCTAATGAAAATGGCTCTTAATGTTTATATATGCATTAACCATCCTATCCATTTTTAATAGTCACTATTGTACCATAGCAGCAGAGGGATTACATCATCTTCCAGACCTTGCTTCTGAGGCAACAAAACTAGCTGAGCCCTTAATGTAATGTGGTTGGTCAACGCTTTTCTCTTTTTAATTTATATCCCATCACCTCCTAAAGCCCCATCTTTCACTCTGTGCTGCTGGTGTTAGAGCCCCACTGCAGGCCTTAGAAGTGGCTCTCTGCTATTCAGCACAGTTGGCTTTTGAATGAAACATGAGGTTCTTTAGCACCTCAGGAGGCTGAGCATGCTTTAGCAGCCCAGCCCCAGCCTCAGCACAAGGACTGCCCTTCAATTCCACTTAAATAAATTCAGTGTTGTTGGTTTTGCCCCTGCTCAGAAAGGAGCTTAGTGGGAAAGTCAAAACAGATCCCAGCCAAAGGGAAAAAATAATAAAGCAAGCCCATAAATTAAGTCAAGTAAGTGTATCCTAGGAACAAGAAAGAGCTCATGCAGACGATGCAAACCATGCCATGCATAGAAAGTAAATCCCACTGCTGGTCCTCCCTCGTGCCATTCCAAAGAAGCAAATCTCTATATGAAGTGTTTGTGAGCATGCTGGAAGCAGAGGGGCCCTAGAAAAATAATTAAGAAATAAATTCCACTATTTGGTGGCATTTGTTCCAAAGGAGACAAAGTGTCTTTTGTGAAACATTCCCACCAGAAGCCTTGCAGTTTGAACTGCGTCCACAGCCTCCACTGGTATTAAAGCTAAAGTGAGATCTTATTGTTTGCCTTTCCTTTTACTGCTGAAAATCCAAACAGATTTAAAAACATCCAACTAATCAACTAGGTCTGAGCCGCACTTTTCCCAGGATATGAGTCAACTTTATTATAATTTTTAAAAAATCTATTAGCATTATTATGGCAAGAAGAGTACCACAGAAAGTAAGAGGGTGTATGGTGCTTAAACACAGTGAGGAGATTATCCTGACTCTAACAATAAGCCCCTGTTCAGTCATCACATGAAGTCATATCAAGTCTGTAATATTATTTGCTAACTAGCATGTATTAGGTAAGGATGAGATTTTTAGGAATTAAGCCCTTTCCAGAAACCCCTTTTCAGTTCAGGAGGATTTGGAAATCTAGCTAATGTAACACCTTCCAAACCCCCCAGCTAAGCACCTCCATGTTTACTTTCTTTGCTCTGAAACTCTGAGAAGACAACATAGACTGATCACGCTGCTGCACACACCATGGGAGATGCTGTGGGGTTGCAGTGTAAAAACCAAGCCCAGGCTGATTGACAGACAGTACCAGGGCAGGAAGAGCTCCAGCAAAGGTCCCAGGAAAGAAGTCAAGCCACTGGAAGAGCATGATCCTTCTTTTCCTTTTTTTACTGAGGAAGGTTGGTAGGTGAAGCACAAGATACCTGAAAAGTCTCCCTTGCAGCCAAAATCACTGTCTCAGCAGGATCCATTAGCAGAGGATGCATCGTCATCATTGTCTTGTCTTTCTCCTGAGAAGGAGAAATGGGAGGGAAAGGATGAGCTCTGAGGATGGGAAAGAGCTGTGAGACCAATTAAGCACTGTACACATGTGGGCTCCCCGCGTGGCAGTGACCTACAAAGGGTATTCCATGTAGACAAAGGGCTGCACACTGAACTGATACAGTCACGGGATGCAAAAGCAAAGCAGCATCAAGCCATGTTGGGGGGTGGGGGGAGATGACTCTCACATTAACTCTATTATAAAGACATCATCAACGCCACATAAATCAAAGCAGATATATTGGCACAAACACCCAGATTCAGCTCCACTGTCTTGCATATGCTTGGTAATAGATTTTGCGACACTTGGAATGCAAAAGGAGAAGGCAGTTCCCAGAAAATTTCTTTCATTGTATTTGCAGCCATGCAGCTGGGTGAAACTGGAAAAAAGCTCGCTCAGGAAAATCCAGTTCACCTGCCACCCCACAGGAAGGCAGAGCTTAAGGAGACCACCATCACCTTTCAAGTACTAGGGGATGAGCCTATTTTGCTCCTTCTTCTCCTACAAACATCCCTGCTTTTTCCTGCTGGGAAGAAGGCAGTGAGTGACAGCTGGGAAGGGGTAAAAGAGGCAAAAAAATAAAGGGGCTGTAAAAATTTGTGATTCTGTGTGTAGCTTGCTTGCAAGTGAGCACCGAAGCATGTCCCTAGACAGACACATCATGATGAGAGTGAGAGGAGCTCTTTTAGGCATAATAATCTTTTAAAGTCTATTATTTGAGACATATTCTGAGTTCAGATGAATGATTTTTCAACCTATTACACTGGTAATAGCATACTTTCCAATCTCCCCTCCTCCCCTTATTAAGAAACACTTCTTCTGCTTCCTCCTCTCAAACCAGGAATATTGGGAGGATGAGCCCTCTGAGACTGTTTACTTCCATGGAGATCTTTAATAAAAATGCAGTGACTGGAAACTGTGAAGACAGAGTGGTCTGAGGAACAGGAAATTTAAAGAAACAAATATGCAAAACTCCTTGAGATGCTGCCAAGGCAGCAATTTCAGAAGGAAAACAATGCTGAGTAACATAATTTCCCTTAGTAGCTGCGAGTCATTCAGCAACCTTGAATTAAGCTCACACCTCTGCTGTCTGCACGGCTTCATGAGAGAGGAATGGAATCCTTTATCAGCAGTACCAAAAAACCCTCCAAACAGCGTAAATATTAGAAGGCCCTAATTAAAGTCAGGGAGCTGGCAGCTGCCCTGTGATGATTAATGGGTTCACACATCTCCCTGTGCCCTGGCTCAGCCATGCTGAGCTAATGTTTCAGAATTTCATAACCTGAGCAGCCCCTTTGCTTTCACAGACATAGCCTTGGCTGTCCAGTGATTTCTCCAGGAGAGAGGTGAAATGAGAGTTTGATTTCCTCTTTCTCTCCTTTCTTTCTTGCAAACATTCTTAAGACTGGGACATTGAACAGGGACTACCAAAACACATTTTACACTGAAATAAAGAACAACTGGACAGTAAGGAGGAGATTAGACAGAGAAATCTGTTTTCAAAACAAGCAGGACTAGCAATGCAAGTGGGTAATGGGCTGATACTGCATTTCTGCTAAGAATAATAAGCAGTAAAAAAAAAAAAAGAGAAAAATAGGCACACATAGACTCTCAGTGCATCAGTAGAAACCTCTCAGAGTGCATGTCCTGGCTTCAGCAGCCTGTGTGAACTCATGTACCAGTCTGGCTGCAAACACACATGCACATCTACATTGGATATTAGGAAGAAGTTCTTTACTGAAAGAGTGGTCAGGTTGCCCAGGGAGGTGGTGGAGTCACCATCCCTGGAGGTGTTCAAAAAACAAGTAGATGTGGTGCTTTGAGACATGGTCTAGGGGTCAGGGAGATGTTGGACAAAGGTTGGACTCGATGATCCTGGAGGTCTTTTCCAACCTAAATGATTCTATGATACTATGCAACTACATGCCTAATTAAGACATGGAGGGAAAGAGAATAGAAACTAACAGAAGCAGGAAATGTGCCGGTAGGGACAAAGTCCCAATTAACAACCGAAGAGAGAGCTCGCCCACACCTTTCCTGCTATGAGTCTAGCTGCAGTCTGTACCCTTGCAATCAATTTCTAATTTGCAGTGACAAATACTTCTTTTGATGCCTGACTTCAGAGTCACTGAAACATGCTGCTGACACAGCCCTTGAGGCTCATGTCCCATTAAGACTCAAAACAGGTACCATCTCCCAGCCCAGGGAAAGTCCTGTTGGTGAGAGCTGGGTTGGGTGTCCAGGACCTTTCAGTCCTTATTCCCTCCTGGGGCAGCTATCAAGAGCTGATGAAGGTCACTCAGAGTGCTGGTATGATGGCTATATGCCAAATAATCCATCAGGAACTTTGATGGTAAAAATCACAAGTTCTGCAAAATAGACCTTATGTTGTCTATCTCTTAGACCCTTCCAACAGTGCAAGCTATGGGTAAAACTAGCTAGGTCCCTGTGTGATGATGAAACCCTTCAAAGAAGTTTCTCTTAGCACACTGGTCTTGCCGAGAAAGCCTATTAAGACCTCAACAAACATCATCAGGTGAGATACTGAAGCCCTCCACAACCTGTCCTGTCTACTCTGTCCCCAGGGTGCCATGGGGACACAGGGCATGGGAGCCACACAGCTCTGCCTCTGCGGTTTTGCTGGGCCTTTCAGCAGAAGATTTGCAAGCACATTGGCAACATTCCACCATAGCACTACAGACAAGGCAAGCACCCTCCTTTCCGCTTGGCCGCAAAAGTGACCTAACTGAAGATCAAACAACCTCCTAATCAGTGGCACAGCTCAGGCTCTGCTGTACTGGGTACTGGCAAGCAGCTCTCCCCTCCTCAGTAAGCCACAGAGCTCAGAAAAGCTCAAGACCCAAGAGATGTTTAGTTCACTGGGTGAACACGCCAGGCTCCACCACACCACATTCTGGGTAAGGGACAGTCATACAGTACACAGAAAATACTGATTGCATGCATGTGTGTAGCACTTCAGGACATGGTCTAGTGGTCAGGGAGATGTTGGGATGAAGGTTGGACTCGATTATCCTAGAGGTCTTTTCCAACCTAAATGATTCTATGATTCTATGTGTGACAGTATCTCTGTGTAGCATGCTTCTGCTGCAACAATCTGTCCATCGTATCCAACGTTGCACATCTATTAAATGCGTGCACAGAAAGGGTGCTAATTACTTTTCCATTCACCACTTACAGTCACTACTGCTGTAGGAAATATAGAATCATAGAATCCCCAGACCATGTCTCGAAGAACATTCAACACAAAGCAAATTCACGTTTAGAAAACACTGCTTCCAGAAACCTATCGCAATTTTAATCAGCATCTGGAGAGATGTGGGATCCCCTTCTTTATAACAAAGCTGCCATTTCAGTTATTCTCCTGTAACATGGAGATTTTTATTGTCGGCCGCATCTTTTCCCAGCAGTGGCAGAGCTGCAAACGGGGCTGTCGGGTGCTTCTCAGGTGCAGTTACTGCAGGAGTGACTGTGGTAATAACGGGTGCCAAGGCAGCCCCTGAGTCCACGCAGGGTCACGGGCAGTGATGAGGGGAGGCTGGAGGCCTGACCCCAGAGGTTGTGGTGAGTGGCAGCAGAGCGGTCACTGCTCCAACTGGGAATCCTAGCAAGTCATCTCCACTTTGTGGCACATGCCAAAATGCTCCTGGTGTATTTATCTTTTACAGTGTCTGCTTTGCAGCCCATCCATCATCTGAGAGGCAAGGGGGGGGCTGGGAGCAGGGAAAACAAACACAAATACTCAGCCCACGTTTTATGCATTGTACAAAGGGGTGAGGGTGGGGAATGCAGTGACAGAGATGCAGGGAGCTTCAGACAGAGGCAGGGGGGGAAAGGGAGAAGGGAATAGGGCAGTGCTGAGGGGGGAATGCAGCTGGGGAGAAAGGAGGTCAGCTTGGTCGTTTGTGAATGAAGCCTTTGTTTTATAAGCTTGAGTCTGGGAAGAGCATCTCAGGGGCCATCACCTCCAAAGCAGCTGGGGTGAAAGTTTCCCCTATTTGTTTAGTGGCAAGACTTATTTCAATTGGCTTGTGTGCAGTCTTAATTGATGGGCAACCCCCAATCAGAAGTAATGGACACAGTACCAAAATCTCCTGCACCAGCCACACACTTCCAGAGCTCGCATGACAGTTTCAAATTGGAGACTATACCTAATAAATCTACCCAACTGCTTTGTGCTAAATCTCATCCAGGACTAATCTTCTCTCTTCTGCCAGACAAGCTGCCCTTTCTCAGATGGATGTGTGTGTAGTGGGTAGAAGCTTGAGCAATTCCTTCCAGCAGTACAAACTTTTGTTTTCCATCTGGCAGCCCAAGAAGAGATCACCTCTGGTCTCCTCCTCACTCGTTCAGATAAAAACCTTCGACTGGAGACATTAGGGTTAACAGAAATCTGCCCCATGTGCTGGTTCAGCTTTATACTTAGGTAGCCCTAACTGAACACAATTTCCTAGCTTTGACTTGAACGCCATGATGTTTGGCACAATAAGACTACATAGCAAAAAGAAAAAAAAAAACAGCAAAAAGAAGAGGTGAAATATTCAAAAAGTAAAATATATTATTTATCTTGCAGAGAAAGCAAGCAGCACTGATGGCCCTGTAGGAAAGAGAGAAGTCTGAGGCTGAATAGTTTCCTGTCTCTAGGAAATAATCTGGGACATTTTTAGAGTGATCCTGTTGGAGGCAGCAAAAACACAGATGTCTGAAAGCAGGCGAGGAGCAGGCCAAGCTGTGAGTTCACACTTGAAGGAGCTCTCAAAGCCATCCTACACCTTGCTTACAAGTGAGAAAGTGGCTGGAATGATAACACATTCCAGCTGTCGGGCTGTCGCTGGGAGAAGTATCTTCAAGGACAAGCCAATAATAAAATCACTCTCTTCCACTCCTGGAACTGTTACTCTTATCTGCCTCTGCATTTGCCAGAGGTTTCAGATTTGCTTGGAAAAATTCAGACTCTGTCACCTTCCCTGATCACAACATCAGGCATGATTTACCAAGGAAGCCAGCTGCCTGTCTTCTGTATTCCTTCTTACTGTCGAATCAGTATCAGGGAAAAAACCCAAACCCAAAAAACCCCACAAGCAGCTAGGCTTCTTCTTGGTAAATGAAATGCAGTCTTGGTTTCATGCATCACTTACACATCTTCTTGTAAATATGTATAATACACACATGAGCACACTCCCTGGAAACAAATGATCATTTACATATAAAGTACAGAAATGTTATTTTTTCACCCAAGAGCCTGCTGCAGGTATTTTTAAACAGGACAGGCGGTTCAACAGTTGTGCTGGGGGTCCTTATGGAGACCAGGGCTCTGCTGTATTAAAGCGCTCTACACTCTGACTCCCTCACTCGGAGCCCTGACTCCAGGCAAACAGCAGTCTGGAAGGGGAATAAACAAAAGGGGTGTTTCCATTTCACAGCATTTGTGGCCAAAGTTGCCTTTTGGCTAAAGTGGTTTCTAATTTCAGCTGTCTCGCACTCTCCACAGCTTTGCTGCTGGAGGAGCAGTGATGGCTGGGAGGGACATATATATATGCTCCTTGTTGGCTGTAGCTTATTTTGGCTTGCACAGTTTCCTTTCTATCTGCGTTGAAACAGAGGGCTGTGGACTAGAAATGTGCCCCACTCAACAGTTTTTAGCATGAAGCTCTGGCAGGAGGGGGCTAAAGCAGCAGCATTTCAGCCTCCACACCTAAAACACACTCCGCTTGTTAACTGGGGTTCGGAGAGAGGACTCCAAGTCAAAGCCCCAGTCACTGAACATCCCTCCTTAGCTTTTTCTGTTGTCATCGGCTATTCAGCAGTGCAAATGACCATTGGCAACCTGACTTCCAGAGCTTCTTTTCATTTAGAGGGCCAACCTCAAGCAGTGGACAGTCCTACG
This sequence comes from Brachypteracias leptosomus, assembly GCA_013401335.1. Lineage (NCBI taxonomy): Eukaryota > Metazoa > Chordata > Aves > Coraciiformes > Brachypteraciidae > Brachypteracias > Brachypteracias leptosomus. The sequence goes on from VYZX01018518.1 coordinate 151,997, forward strand.
CCAGGCTTTGTTAACAGTCACTTGCCTTCAGAGGGAAGAGTCTGCCCAGTGACAGCAGCAGAGATGGTGAGTGTCTACCAAACCCACCTGCATTAGCCTAAACTAGCAACTTATTTAATTGCATTTTCCCTCTTCTCATCCAGAAAGGAACTACAAAAATATATGCTTCAACACAAAACCACCTGCATACAAAACACTGCAGCAAAAGAATAAGAGAAAATAAGAAAAACATATTTAAGTCACTTGGAACAGCAGCTCCAGCAATGTAGCCTCTGAGTAAGGAAAGAGGAATAAGGGACAGGGTGCACACATGCTGTTAGAGCTCTGCGCAGGAACGCGGCCGCTTTAAGAGCCCCGGCGGCGGCTCCGGCCCCATCCCCCGATGCTCCGGGGGCGGTGTAGCTGACAAAGGCAGCACCACCCTGGGAAAAACGGCCAGACTCGCCCCAGTTATCACCTATAGAAAGTGTTTAAAGAAGTCAAACTGACTGATGGGGGCTGGCGGTTCAGAAACAGGAACGGGGGGGCTCACCTCAAGGGCCAAGTCAGCCTGAGCTGGAGCCGGCAGACAGTAGCGACTCAAACCCTGAAGTTATGGTTAGCACCATGCCTGTGAAAGAGTTAACACATGTGAGGAGGGATTATGGCTTTAGTGCTGGTCAATCCTTGATGACCTGATTGTTGCGGTGCTGGGACACTGGAGGTGATACAATAGAACTGGAGAACAGAGAGGCCAAGCAGTTGGGATCACTGGCCAGAGATGGGGGCATTGACAAGCACATGGGGAGAATAGATGGCACCCACACTCTCTGGGGGTGTCTGCTTGCAGCTGTAAAACACAGATATCCTTCTAAAGAGGATATGGTGTGGCATCCTACTAAATGGAACACCATAGAACAGGGCATTAAACATCTGAGAGAGATGGCTGTTCGGGATATAGTTTATGGTGATCAAACTCTTTTGGATCCTGACGAGCTGCCATGCCAGAAGCCTCTGTTGGAAAAGTTCATACAGTGTGCCCC